>OX335691.1:14412500-15012500 GCA_946894065.1 Acleris literana
GTGGTTGTCTTGACCTATACCGCAGCACAACAATGCGAACACTGCTGTTTGAAAGCAGGTTAAAGGGTAAGATCGTGATACCTAGGCGGCCTAATAACTAACTGCACAGTTTTGTACCTTGTCACTTTAAAGCAGTTGACAGATTAGTGGAGCAGTTCAAACATGATTGTTAATGTGACAAAGCTCTGAAGTTTGCAGCTACTTGTAAGGCTAACTGTACCTACACAAGGGCCTAACACAACTAATAAATAAATACAGGTCGGGACAATAATATGGCAGCGTACAAAATCTAAATTATATTTATCTGCTATTATTAACAGAACTCTGGTGACAAAGAAAAAAATGTCTAAAAAATTTGGTTGAGGTGTTTCTGTGTGTCCGTCTGCGGCGTCATAGCTCCCAAACGAATTAGCCGATTTTGACGCAGTTTAAAAAAAAAAGTCTCTTATAATTTTAAGAGATATCAGCTCTAAACAAAGAAAGGGTCGTCAATCGAGGATTTTTATCTATTAAATCATAGTTATTATTAATAAAAACTAGAAACTAAATCAAGTTCTATCTATAAAATCATTAACTTGCCTAGACTGTCCCTTAACATCGACTTTTTCCAGTTTAATTTCGCGTCGGAATAAATTTTCATTAAGAAGATACTGGGATATTAATGGGGTAATTATACGGATAAGGAAAGACTCTTATTGCCGTATTGGGGAACTAGTAGAGGTTTAGTGAGATCTAGGAATGTGAGATTAGTGTGAACTAGAAGCTGGGTGCTTAGTGAGATCTGAGTGTTTCTTGCTGTATCAGTCTGAGTTTTTATTGTGTACTTTAAGAAGTTTTTTGTTTGATAATAAATGCGAAGTAGTATAGGTACAAACTGTCCACCTAGCAACACAATTTTTCTTTTTTTATCAATCACTCAAACGATAACTGAAAAAAATCCCCTTAAGACCATACTTTAAAAAAAGCCAAGTAATTTTTTTGTCTAAAAGTAGAAGTAAATCTTTTTAATTTTATCTCAGAGTACACTTCGTGATCACCGAAACGGGCCGCCGGGGAATAATCCCTGATAATGAAAGTAACGACGCTGGCTTAGGAAGGCATTTGTTAGAGCTCACACCGCATAAGTCAACTGTCAAATATCAAGATTTTTTAAAGAATAATTATCATTACTCTGCATTAGGGATGTATTTTAATGTCTATACTTTGTTTTGTTTTATTAACATATTTGACTAAGATGGGCGCTTTTAAAACTGCTTTTGCGCCATTTTATAGTAGTATAAGTGCAAAAATTTCTATGAAAAGGAGCAGTAATAATTTTAAAACGTTTTATTCCTTTAAAATATTTGAAACACCGCGCTCAGCCCGATCTTGTTTTAATTTTAAAAAAACCAGCCATGTGCGAATTGAACTCGCGTGGAGAGGGTTACGTACATACGTTTTTTTTTAGGTTGATAGAATTCTTACTTAATTTGTCCCCCCAAAATGACCCTTATTTAAAAAAAAAAAATATACTTTGCACATCTGTATTTGGATCATCAATTTACATATTATGTGTACCAAATTTCAACTCAATTGGTCCAGTAGTTTCGGAGCAAATTGGCTGTGACAGACAGACAGACGCACGAGTGATCCTATAAGGGTTCCGCTTTTTCATTTTTTGTACGGTACCCTAAAAATGGGTCACATGATACCTGTAATATGTATATTTAAACTTTTACAACAAATAGTACCTATCTCGTCATTATCACAAATTCAACATCAAATTAAAGTTGTATGAGTCTCACACTCAAGAAAAATTTGCACAAAATGACAAAAGCTAACGTAACTTTGCATGCTGTGGCTACCTGTAAGTAAGTGAGTATTGTGTATTTTACGACTGTAGACCTTAAGACGTTTCTTGCAATATGCTTGTTGGTAACCTTCAATAAAATAAAATAAACTAACATTTATTTTCTTTTTTTTTCCGACCATTTTTCCTCGGCCTCAAGTGTAACCTAGAAACTTACCTCTAACATCCAGCTTGAGCCGCTTTACTATCGGCTCGTCCAGCGCGTCTGACTCGACGGTGCACTTCAGTTCACCTCCCAGATCCGCCCGTGATATCGTAAGCGACAACACATTTTGGACAGTTATATTGTCCGGCGTTGTAATCACCCCTGCAACAATTGAGAAACCATCATTAAAAATTAAAAATAAATTATTCCTGACTGTATTTTTAACTAAATTAAACAGAAAACAGGTGATACATTATTATTGTGCTAGCCTAGAGGGTAGTTTGAGATTAGGTATTAATAAATAAATATCAAAACCTTCACGGTCCAATCACGGGGCAATCTTACATAATTTATTGATATTTATTTATTTTACAGAGCCTTAAGCAACAGTAACTTGACAAACACTAGGGATAACTTTGTACGTACAAGAAGATGAATACCTACGTCACAATAAAAATGAAATTTAATAGGTCTCTCTTTTGTTATTCTACAGATAATACGAAAAACACTTGTTTTTAAATGGTATTCACATCTATACAGCCCAATCAGAAGAAGCAAAACGAGGGCGATTTTTTCACCAATTTAAAAATACCGCGGCCAAAACTATGCGGCCCGTTAGTTGAGAATATAGCATTTTTTTAAGTAAAAACAAAAATGGAAGAGATTGATTGCACCTGACTGGCGATTGATCAGTGGCTCTCAAATGTCGGGTCGCTGCCAAGTTTTTTGTGTTAATCCAACTGTACGTGAATTGAAATATTGTTATTTTATTGTAAAATTGTGGAGGGATTGGTTTTTGGTCGAGGGAATTGTCTGGAGTTGAAAATATCTACGTAGATAATTTTATTGACCTATTCAAACATTTGATGATTATTTATTTACATTATGTTTCTCTATATAAATATGTTAATCGTTTCCTAGAGCTTACTTTGGGGATTAGGTGAATTTGGGTGCAATTAAAGAAATTTTTAAATGCTTTAGAACATTTTTGCTCAAGTAATGAATTATTTAGGACGTAGAAATTTAGCTTTAATTGTAAAAATTATATTAAAGATAATTAATAATATTATTCACGTTGAATTCTGTTTTAAGCTGTTATTATGGAATGATAAATATTTAAATGATCAAAGATAATCAGTTTTCAGTATATTTTTTGCATTAAATCTTGTTTATAAATAGGTAGTTTACAACAGTAAGTGAAACATATTTACCAATTAAATATTTAATTGCTAGGCATATTTTATTATGCATCCCTGGTAAGTACCTACTTAAACTTTATTCTGGTTATTAGTATACTTATTTGCCATATTAATTTAATGTAATTTACATTTTTATATTTATTGATATATATATTTGTAATTTTAATTTGGGCGTTACCTTTATTTATCTCACTGCTGTATTTGGCCATTCGTTGCTATTAATTATTTCTCAATCGCTCAACTCATCAATCTCTCTCGCTCAATCTTGAAGTAGTAATAATTATTATTTTTATTTTATAATTGTTAAATATCTTGTTTGTACAACAAGTTTCTACATACGTATGAAGTTAGCTTTAGGTCAAGCGGAGGGAACCTCTTGCGTAAACTTTTATTTTTCGCTTCGCTTAGAGAGCGAGCGGTAGCTAAAAACAAAAATCGGTTTTATTTTAGCGATGTACTTAGTCCACCTAAGCTTTACGGTTCAGTAAATAACCAATGTTCGATTTTTCAGCATTGGCACAGCCCTAATCCGGATTAACCGGTTGTGCTGTTCCGGTGAAAACCGGTTTAAACCGGTTCTGGAGAGTAAAATGCTGCGGGAAACATGTCAGTCGGGCGAGCTCGTAATCCCAAGTCAAAAACCTGTGTTTTGGTTAAAATTTCAGCTCCATTTCGGAAAATCTAGAAATATACTCGTATTTCTTTTAATCTAACGCTATTTTCTGCTGAAACCATGATGTTTTCAGGATATCTTAAATATTAATCACATTATTATCATCATCATCATCATCATCAGCCGCGACACGTCCACTGTTGGACAAAGGCCTTTCCCAAGGTTTTCCACAACGATCGGTCCGCCGCTGTCATCCAGCGGGTTCCCGCGACCTTTATCAGATCGTCGGTCCACCTTGTGGAAGGCCTCCCGACACTCCGTCTCCCGGTTCGCGGTTACCACTCTAGAACCTTCCCGCTCCAATTAATCACATAGGTTAGGTTAACTAGTGACAGTTAAAAAAAAAACATAATTATGCGGCAAGAAATGCCTTTCGTTGGTTGAAAGTTATTCCAATAAAATAATAGATATTTCTGAAATCTTAAATTTAAGACGTATATTCAATAACTTAATCGCCCTACCGAGGCCGTTGACTATAAAAGTAAAGTATTCTATTATTACCTCCTGTGCTATAGTCAAGAGCAATGAAAACCGGTCACTATCTATTGAATTACCATAGAACGTGACCCGTTTTCATTGCTCGTCAGTGTATTTGTATTAAAAGTATGTTTAGGTTACTCTGTAAAGGTTGACCAGATGACAAACAGACATCTATTGCTGTTCTTGCTTGTATTAAAAATGACAAAATTAGTCAGTAGTGTCTGTGTGTTTTACGTTCACGACAAAACTACTGCTCCGATTTTGGTAGAATTTTGATAAAGATATTATAACATCCATTGAAGAACACAACCGGTGAAATTACTAGCATACAGGCATTCCATCTTAGTCCTCAGGGTTGACAACACATTTTGAGTCTTAAGATTACAGTCTTGAGATTGTAGTCTTGAGAATTCAAATGTGTGGTCTCAGATCCTCTAACCATCAGGTAGCCTGGATGTTCTTCTCCTTGTCATAAAAAAAAACAACAAATGATAAAAAAGTACTTATTTACGTTTCAGGACCAACAGACATAATGTGTTATTTATTATTAGGTATTAGGATCCAAACATCAAAGGTCTGATGTTAATCCAATATCTTAATAAATCTCTCATAAAATCCAATTCTACTTGAATGTAAATTTCATTAACGCCCGGGCGCGTTAACACTATGGGGTAAATTACCCCTAATCGGGGTAACTACCCCTATCGGGGTAGCTACACGGATTGGGTTATGGAAGGTAATTTATTGTTGTTTTGGGTAATTTTATGGACGCGAGCTGAATTGAAGTGTTTGTATTGCGTTGAGGGCCGAGAAATTCATGTTGTGTTATTTTGTATGGAGATTTAGGAATTGGGCAGTTTTCTTAATAATCCATAATAATTTTACAATTTATTTATTTTTTATGGCAAGGAGAAGGCACGCGAGCACTCAGTCCACCTAATGGTAAGTGGGATCCGAGACTCGAGACCCATAGACATTTGAAATCTCAAGACTACAATCTCAAAACTGGAATCCTAAGACTTCAAACGCGTTGCCAACCCTGAGGACTAAGATGGAATGCCTCTATGCTGGTAATGTCACCGGTTGACTTATCTCCACACCCGAACACAGCAATGCGAATACTACTGCTTGGCGGTGGGTTAATGCAAATTAAAGTCACTTTTTTGTTTTTTTTTGTTATAATAACCTTTTCGAAACAAAGCGGAAGACCGGATCTTATGGAAATTTGGCGAGTAGATATGTCATTTTTTATCCAGTAAATTATTCAGTTCCTAACAAAATAGCCGTAAACGATTTTTACGCGGAGTAACAGCTGGTATTTAAAAAAACTACAGTTACTAGTGGGGTGCGCTTCAATCAGTATATTTTTTTTGTATAATTTCATTTAACTTGAAATGGATAACAAACGTCCAGTATAACAACAAAATGTATATTTTTTGTAGCATACCAGTCACATAGTAAAACACTCATTTAGCATAACAACCTTTTGTATAATATTCATATGGGATAATGCCGTTTGATATACTATACATTAAGTATAATTATTAAAAATTATAATAACATTTGCAATAAACATCAGGTGATATAACTAATTATAAATTATAATATGTTTAAATCAAGGCCATCTAAACCAATCTGCTAAATTAGGTCCATCTCACTTTTACTTATAGGTTAGGTTAGAGTTGCGTCAAGGCGCGAAGCGCCATAACTAGGCGGAATAGGAGCTCCGTCAACTTGTTCGTAAAATTCTTCTTGTTCTTAACATACGTTATGTATACAAAATGACTATTATACTATTAGTGCGCTATGCACTTCGTTATTATACATACTCATAATTATGATTCGAGGCATTATTCATTTTATTTGTATGCATTTTAATATTATACACTTTGATCATTATACAAATTAGAATTATGTAATTAGTGCTATGTCAAATGAAAATAAGACCATTTGTTTTTATACTAAACACTAGAGGACGCCCGCGACTTCGTACGCGTAGAATTAGTTTCCCGCTACTCCCCCTATTTTAACCCCTTAGGGGATACATTTTCAAAAATCCTTTGTTAGTGCTCACTTACATCATGAAAGGAACCCCTGTACCAAATTTCAAGTTTCTAGGTTCAGTAGTTTCGGCTGTGCGTTGATATCTAAGTCAGTCAGTCAGGTTTGCCTTTTATATATATAGATAGATTACACACCCTCACTAGTGACGTGACTGTGACTAGAAAAGACCTTGCGGCGTTTATGCGCCTTAGTCATTACCAGAAATTAAAAAAAAACAGATTGCTTTTTATAAAAACCTCTATAAACATTTCAGAACACCTTTTAACCTCGTAAGGGTCAGTGTTCAATAGAACGTTCATAATCAAGGCAATCTGATTTGAACTGTGTTCAATAAGGTTTATTTTCCTATGTTCATAAACTGAAAATGGCATTATCGAACAAACGTAATTGAACTTTAATGCCTTGATGGTCGAGGTTAAGCATCAATTGGGTTATCCCAAAAAAAAATACCCCTAGTTTTTATTTTATTTTTCGATAAAATAGACTAATTGAAGACACAAATTTCACGGTTTTTGCATTTAAATCAATATATTAATTTATTTAAATTTTTAAAGAAAATGGCTTTATGACGTCACTACAAGTTGGTTTGTTTGAGACATGCTTTAAAACTATTGAATTCCTTTGAGAGTACGCGTTTCTGTCAGATCACGTAAAATGTCAATGTCAAGTCATGTAATTTCCCTCGGCCGTTTGTTGAGTTTGACAACTTCACCCACAGACTAGCCTACGGGCGGAGGTTCCAAAACGGACTTGTATTTAAATCATTCCATTTTTTTTAAGATCTTACATTGTCATGTTTATATACAGTTAAAAATTGTCTTAATTTTAATAAGCGTTAAAATAAAACAGAAATAAATAAGACAAAATTCGATACACATTATTTATATATTACTGCATTTCGGACTCATATTATATGCAGTACTATGGTTGGTCACAGATTAGACACAACTTACCAATGACGATCGTGACGTCACTACATTACAGGTCAAATAATGTCAAATGATAAATCAGAAATAACTATTTAGTACTAATTTTGTAAAATAATCTGATAGCAGGGAATGGTTCTACAACCCTTTTTCTCAAAATGGTTTTTGAATCACTATACATTACAAAATTATGGGATAACCCAATTGGCGGACAAAAAGTATCATCTAAACTACATACACAAAAAAAATACTAACGAGATCCTTCTTGTTTGAAGTCGGTTAAAACCGGTTTTTATCTCTGTTCAAATCGTATTAGATCCATTCCAACTATTTGGCTAATTAAATTTGTTTGAGCCCTTTTAGTTTAGAAAGAAAAACTTTGGGGCCCCAGCGGTCATGTGATAGGGATTTATAGGGTGTTTTGGGTATGGGCACGCGTTCTGTAAAGCGCGCCGAGGGTTCCGTGTGGTAATATTATGATTAATGATGTTCTGTTTTGTATGCAAGTTTAAATTTTAAATTTACGTCGTTATGATTTTATTAAAAACATTATAGTAAATTTAATTATAACATCTTAATTTTATTTTTCTTAAACGAATTGGATACTTTTTTGAGACTCGATTAGCCGAGTAAGGTAAGTGATTCTGCCTACACTCACTCTGCGGTCCTGGGTTCGATTTCCGGTCAAGGCGTACATTATGGGATGAGCAATAGTATGTATTATAGTGGTAAGTGGCTTCTGAAGCCCAGATACCTACATTTTTTATCACAAGAATACAATCTTGCGATGGCAATAGGGAATGCAATTTAAAAAAAAGTTAAAAAAACATGTTTTACCGGTTATTAACCGTTTTTGTATGACAATAACCGGTTTAACCGGTAATTACCGGTTATTTGCGTTCCCTCGATGGCAATCTTAAGACTAGAAATGCGTTGCCAACTCTGAGCACTTAGATGAAATACCCTTATGCTAGTCATCTCACCTTACTCCCGCGCCGGAGCACAACAATGCGAGCACTGCTGTTTGGTGGCAGGTTAAGGGGTTTAAGAGGTCAAGGACTCTAATTGTTTAGCCACTTTGGAACCCTGTCACGCAACGTTAATCATTAATTTTAGCCTAATTTCTTTCATGTGGCTTGCCGCTGTCATTATGACAGGGTTCCATAGTGGCTCAACAATTAAAGTCCTTGAGTTTACTATGGTTCTTAGACTCGATAAGTGATGGAATGGAAGGATCTTTGAGTAGAGTCTGCCTGGAACACTACCACCATTTTATAATCTGCCACCAAACAATAGCGTGCGCATTACTGTGTTCCGGTGCAGGGGTAAGACAATCGATGAAATTACTAGAATAGAGGCATTCCATCTAATTCCTTAGTAACGCATATTATGTAGTCTTGAGATGATCACCGTAAGATTGCATAGTAAGATTGTTGTACCTTCTTATCTTATCTAATCTTACAGACGGGCCCTGTCGAATACACTTCGACCCTTTAGGATCTTTTGTGCAATACCCTCTTACACAGTCAGCTGTTCGAATATGCCGGTTTCCTCACGATATTTTTCCTTCACCGTAAGAGCATCGGGTAATGTACTTAAGTTAGAAAAAGTCATTGGTACATGGTGATCGCGGGGTTCGAACTCGGTACCTTACGATCACGAGTCGACCTACTAAGACACTAGGCCACCGACGCTCTGTGCAACGCTAGAGTTAGCGTAGTTATAACAAATTCAAGTCGTGGCCTAAATACCTATAATCCCTTGAAAGCAATAAGGGTTAAAGGTTATTCGGGGCGTGATTTCGATCAAATTAACGAAAATAAATAAAGTGAAGTTCACCCGGACCCTTCTAATCTGATGTGATAAAACAGCACGTGGGGCTAGGGTTGGCAACACTGAGGAAACAGTAATATTTATTGTTTTTTTTTTAAACTGACATTATAAAAAACTTAAAAGATATGTTTAAATATGTATGTCATTGTATTTGTTTTCTCCTATTCACACATTTTTAAAGTTCCATAGCCAAACTGAGAATCATATAGTTTCGTCATGTTCTCTTGAAAAACTGTCATGTATACGTATGTTTTTATATGTTTTAGGATTTGCAGGACTGTTTAGGGAGTATAGATGTATGTATGTTTGAACTTTTCTTTTTAAAGTTAACAGTTACATGTAGGGGTTCGACTCTTAACAGTTGGGTACATGTAGGGTTTAACTAAAACTACTACAAATTACTAAAATTCTAAAAAATATCCTAAATTATAGCAAATTTAAGGAATTTGAAGTATAGTCATGCAATATGTAGATATTTTTGACGACTAAACTTCGATCGTACTTTTTGATTTCTGTTGCACCTTAAGGTTGACTGGTAGACAATAATGCTTGTAGTACAAAGGCCACCTTTTGCCTACTATTTTTTTTTTAAATAAAGTATTTAAATAAATAAATCCACATTTGATAAAGCATATTCGTTTCCTATACTTCCAATGCCAAATGGATGGAATTTGACAGGATTTAAAGTGAATGAAGACATTATGATGCATGTAAAAAAAGAGTTTTTCAAATGTAGTAGCGACAAGTTAATTTAATGTTTATGAAGTCTACGATAAAATAAACAGTCAGTAAACAGTACATAGTGGTGATTATTATTTATATCTTTAATATTTGAGTAGCTTAGTTTAATTTTAATTTAAACACATTTAGTTTTAATTTTTAATTGTATTAATGTTGAATTCTGTACTTAGTTGGATGTAAATAAAGTCTTTTTTCACCATTATAGCAAAAACATTGAATATTACGACAATTTCATATGGCAACCATTGACCTGAAAGGAACAACCCTGGCAACTGGAACGTAAAACGGAAACCTAAGTCAATGAAGTGTAAATTCTCACCGTCTGTTACGCAGTTTCAGGATAGCCTTTATGAAATATGGATGCGGCCACATTGAAGTCGGTGTTTCAAAATGAAAACGGTTGAGAAAAGTTATACGTCGCGATTTTTGTATTACATTTGTGAATCTTATAAAAAAATTGCTTCTGCTAGCGATTTCGTCCACGTAAATTCCGATAATCGTTATTCTCTTGGGAACTTTTATAATTTTCGGGATGAAAAGTCTTTGTGTTAATCCGGGTATGAGCTATATTCATTTCAAATTTCATCCAAATCCTTCCAGCTGTTGCAGCGTGAAGAAGTAAGAAACTAACACACACACACACACACACACACACACACTTTCGGCTTTTATTATATTAGTAGGATAGGATGCCACCTCATAAGGCCCACCATACTGCAAACAGGGTATTTTTTGTAAGCGGGACTTTGAATCTACCGTCAATGCAATAAAGTTCAATTATGTTTGTTAGATAATGGCAATTTCACTTTATTAACATAGGAAAATAAACCTTATTCTTATTGCAACACAGTTCAAATTAAATTACCTCGATTATGTACAACCTATTGCGCACTGGGCCTTACGAGGTTAAAAGGATTGTGACGACGCTTTGCGACTCTTAAAGGCCCAGCGACACCGCTTGCGTGACGTGCACGTGCACGTGCGCGTTCGCTTTCCGCTGCGTTGTATAGTGTGAATTCTCATTACGATATGTCACCATACGACGCAGTGGAAAGCTAATGCGCACGTGCACGTGCACGTCACGCAGGCGGTGTGGCTGGGCGTTAAAAAAATCCACTGAAATTTAGCTCCGGGCGATAAAGTTTCTCACCCCCTAAATCAAGTTCGATTTTGACAGTTTTTGAATATATTGTAGTTGTTATGAAAATCTAGGTTTTGTACACTTTGTACAGTCGACGTCATAAATATGTTTACACTTTAGTACCTTGTCTATTTAACGTCATGTTTTAACTGCCATATGAAATTGTCAAAGCGGTTAAAGTGACAAGGTACTAAAGTGTAAACATATCGTTGATGTCTTCGTTTTTTTATTTAATTGGTTACATTCAAAGTTTTTATTTGGAAATGAAAGCCCTTATCGTCTTTAGAATAAGAATCAAAGTGTGCATTAATTTGTCCTGGTTCATTACTGGTTCCATCACTATTAGTTAAATATCCTTATAAGTTTTTAAATTGGCTATCTTAATAATAAAATTAACCCTAAAAGATACGTAAATCTCCGCACGTATCGGGCCCTTTTAGCGTATCAGGTTCACCGGCCACGGAGCAATTAATTAGCTCACATAAATCCTGCTTAACCTACTCCGTAATAGAGTCTATCCCTAGTTTATTGAGGGCAGAACTAGATAGGTGTACAGATAAGTTATATGCGTAAGAGGGATGGGAATATGCGGACATTATTTATATGCACCTACTTAGTTTATGCGCTGACTTTAAATGTTATACTTATAGGACAAATATGTCATTTACTTTTTACAGAGGAGAGTTTTTGACGCGTTAGCCTAGTTAGTAGTGAACCTGTCTACGAAGCTAGCGGCCCTGGGTTCTAATCCCGGTAAGGGTAAGATAATTAAATAATAAAAAAATATCAGGGGACAATGTCACACCAATTGACTTAGTCCCAAACTATGCTCTAGGCTTGTACTACGGGTACTAGACAACGGTATAAATACTTATATAGAGAATACTTATTTCTCTATTGTATAAGTTTTATCATGTCCTAATACCCATAGTACAAGCCTAGCGCTTAGTTTGGTACTAGGTCAATTTGTGTGACTGTCCCCTTATATTTATATTTATGTATATCGGTTACCTATCTGAAACACTAAAAAACTTTTGCCAGCTGTTTCATTTGCCATAATTTTCATTTGTCCGAAAGTCATTTTTCTCTGAAACCGTTTAACTTTCCTGAATTGTTATAAAATAAACCTAACCTAACCTACAGGTTCTGTAAGTATATCTCATTAAACATTTTGAAAAGTTATTGGGTTCAGAAAAAAATGAAAATTATGGGAAATGAAAAATATGGCAAATGAAACAGCTGGCAAACGTTTTTAGTGTTTGCGATAGGATACCTTGTAGGTATATCATATTTATATTGTTGCGGTATGATTAAAGGGAAACGTACAAAAAGGGCATTGGGTAAATTTGTTTGAAGAATATTGTCATTTTTTTTTCAGCGGCCACGAATGACTTTTAACATAGTTATTTAGAGGACTTCTAAATACACGTAGATATATATAATTTATGGCGTTAAATAATATCGGAGCGGAGATTTTAAAGATTTTAGTATTCAGTTTTTAGTATAAAAGTACGCCCAAGTATGAATATTTAAATATCTCGGCTCCGATGCACTTAAGAGTATTACATTACATAACAAAATATGTTTATTTTTAATAATTCTATCATAATTTACCACTTTTACGAATGGCCGCTCACATTGAAAACGTATGAATGTTACAAATGACAACACTTTTACCCAAACCCCTTTAATACAAAAAGGGCGATAATTATCTCGAAAACTAATAAAGATAAATCCATAGTGAATTGCTATGATCAATGTTTAAAATTATTTCCTCTGGTATCCCTAAAAGTTTAGTCAATATGAAGTCATAATTATTGTTTGTCGCATCCATTAATTGAAATGTATAAACTGGCTGCAGTAGACTTAAGAGAAGATAATATTATTTCTGTAACAAAGAACAGACCGGCAAATAGTGGCCAAGCTCTTTATATAAAAAAAACCCTAAAAGCCCTTGCACTCGACTACCAAACATCTTGTATTCAAATTCAAATTATGTATTTCAGACTAGCAACATCGAGAAACTTAAAAGCTAAGTTAGTAATTACAAAATTGGTTTAAAGGTATAGATACTGACTGTCATGATAACTTGACGTACGTCAAAGTAGTCCTGACCAGTCCAATCCAATGCTACAATATCGGGCAGCTATATCTACCAGCAATCTTCTTAAAAATGCGATTCTGACTACCCCTGAAGCGACCCATTAAAGACGTATTTTTTTTATTGACCTGACTGCTGAAGAAGGACGGTTATGTACTTATTTGCTGTGTATATAAGTATGTTTATGTTTAGTCCTTTGTGCCCTGGTAGAAGCTGAATGGATGGCCAGATTACGACAGTTAAGTCGTTAAAAAAAACCTGCCAGTTGCGAGTCGTAATCGCATACTTACTGTTTCGTACAGTCAAGTACTTTAATTGTTATGCCACTATGGAACCCTGTCGCATAACGTTAATCATTCATTTAAGCGTAATTTCTGTCATGTGGTTTGACGCTGTCATTATGACAGGGTTCCATAGTGGCATAACAATTAAAGTCCTTGTCTGTACTATACAAATGTTCAAAAATTCAAAATTATTTGTCGTAGGTAATAGCGGCAATATAAAATACAAACTCTGTAAATTTTAATATTTCAACTGTAAATTCTACCAATTACGGGTCATGAGATAAAATCCGCTGACAGACAGACGGACGGACGGACGGAAGGACAGCGGAGGCTTAGCAAGGGTCTCGTTGGCATAATTTGGGTACGAGACCGTAAAAACATGTTATGACTGTATAAAACGTACATACATACATACATTAACTCACGCCTGTTTCCCAGAGGGGTAGGCAGAGACCACTTCTTTCCTCCTGCTACGATCCTGACAAATCTCTTTCGCTTCTTCCACATTCATACATCGAGTCATGCATGCACTTCAGTTTCGGGTACTTTTAGATTCGGCCCTTTTCCAGTATTTCTCCGATTTAATTCGAAAAAGTACGCCTAGGGCGGTCCCTAAAACGTAGTATAAAACGTAGAATAACTATATTTCGAAGTATTTAGAACATTCGGTTCAGAGGAGTAAAGCCTTATTTGCATTTTGAGGATACTAAGCTTAAGATAATGTAGTTAGTATTTGTTTCTAGGCCTAGGATTAAGTAGGTACGGAATTAGCTCGGCAAGGCTGGCCGCAGTGTGTTGGGAACCCAATAATAACTGAAGAGCCGAACTGTGTAAGTTTGAGCTAGTTTCTGGATTCTGGTTTTGGTATAAGAGAGGAGAGGAAGGCGATTTTGAATGAATGAACGAAATATTTTCCTTTAGCATATAATACGTTTCTGTCAAAAAATTCATTTTGGACAAGTTTTTGCCGTCGGATGTCGATAGTTTGGCGAAGTCATTATCTGCTCATCAAGACCTAAGTAATGAGTCCACGGTAGGTCTACACGTTAAATGTAGCGAAGTTCCTTTCGCCGCCTCCCAACTCCATCAAAGGATCAGCACTTTGATACCATAATATTGTATTGTGATTGTTATTTATTTAGTTATTTTTGTTTTTTCAAGGTAATATGTATATCTTCTGAGCAACAGAAATGTAATTTATAAGTGGAAACTGTTTTGGCTGATGTACTTTTTAAATTTGATTGTTTCTTAATGTGTTCTGACATCAGGCAGGAAGCCTTAAAGCAAATATTGGTAGAAACCTGTATCGTTACCTTATTAAAAACATAATGGTAATTTAGGATACTTTATTGTGTTTAGGTTCATTATAGATTTAATAAGAGAGTAGAGACTGCTCGATCCTACAGTCAAACTGTGCAAACGTTTTTGTGGTACATATGTTCCTATATATGTTGTAATTTCATCTTTTTAATAAATAAATAAATAAATAAATAAATATATTGCTGTTTGTTTTCCAAATAAATAAATAAATAAATAAATAAATAAATAAATAAATAAATTGCCAAGCATTTTCATATTGTGGTCGAAATTTCAGCCCATTCCAGTAACGGAAACTGGGTCAACATTGACTTGCAAATTTTGACGGGCAACTTACAAACATATATACAAATAGTGTAAGTCAAATAAAAACTTATAATGTTATGGGTAACAATTAACAATTTTCTATAAAAAGGTAATTTCAACACGGAAATAAAGTTAACTAAACAGTTTAAAGTGTTTAAACCCGAGGACGGACGACACGCGGTTAGCGGTATTGGTTTCAACCAAATATGGTAGTTAGGTGTTCAGGACTTAAAATAACGGTCATTTTCATCCAGGAAAAGAGTTAGTTCCTCTAGGCATAATGCTAAGAAACTATTAGGCAAAGAAAGACTAGCTCTTGCTAATATTATAAATGCGAAAATGTGGTTGTTCATTTGTTTTTTTTATAAAGAATAAGGCAAACGAGCATGTGGGTTACCTGGTGGGAAGTAATCACCACGGCCCATAAACACCAGCAGATCAAGAAGAGTCGTCGGTGCGTTGCCGGTCTATTAGGGATATGAAAGCACTTTTCTTGAGGGCACCCATGTCATAACTTGTTGTAAATACTGCGGAAGGGAGTTAGTTTGACAGTTTCAGTTTTTGTTGTTGTTAAGGTTCCTTTTTATTTTATTTTATACCACAGAGTTACATTTTCTGTTCATATTTCTCATATCTTGTGCCACGCTACAACTCGTACCCCGTATAACTTGTAAAGCAGGCATCCAGTGACAAAGGCGGCCTCATATACAAACTGAGTTCACCATCTATACCAGTGGGCTGCGGCATCATGGCCACGGATTTATATGAAGGTAGCTTATAAATTGTTTAAACATTCTTACTATCTAATTATTTAAATTTTATATTTTTTAGCGCAGAGATAGTTACTTTATTCCGGTAAATTAAGCAGTTTCTAAGGGAATAAATATAATGAACTTTCGCACGAATGGAGTAACGACAAAATATCATAGTTTGCGAGCTTCTGATCGCTTGTTTCTCATATCTTGTGCCACGCCACAACTCGTGCCCCGTATAACTTGTAAAGCAGGCATCCAGTGACAAAGGCGGCCTCAATCCTCATACACAAACTGAGTTCACCAAACTATACCAGTGGGCTGCGGCATCATGCCCACGGGTTTATATGAAGATAGCTTGTGGAGTGTTTAAACATTCTTACTAATTATTAAATATTACATTTTTTAGCGCAGAGATACAGGTACTTTATTCCGGTAAATTAGACAATTTCTAAGGAAATAAATATAATCAACTTTTGCACGAATGGACCAACGATAAAATGTCGTAGTTTGCGAGCTAGTTATCGCTTGTTTCTCATTTCTTGTGCCACGACACAACTCGTGCCCCGTACAACTTGTAAAGCAGGCATCCAGTGACAAAGGCGGCCTCATATACAAACTGAGTTCACCAACTATACCAGTGGGCTGCGGCATCACGGCCACGTGTTTATATGAAGTTGGGTGTTGAGTGAAAGTTTAGATCATTTTTACCCGACTGCCGAAGGAGGAGGGTAAAGTGTTTATCAGCCTCTATATGTTTGTATGTATGTTTGTTATTTTGTGGCACTCTAGAAACTAAACACGTGGACCGATTTTGGTCATTCTTATGTCAATCGATTTGTCTTAGTCTTGTGAGTGTCACTAATCAACCAGATGTCATTTGTAAAAAAGAAAATAGTCGACGAATTATGACAAGTTGGGTATGATTCAATAGGTATTTAAAAATCATTTTAAGGTTTCTTTCATAATTTTTTATTTTGAATGATCAGACATCGATATAAATACTTATATAGAGAAATAAATACTTAAAGAAAACATCCAAGACTCAGAAGAAGAATATTTGCCCTTACCGATCGAACCCAGGACCGCTAGCTTCGTAGGCAGGGTACCAACTAGGCCATCGCGTCGTCAACATACATCGGGGTTTTCAGTGCGGGAATGTTTGACATTAGCCAAAGAGGTATTGACTTAAAAAACAGAATAAACTCTAGCAGGTTTCTACCTAATGAATAATTAATTGAAAAAAAAGTACTTGAAATTCTTAATTTTAGCGGACCGCTAGAGGGGGTGTTCTTTTTATAGTGGTGATTATTATTTATATCTTTAATATTTGAGTAGTTTTGTTTAATTTTAATTTAAATACGTTTAGTTCTTTTAATTGTTTTAATGTTCAATTCTGTAAATATAATGTTCATTTAATGAATAAATAAACCTTGAAAAAATAATACGTATTCTATAAATGAAATGGTCAGTCATTGTCAACCTCTTCAGTTAAGTCCCTACTCATTTATAAACAAATAGTTCGCAAATATCGGACGCGTCAAGATTGATATATGACATTTATAATGCACCTATAAAACTGCTGATGTAGAAATATCGTTCAGTTCATTGAAATGGATATTAACAGCAAGATGCCGCAGATAAACTGTTCAAATTATAGAAAAAAATATTAACAGTTTATTCTGATAATCGTGTCAACAACTAAATTTACTGCAGGTAAGTAATTAATTAATGTTATTTTTGTTATTGTTCATGAGGTAAAATAAATTTGTATCATAGTGTGTATACAATTCGCAGAGAAAGAAAGAAAGAAAGAAAAGAAAGAAAATATATTTATTCAAAACAAAAGCACAAATATAATATATATATATATGCATGATTGCCTTCTTGTGAAACGGTCCCAACTCAGCATGTGCCGCTTTTAAGCCAGCAGAGAGGTAGTCAATCATTAGGCATAATATGATACTTTCTCAGACTAACCTATCCGTTTATGTCTACTCTGCCTTAAATCATTCCTGCATCGAAAACCCCGATGTATGGTCGTCAATGATGCTTGGCCGATGTTTCTAACCTCTTTATTTTCCTTCCAAGAGCACTTCTCTCTTAGTCACCAAAGGTGCCCGTCCGAATTACAACTAAGTTCGGAAGCTCTAAACTGCACTTAGACCGCTGCATTTATAATGCGTTGTCATATGCTTCGTATCGAGTTTGCGTCACCGTAAGTACTCTGATTTAGTTACTGAGGCCAGTGTGCTTGCAATGTAATTATTATGGTCAAGTTTGGTTAAAACTGATCGATTGGTTTGGTAGTCATATTGTATATTAAAAAGACAGCCAAGAAGATTTGTACTAAAGTTGAATTCTGTACTTAGTTGGATAGAAGAAATGTATCCTACTAATATTATAAATGTGAAAGTATTTGTGTGTTTGTGTGTGTTAGTTTGTTACTCCTTCACGCTGCAACGGCTGGACGAATTTGGATGAAATTCGAAAGGGAGATAGCTTATACCCTGGATTAACACATGCTACATTTCAGCCTGGAAATTTTAAAAGTTCCCTAGGGAATAACGATAATCTAAATCTACGTGGACGAAGTCGCGGGCAGAAGCTAGTAAAAGATATTACGCATTTTTTTTTAATTTGGTGTTCGTAGGACCTTGTGCAGGGTCCGTCCGGATAACCACCATCTTATCCATTAACCCACCGCCAAGCACCAGTGTTCGCATTGCTGTGTTCCGGTGTGGGTATAACACAACCGGTGAAATTACTAGCATAGAGTCTAATGATTGTAGTTAATTTGTCTATGGGTCTCAGATCCCACTTATCAAATGGCCCGTCGGCACGTGTGCCGTCCTTCTCATAAAAAAATGTATACCCGGCAAAGAAATAACCTATATTCATATTAATATTAATTGCTCTATAATAATGTTGACTGTACTGTACCTGACAGTACAGTCAACAGCATAAATAAGTGATAATTTATGTACCTTGTCACTGTAACGTCGTGTTTGAAATGTCATACAAAATTGTGAAACGATTGAAAGCGACAAGGTACATAAATGTTAATTTATTTATGCTGTTGACTGTACCAAGGATTTTTTAACCTAATAAAAATAAGTTTAAGCATGTAACACGCGGGCAGCAGTATATAACATTTTCAAGTTTTAATAGTCCCCTAAATAATAGATTAAGTAAACATCCCAAAAGTACCCAGTACTTAGGGTGTTGTATTTAAAATCTGTCATTAAATTTTGTTCAAACCAAACATCATATAGTTGGCTCTTGATATACAGGCTGTTCTTCATAAACTACAAACGTCCAGAGCGAATTTCAAGTAAATGGCACATAAAAAGGAAAACTATAAAATAACTCGAATGGCCGCTTGCGCAGTTATTGACCGGAACGAAACTAATTAAAGAACGCGCCACGAGGAATTAAAAAGAGGTTAAGCGTGAGTCATTAAGAATAGCAAGGGTTTCGCTAAAGTAATCAAATTAATACCATTTATTTCTGCAAAGATTTAGAAGAAAATTACATAGAAATTATGAATGTCATCAAATGTACTTATACAAAAAACCTCTTTGCCGCACTCCGAGACGTCAATTAAATTAAATAGTTGTTTAATGACGTGTTGTCTTATTCTATTGCTGTAGCAAAGAAAGTGACAGGAGCAACTTTAATCAAGCATTAAACTTAATTGACGTCTCTGAGTGCGGCAGTTAATTACACATTTATATTTCACTATCTTTTGACGACATAAAACTTAAATAATGGGGTCATAAATAACAATAGGTACCAATATTTGTGATTATGTTCAATTGTTTTGTTTTACGCGAAATGTACTTAATGATAGACGGCTGCCATCTTTAACCAGAGACAAGTAAAACACAAAATGTAACAGGTAGTCTGGGTAAACGTCAACTATAAATTCTTACCATTCCCCAGATAAAATAACAATGCGTTAGAAGGTTTTTCTTGTATGTTTTTCTTCAAAATACCCAGTGAACCCCGAAGAAGACGTCCGAGCCAGTTAAACAAACTAGGTTACATAGCAGTGCTATAAATAGAGCTTTAACTGAATTACGGTGACCATTCAACTTGACGCTAAGCGATATTGCCTTGAACATGTTCAAGTAAGCCCACAGTTTAAAAGGAAAAACGCTGATGTTTTATAACATCCTGTACTTACCTACATGGGGTATAAAAAGAAAACAAAGGGTGACATAAAATGTTGATAATAATTTTCTTCTGATGCAATTTTAAGAAGCTACGCTTGGGTTTATAGTTTGTTATAATAATTATATCGCAAGTCATCACATATTTGTTTAACCGTTAATTAACTTTTGCAATTTTTTATGAATCTAAGTACCATATTCACCATACGATGTTAACAACTTAACAGACGATTAGAGCGTTAAATTAAATCAGGTCTTATAGGGGTAGCCATTATATCGATATTTTTTGTGGATGTAACCTAGATTATTTTACATTTATTGATGTACTTTTCAGTGTATATTTTTGTTATCGTCCGATAAAAAGTATACAGAATTATGAATCCATGAATCCAAAATAACATGAACTTAGAATGTTTAAGTTTAACGGTTTTCAAAAAACACCTCTTAAATTACTCAATTATCGTTGAAGAATCTTGGTACCTCAGCGGTAAATTGCACTTTTTCCATAGAAAAGGCGGGGACATCGACGTCCACCGCGTTACTCACTTTATAGTTATTACAAATAACTTTTCATGAATTACAATAATTCTAAATACACGCTTATTTACGTCCCTTTTGGAGTTTCAAGTAAGAAAACACAGCACTTTACCGTTTTTTTGAAATAAAAATATAGTGAGAACGTGGCTAAAACTTACGTACAACGAAAATTAGGATGGCCCTAATGCTAGGTTAATTACATTGTTATAAGTTATGTAATGACTAGCCGTTGAGTATTAAATTTTGTGACACCTCTTCTCAGCAGTACTAGTCTCCAACTTGAGAAATGCTGGTATAAAATTTGACGTCTAAAAGTACCCATACTAACTGAATAAACACCTTTTTAGCGTTCAGTACTACTATAGGGTTCAATATTACTAAGCATTTGCTGTCCGTCTGTTCGTCTGTCTGTGAACAGGCTGTATCTCATGAACCTATAGCTAGAAAATTGAACTTTCACAGAGTGTCAATTTCTATTGTCGCTATGACAACAAATAATAAAAATTAAAACGTTTATTGATACAGAGAAATATTAACAACAATACAAAGTAAAAATTATGAATTATAACTAAAAGTATAAAAAATAAAAAAATAAATTAAACCGTAAATAAACCTGATTATAACTAAGCTACGACTACACTAAATAATTTAAAAATAGAATAAAATATATTTTCAGCGTGGTACGGAACCCTTTGTAAGTGGACTTACACTTGTCTGATATTTTTATATTTTTACAAAACCAGCTAAAATAACTAGTACAGAATATTATTATAACCAGCACAACTGGGTCGAGAGATCAATTACACAGCACATAGTCGCGGCCCCGAGCTCGACCGGAATGGAAATGAGAACAATCTCAACTCCGCGGAGTTTCTGTCCAATGACAGTTTTTAATTGCATCACGTTACGTAGTTCTTGAGATAAATTTGTGTAGTTTATTATTGTTTGCTTAACTTTTGTTAAGGGATTTCTTTTGCATTGGTCATGTTTAATGTTGTATACTATAAAATAATTATCTGGGTGAAGAGTATTCTATCCTGTTATAGAGAATTGACTGCGATAACTCCAAACTTAATGTTTTCAGGGTACCGTAGTTCGTACCCCACGCATCCTCCTTTGTCTGTCCGTCTGTCTGACCTCATGGGTAGACACATAAATAAATACTACTTATAACAACTATAACATCAAATTAATATAATTGTGGTTATAGAATTATCAACAAGTTTTTAGAGATGTTTGTAATTCTGTAGCTCTGCCTACCCCACTCTGGGAACGAAGGCGTGAGATTATGTATGTATGTAATATAAAAAAGCGACGCCTTACAAGGATGGTACGGAACACTCTGTTTACGAAGTCGACTCGTAGTTGTCCAGTTTTTATATTTTTACACGACCAGCTACAATAACGAATGCAGAATATTTTTATAACCAGCACAACTGGGTCGAGAGATCAATTACACAGCACATGGTCGCGGCCCCGAGCTCGACCGGAATGGAAATGAGAACAATCTCAACTCCGCGGAGTTTCTGTCCAATGACGGTTTTTAATTGCATCACATTGCGTAGTTTTTGATATAAATTTGTGTAGTTTTTATTATTGTTTGCCTTTTGCATAGGGGTCCGTTTGCATTGGTCTTGTTTAACGTTATATACTATAAAATAATTATCTGGGTGAAGAGTATTTTGTAACGTTCTAGGACATTGACTCGGCGTACCTTAAAACGCCATATTACGTTTTTCCGAATATTCATTTGTTCAAACTTAATGTTTTTAGGGTTCCGTAGTCCGTACCCAAAAAGTGCCAACTCAGCCTCCTTTGTAAGTCCATATATGACAATCTCATGGACCGTACTGGGTACACACATGACTAAGTACTATGAATGGCACAGAACCCTTTGCGTGCTAGTCTGACTCGCACTTGTCCGGTTTTTTTAATCTTTTACACAACCAGCTACAATAACGAGTGCAGATTATTTTGATAACCAGCACAACTGGGTCGAGAGCTCAATTACACAGCACATAGTCGCGGCCCCGAGCTCGACCGGAATGGTAATGAGAACAATCTCAACTCCGCGGAGTTTCTGTCCAATGACAGTTTTTAATTGCATCACGTTACGTAGTTCTTGAGATAAATTTGTGTAGTTTATTATTGTTTGCTTAACTTTTGCGAAGGGATTCGTTTGCATTGGTCATGTTGAACGTTATATACAATAAAATAATTATCTGGGTGAAGAGTATTCTATCCTGTTCTATGGCATTGACTGCGAGCACCCTTATAATTCCATATTATATTTTTCCAAACGTTAATTTGTCCAAAATTAATGTTTTTAGGGTACCGTAGTTCGTACCCCACGCAGCCTCCATTGTCCGTCCGTCTGTCTGACCTCTTGGATAGACACGTAAATAAAAACTACTTATAAAAACTATAACATCAAATTAATGTAAAAAAGCGGCTCTTTACAAGGATGATATGGAACACTACGTTTGCGAAGTCGACTCGTACTTGTCCAGTTTTTTATATATTTACACGACCAGCTACAATAACGAATGCAGAATATTTTTTTAACCAGCACAACTGGGTCGAGAGATCAATTACACAGCACATGGTCGCGGCCCCGAGCTCGACCGGAATGGAAATGAGAACAATCTCAACTCCGCGGAGTTTCTGTCCAATGACGGTTTTTAATTGCATCACATTGCGTAGTTTTTGATACAATTTTGTGTAGTTTGTACAAAAAAAACAAACAAACATAATGTTTGAACATAAACATTTCTTCTAAGTAAAAATGCCAAGTTATTCGAGTCCATACCTAAAGTAACCGTCAACCTTTTATGAAATGAAAATATTTTAGTTCTTTAATCCATTTGGAATATAATAAATTTTCATCACAGGTTCATGCATTGACAGAAACGAATTCCAATTATAATTTCGCTGCCACTATGAAAATTTACTCGTATTTTATTCATTTCCATAACCATAAATAAGGAATAATAACTTCACAAAGATTAATTCAATGCCAGCCACGTAAAATACTCATAAAAAATTAGCCCGATATTTTTATAGGATTTTACTGCAATGTTTTGTCTAACTCTTGCTTCAGCATGAAAAAAACTTCAAACACATATAATTAAATTTTAATTCAATCCAATCCAATCGACACGCCGGTAAAAAGTAGAAAAGCTCCTTAAAGAGAACACCACCGTCCAGAGGTCACCAACCAACGCTTAAAACGAGAATTTTAATTAAATCCGGACGGGCCGAGGCAAGACATTTTATACTCGAATGAAAACCAAGCGGCAGATATATTAGGGTGTAAGAATTTTAACATTCTTTGCTGAATTTGTGAATGGTAATATCTTAAGAGTCAAGTTGATTTAGCGGCAAAACTTATTATTTTAAATCACTTGAGGATTCCATATTGCATATAATTTTATGGCAGTGATTATTGGAGATGGCAACCGAAAACACAGGTATGTCAATGGACTTCAATACCCACTTAAATCAGAATTTTTTGTCGGCAAACAATGTTGCAGGTGTCCATGAGCGGAGGTGATCAATTTACTTTTAAGTATTATTGTATTTTATGTTTGAAAAAATGACCTTCTGCTGGAGTTTCTTGCGGCGCTTCTTCTCCGCAATGATGGTCTTGTCCGAAGCGCTAGTAGATTCACTGTATATTACCGACGTGTAAAAGAGCCCGTATGTGGCCAATTTACTGAATAAATATTTTGATTTTGATTTTGATTTACATAAAATGACCTGCCAGCCCATTTGCCTCCTTTAGCATAAAAAAGTCGTATTATTCTTTTAAATATCTTTATAGTATTTTTAGTGGTGGTGGGACCTTGTGCAAGTTTTTCTGGAGCTCTATCATCATCTTATCCTTTAACTTACCACCAAGCAACAGTGTTTCGGTGTGGGGATAAGACAACCGGTGAAATTACTAGCATAGAGGCATTCCATCCTAGTCCTAGGGTTGGCAACGGATTTGCGGTCTTAGGATTGCAGTTTTGAGATAGTAGTCTTGAGAATGCAAATGTTTATGGTTTACAGATCCCACTTACCATCAGCGGGCTTAGTATGGTTGCGTTAATCGCGTGACAAAATGTCGATAAAGTACCCGTCACTCTCGTACTCGTACAGTCACGAACTTTAATTTGGGACCCACCTTAGTTTCAAAGTCAGTCTGACATTCTACAGCAATAAGGTTGAGTCTCCTATAAGTTACAAATGATTTGGCATCTCTAATGACATTGACGACTTCACGCCTATTTTTCTTGAAACGGGTCACAAATTTACGATCGCGATCGTACGTGTCATAAAGTGACGGATGTTTTATCCACATTTTGTCACGCGATAAAGCAGCCATATTGGGCCCCCAGGTGGCCTTTGTGCTCGTTAGCAAACTCCGTAAAAAAACAAATATAATGATTGTGATAATCGTATCATTGCCATTTAAGTTGTTAATTCAACTAGCCAAAATTAAAATTCTACTTTTAATACTTTAAATGTTTAAAATATAAGTTATAGTAGAAAATGTTGAGCACACCACATAAACTAAAGCACAGCCAAGTACAATCACACGCGAAATCTCCAAAATTAAATCAACTCCAGAACTTGTCGCGTTATCTCCCAGTCCCCCAACTTCGCTAAACCGCTGTGGGTTAATATTTCGGATTTAAGTTCCAAAACTATGTTGAATTTGACTTTTGACGTGAATTTTGTTTATAGTTTCTCTTCGTGCTGTACTAGGTGTTCATAAGTAGGTATGTGATATTCTTTATTACTGCGTAGCATTAAAACGGATTCATTGATTGGACTTAAGTAATAAAACCTAGCAAAGTCGTGAGGATATTCAAATGTTTTAATGTGTGGATATTTGTGTTTAAATCGCGCATTTTATTCGACTGAATCAATTTTCACGAAATCGAAATATTCAAAGCCCCACTAAAAAGCAATGGTGTAACAAGTTTGACGTTTGTGTTCATGTGTATTTGTGCAGTCGTAACTCTTAAACTGATAAACCAATTTTGATTTAGTTTTAAAAATTAAGCTATATAAATTAGGGTGGTGCTCAAGGTACTCGTACACCGGCAATTTTTTTTGCGTTGTGTTTACCTTGGATAATCTTACATAAATCGACCTTGTCCCAAACTAAGCTCTAGGCTTGTAAAGTCGGCAAAAATGTGGTCTACCACCCTACGGTTGAAGTTCGTTTGCACGTCATGATACAACAAGTTCGATTTTCCCTTGCAATAATATAATGACAGTGACAAGTGTCAACCTTAGCAATAATTAGATCTCATAGAAACTTTTGTCAAAACTGGTAGACCATGGCCGACCGTACTATGTAATTGATTGAATACTTAAAAATATAATACAAAGTAACAATTAAAAATTAAAACTAAGACTATGGCAAATTAAAAATAAATAAATAAATAAATTAAAACTAAATAAAAGCTAGAAAAGAAAGGGCCCCGTGGCAAAGTACCACAGATGCTAGCAGCATTTCCTCGTTGTATAGCAATACTTATTTATGCGTTGGCCGAGGAAGCTGCCAGCTCTGTGGTCTCCAGTTGTTTCTATTAGCCTTTTTGAAATGTCTTTAAAAAGGCTAATAGCACTGGGTCCCCACGGACCAAAGGTCTCGACGCCGAAAGGAACAAAGTGATATTCTGCGCCGAGACCCTTATACTTATTCTTCTTATTGATTGAGTTGGTTAATCAGATAAAAGAGGTTTTCGTCTCTGTCGCACAACGCCCAGTATATAATACGATGATTTGTACACTTGCTTACTCGATGCGCAAACTTTCACTTTTCTCAATCTCTCAAGGGTTAGCTGGAAGAGATCCCTTAAAGGGATAAGTTCGCCTTTGTAAATATTTTTATATTAATTGTATTTTTCTGGTTTTTCTTTTGTACAATAAAGTGTTTACATACATACATACAGATGGGGTCAGAAGGTTCTTGAGTGGCGTCCGCGGACCGGGAGACGAGCTGTAGGTAGGCCTCCAACAAGATGGAGTGACGACCTTGTAAAGATCGCGGGAACCCGGTGGATGCGAAAAGCACAAGATCGGTCTGAGTGGAGAGCCTTGGGGGAGGCCTATGTCCAGCAGTGGACGTCTTTCGGCTGACATGATGATACATACATACATGATGATGAATATACAGTGTGTTACCGGCATGATGGCTTTCCTTGATATACAGTAACAATGGGCAACTCCTTAATGTACGTACATGTTTATTTTAATTAAAACAATAAAAAAAAGTACACACTTGTTTTCTAACAAAAATTAAATTGCAAGCAATGTACCCTGTGCGTTAAAGTTAATTAATAAAGCGGCAGCCCCATATTTGACGTTGGACTTGTTTTGCCCCTGTACCAATGTATGCCTTGTACCACGTAATAACTACACTGATTACGATACTTACACATAGCTCCAATACATTGAAGGTAGTTAAAATCTACGAAGTTAAATTGCAGCGTTACCTTAGTTATCTTCGACTTAATTATACCTGCAAATAATTACTTATACAACATATTATCGTTAGTTAAAGCAGAAGCCCTCATGCTAGTAACAAACTTTATATTCAACCTTTTGAATAAACTAATTAGAGGTAACATTATTCTCATTACTATTTCATCCTCTATCTAAAGACAATTACAGTCAGATATACTTGTTATTGTCATTGGCAGTCTGAATAGGAACAGACTGTAGTATATAAAACAAGCAACTTTAATTCCTATCCTAAAATTTTACCGCCTGTATTCCTATGTATGGTTATGTATAAAGTTTTCATTCATAAAAAGCGCAACGAGATTAAGACTTAGCAGAAGCTTTGAACGATATCAGGATAAACAATGAAAACACTTTTTTTCCAATTACCCCGTAAACTTCAAAAGCTCAAGCAGAAAAACAAAAGCTTCCGAATCTGCATCGCTAAGCGTTGAACTTAAAGCCCGAATTTTACCTGTTTTGCATGCGAGCTTTTTCTGAAAAAAGATTAAAAAGCTTATATTGCCCCGAAGCTTTTGAAAACGTTTGAACTGAACACTGAAATTCGTTTTATGAGCTGCAATAAACTTAATATTGCTTTTATGTTAAATGCTACTTGAATTGGAAAGTTTTAAAAACATGTGGGTGAACAATTCTAACAAAACTAAAGCTTTGAAAACCTAACTGCTGTTTGGATAATGTCGTCAACAACTACTTATAACAAAAATGAAAATACACCCGTGGACAAATAATACGAGTCGGAGTACGTTTTTTCATACTAAAGAGGCTATTTCGAAGAGGTTCCTCACCAGGGGATGCTTGTAGTGAAATCTGATGATGGATACCCCGAGCATCGATACAGGACTTCCAGAGTGCCTAGGATACCCAACTGATTGAATCTGCGGTTAACGCCGGAATCGTGCATGTTCAGAAATACATCTAAAATGGCAATAAAATGTAAGGAAATCCAAATGCTGACCCAATCTCTCTCTGGTGTTAACTGATTGTGCGATCAGTTAGGTATCTTAAGAACTTTTGACCTCCTCTATTGGACCTCGGAGTATCCACCATTAAACCTCACTCAAAACAACCCCCGGCAAGGAACCAAGGCTTCGAAATAGCCTCGTTTGTATGAAAAACGCACTCTGACCTGTATTAATGATGCGTGTATGAAAGTATTTATTGGCAATTAACTCAAGTACAATTTATCTTTTATTTGACTAAAGATAAATTGTACTTGCCAAAGCCCAAGATTTAAGTACACATAATTGATGATACTGAAATACGAAAGACTAAATTGTAAACCACATTTCCTTCAAATAAAGATTACTTATTTACTAATTGCTAGTGGTGGCAGGACCTTGTGCAGGGTCCAACTCACCGCCAAGTCGTAGTGTTCGCATTGCTATGTTCCGGTGTGGGGATAAGAAAACCGGTGAAATTACTAGCATAGAGGCATTCCATCTTAGTTCTCAGGGTTGGCAACGCATTTGAAGTCTTAGGAGTGCAGTTTTGAGATTGTAGTCTTGAGATTTCAAATGCCTATGGGTCTCAGATCCCACTTACCATTCATGTGGCCTGAGTGCTCTCGTGCCTTCTCCTTGCGATAAAAAAAGTAATTTGAGACAATCGTTACTCCCAACGAGTCAGTTAAAACAAAATAGCAAAATAAAGGAATTCTAATGGATTGTTTAAGAAATAGCGCTAGGCCGATAGTGTAAATAGGAAAATTGTTTGTGCAAAACTGCAACGTTCAGCCGAGGCTATGTTAGTAGGGTTACCAAGTGCGTACGGGATTTGAGGACATTCCTGTTTATATTTAGAAAGAGTCTTAATTTTCTTATACTCAGATTGACTTTCGGCGATTGCGTTGAGTTGGTCACTGAATATTTTTTATTTTTTATTTAATAAATAAAAAAATGTGATCCATTTGTTTTGAAATTAAAGTTCACAAGATACATACGTACATAAACTCACGTTTTCGCTCACAAATTGGGATAGGCAGAGCTACAGAATTTTGTTCACAAGGTACTTGTATAAAAAATAAGATTATGTTAATTGTGCCATTAACATAATCTTATCGAATTCAAATGTCATTTTATGTAATACCTATGATCATTTTTATGTTTTACTATGGATGTAACTAAGAATTTAAAAATAAAAGAAAGCATAACGACGCGCTGGCCTAGCGGTCCTGGGTTCAAATCCTAGTAAGGGCAGATATTTGTGTGATGAGCGTAAATATTTGTTTCTGAATAATGGATGATTTCTATGTATTAAGTATTATATTTCTCTATATAAGTATTTATATCGTCGTCTAGTACCTATAATACAAGCTTGGAGCTTAGTTTGAGACTAGGTCAATTGGTGTGACATTGACCCCTGTTTTTTTATTGATAAAGCATGACCACTACATTCAATTCTTAAGTCTAGCATAGAGGCATTCCATTTTAGTTCTCAGAATTGGCAAGAAATTTGTTATTAGGAGATCCATGAGTATCAGAGCCAAGTGGCTCATGTGCTCGTGTGCCTTTCTCCATGCCATAAAAAAGCAAAACATTAGGGTGACAGGCATCACTAATGGACACTTCACTCTTAATTCAAATTTCATACGTTCCCATGATTGTTGCAAAACAAATGAATAACCCTCATCTTCTGTTAAATAAGAATCAGGTGTCCATTATCCATTACTGCCTTGTCAATTACTGGATCCATCCCCCTAAATATTTAAAAATTTAAAAAAACAGGCAGGACAATTGAGATTTAAAAAAACTATTCAATCCTAAAATATCTCTCTAAAAATACAGTCTATGTTAACCAGATAAAATATGGTCACCCATACAAGGATCTTGAATAAAGTACCCACTCGTGGCTCCACCTGTACAATTTCTTTAAAAATATTTTAACATCACGCTCATCGGAGATTCCCGGCGTATCCCGGAATATTCCCGGCTATCCCGGAATATTCCGGTATAACCGGGAACTGTCGGGATTTAGATTTGTTCTAAACATGCATATTCCTATTTTCCTTTACATTCTAGTGGGTTAGGCGGAGAGTGCAAAAATTGATTTTAACATTTAGTAGTTTTAGGTTTCGCCAAGGGTGATCTTAGTTTAATGACAGTATCTGTGCGTCTGTCTGTGGCACCGTAGCTCCCAAACGGGTGGACCGATTTGGATGCGGTTTCTACTAAAACAAAGCTAGCTAAGTTTCATCATAATTGGTTAGGCCGTTTAAGAGATGAGATGAACGCTGGTCGCCATTATATCAGTGGTTTTCGTCTATTTAATAATGATAAAGGGTGTCCCAGAAGTAAAGAGACAGTTTTCATTCACAAATTGGTCAAAGATAAAACGTCCAAAAAAAGGTTAAATCAACCAACTCTCATGTCAAGAGTCGATGTTAAATCTTTCAAATACGCCGGGAGACGCGTACTTTTTCGCTTGTTTTCAATAATAAAGAGAGCGGAACAAGAACTAATTGAGAAAAGAGTTTTTCAGTACTATCAACGTCACGAAAAACGCATACGATACATAATTTTATTAAAGAGGAAGCTAGAGGAACCAGTTATAAAATAAATATAAATATGTTTAATGAAAAGAAAACCAACATTTTAAATAGATTATTGGACGATGACGTACAGTTTCGACCGTTCAAAACATAACTAAGGTAAAAAACACGTTTGAGCAAGTTCCGTTGACATCTGCTAGAGGTACAGCAGCAAAATTACAGATATCAATATCTGGTGTAGCCAGGATGAGGGTTAATGGTTCAGCCTTTAAAAAAATTGATAAATTATTGGAGCAAAAGTTTATAAAAGGGCAGGAGGAGCACGCTTAAACAGATTATGATACAGTTTATGAAAAAACATTAATTAATGTCGAGAACTGCCTTCTGTTGATACATGTTTTATTCCTGGCAAGCGATATTGTATTGCTTTAAATTGAGGTTGATAGGTATGGTCATTATGTTTAAAATCAAGCGTTTAACCGTCACTGCATTTAACCGTCGGTGGACTAGATTGCCTAAAGCGGTAACTTTGAGATCTGGAAAGCTGTGATGAGACAGACAGCAAATAACCTTCAAAAAATGGTAACAAAGTTGAAGTATGCGCCAATGGATATAGTTTATTCCATTTTAATAATACAAGGTTTATTATGAACCAATTAACCTTAATTGAATTGCATTCTTTATATTAAATATTTCTAACCTAATTTTGTCTCTTTACTTCTAGGACACCCCATAGTTATTTAGTATAGAAATTTGGCATGTTTTTTTTATAAAGCTCTTTTTTTTGCATATTTAGGATTTTGGACAAAACATTTGATTAAATTTTATATAGAGTAATAGGGGTGTCCCTCACAATCCCTAACAACGTTAGTCCTAACACATCGTTTGTCCGAATTTTCATTTGCCCTAAACTGGTTTTCAGATGAGTCAGGCAACTTTTTAAGTTATCCAATTAGGTTCGGTAACTTTTTAAGGTTCGGTTAGGTTAGGGTTGTATTATAACAATACTAAAAAGTTTTAAAATTTAAGCGTTAATGGCGTTAGCCACTCACGTGCTTTGAGTATCCAGAGTTGCCAGTGATAGCCCTTTTTTGCTTATAAATAAGGTCGATCAAATTTGCACGAGTAATCAAGTGGTTAGGATAAATGAAAATTCGGACAAACGATGCATTAGGACAAATGACGATTAGGGCTTCCATAGGAGAACCAGTTTGTGGATTGATTGAATACTCACATCTGAATGTTGTAGTTATAGTTTGTATAACATCCACTTCCCCGTACAACAATAATAATGATAAATTCTGTACCAAATCACGGCCTTCGCTAAATATTTATCACTCATCAAAGGCATTGTATCTCTGTATCGGAATCTGCGAAAAGTTATTCTGCAGCAATGGTCAATGTTATTTCTGTCGAGTATATTTTTTGCCTTAGTTATTTTTGAATTTCTACGAACATCTCTAATTAATTAAAAGGTTGTGGTCTAGTTGGCTTTAGATGACTCTTGATGGCAAGGTAACGAGTTCGAATCCTTGTTGCCACCGTACTAATTAATGGATTTTAATAACCTAGAATACTAAGTAGTTGTCATGGCAACTGTTGCTCTTACAGTAAAGAAATAATAGTGAAGAAACTCCGTTAGCTGAGGCTATATTCTACTGGGTAAAACCGCATGATATAAATAAATAAATTAGTTAATATCAGAAGACCATCTCACACATATTGACCTAGTCCCATACTAAGCTCTAGGCTTGTACTATGGGTACTAGGTTACGATAAACATAATTATATAGAGAAATACGTACTTAAATAGAAAAAATCCAAGACTCGGGAACAAATATTCGCGCTCATCACACAAATATCTGCCCTTACCGGGATTTGAGCTTCGTAGGCAGGGTCACTACCAACTACACTTACGGTACGGTTCCAAGTACGAACATACGCCCGAACATACTTCGTCCGACAACGGATTAAGTGGACGCCTATCGTTAGACTAAGGGCCCGGTACAGACGGGCTGCATTTGAACTGCAACCCAGCTGTAAAATGGCAGTTCGAGGGCAGTTCCGGTGCAGTTCACGTAACTGCATTAAAACTGCAAATCAACTGCGCAGTCCACTTGCAGTTGACGTGAAGTCTACCTAAGCGGACTGCGCAGTTGGTTTGCAGTTTTGATGCAGTTACATCAACTGCATCAGAACTGCACTCAAGCTGCCATTTTGCAGCTGGGTTGCAGTTCAAATGCTGTCCGTCTGTACCGGCCCTAACGTTTCGCCACGATAATAATATGTTATGGTATTGTTTTTCACTCGGCCACTTACTCCCTTACTAATAAACCTAGAGTAACGGTGGTATAGCTATACAATGTTTTGTCCTTATCTGTCAAATGCAAATGTCACAATGACAGATAAAGACAAAACATTGTATAGCTATACCACCGTTACTCAACGTTTATTAGTAAGGGGTTACTGTCAAGCAAATATGAGGTATCCTAACGTTGATATTACGATTACAAATGTAAAGCAATATGTTATTACACAGTAGGATTGAACCCTTAGTGACTGTGATAATAACTTCTTTTGACTTAAGTACTCTGAGTAAGTGGTTATAATAATAAATTTATGTCAAATATTTCATTTTTGGGGCAAACTTTCGTTGCCGACTTTACTTCTTTTCGCACAGTCGTCATCTACTCGTCAAGACGATTCTAACGAGCTGTAACACGACCGGTTTATCATGTGTAATTTAGGAGTTCCTATGGCCCCCATGAGTCTCCATCATCAGACCAGCTCCATAATATTATTTTATTGTATTGCCATCAGAACTAAAGGTGTGCAAGTATTCAGCTTCATCGAAAACCGGGAAGTGTTTCAAATTTAACTTGAAATATTTGACCCGTACATACATACCATAACATACATTACATATTTTACACATACACCGATATAAATACATACACACATACCTTAATTACCACACATTTATAAAATAATACACATATTATATTATTCTAGCAATTATCACAAACGAAAACAAAAGGAACGAAATAAAAAGTAATCCTTTTGTTTGCTTTTCAAAATGCCAATGGATTTAGCACACCTTACCTAGAGGTATACAATAGAGGCAAGCCGTGATTATATAAAACTAAAATCTATCTTACTTTATAGATAGTAGAATCCAGCAACAATATTTGAATCTCAACCAGCTTTTCAGTTGAAAAATGATGTGTCAAGTTCCATCTGCTTCCGAGCACTCGACTTTTAACATTCGCGTTCGAAGTGGAAATCTAAGCTTCGGTGAAAGCTCTGGAATACCGAACGAACTTAATCCTGGAAAGCTTGGGTGAAATTCGAATGGGGAAGTAACTAGTAAATAAATAAATATCTAGGCTTGTACTATGGGTACTAGACAACCATATAATAGTAGATTATAGATCGAGGGGATAATGCACTGTTTTATGTCACGGGCGCGATATTGAATTTTGAGCAAATGAGGGACTCCAGATTTAACTCCCGAGCGTAGGAATTAAAACGGGGTCCTGAGTGCAGCCAGGGATTCAAGCTCGCCCAAGACGAAAACAGCTTTATCCCAAAGGAGAATACTCTACTTTTCTCACCTTTTGTTTTATTTTCATTGTTTTGCGTATATGGCTTGTAGTGGCCAGTTCGATTTTCAAACAAGTTCTGTTTGCTGTAGGTTTCTATGGAACAATTTTTCATACGAATTCAAATCTCATTATAGCCCGCAGGTTAGCCGATGGCTATAATCACTTACTTTAGGTGAGGTTTGCATGATATTTAATGGGGCAAATTCGAGCATGTTGAAAATACTTATACAGAGAAATATATACTTAATACATAGAAAATATCCACGACTCAGTAAGAAATACACACAAATTACGTTGCCTTCGGGACTAAAGAATGATTCTATTCTAGTAATTTCACCGATTGTCTTATTGAAATCAATAAGGACGAATACTTCCCGATCCCGGTGGACCTTGATAATAATTTGTTAGCATTTTGTCGGGGTTCCGTACCCAAAGGGTAAAAACGGGACCCTATTACTAAGACTCCACTCTCTGTTTGTCTGTCACCAGGCTGTATCTCATGAACCGTGATAGCTAGACAGTTGAAATTTTCACAGATGATGTATTTCTGTTGCCGCTATAACAGCAAAAATACTAAAAATATAATAAAATAAATAATTAAGTGGGGCTCCCATACAACAAACGTGATTTTTTGCCTTTTTTGTTCTATATTAATAACGGCAACTGGTATAGTGAGTAATGTTGTATGGGAGGAGCAAAACAATTTAGTACCCTGTCATTTAAAATTTTAAATAACGCCTTTAAAAATTGTGTGGCGATCGTAACGTATCGTTAAAGCGACCAGAAACTATAATTATATCATAAGTTAATTACTAAATTTATAATCTCGTCTTAAATCTACTTAATAAATATTAGGTGCTAAAGTATATTTAACTCTTAGCCCATAAAATACTCAAGTCAAAACGTCAACTGCTCCAAGTAAAGGGGAATCTTAATAATCCGTTTGAACAAGTTAAGACTGGTTATAACTAGATCAAACATGTTTAACCCGAATATTACGAGTCGTTTCAAGTGGTCTTTAATATTTAATATCGGGATTACAGTTTAAATCATATTCTGAACGGATTTCTGAAGAAAATTATGATGGAATATTTATTAAAATTGAACTTTTTTGAATTATCCAGGGACTACATTTATTCAAGTTTTATTCTTTATTTCCCAAGAGATTATTGGGTAGAAAACCTGACATGTAGCTCATAATAAATAGTATGAATAAATATATACATACATACATACATAATCTCACGCCTTCGTTCCCAGAGTGGGGTAGGCAGAGCTACAGAATTACAAACATCTCTAAAAACTTGTTGTTAATTGTATAACCACAATTTGCAAAATTAGGCTAAGATGTTTACCAGCGTATTAGTGACAGGTTGCAAGCCCATCGCCTAACAGTACTACAAGCCTTTATTCCCTTAGTCGTCTCTTACGACATCCACGGGAAGACAAGGAGTGGCACTATTCTAACTCGGCAACCACACGAGGCCGCTCGCCACATTCCACTAGTTAAAACCGTATTGCCTTTAAAATGTTATCGTATTGTCAACGTTTTGATAGCTCTTATTTACTTGACAGTAATAGCGTTTGAGTAAAAAACATGTTTCAATAGAATTATCAAAAGAATTGCTTTTTTTTTGTTGTGTTGCTCAAACTGTCGCGGTTAATTCATATGACGCTAAAAAAAACTTGAAATAAAATTGGTATCGAGATACTCGAAACCTATTGACAGTTTAAAGTTGTAAAAGCATCACCATAAACGCCGCAAGTAATCAGTTAATTAAAAATATTAATTAGCGAATTAAAATGTCAATTTTAATTTCACATTAATTTATTAAAACGTTGCCAGCTTGTCAGAAGCGTACCAAACAAACACATGTTACTCTGCGATGTGCCACACAGCGCAGTAAAAACTTTACATAATTAATTAATTCCAAAGTTTTACCCCATTTTAATAACTCGGAAACTACAAGTTACGTAAGTCACGACCCTAACCGCATACAATTATTAAACAACAAACTTTGTCACCGTCACGTAGAGCTTAAAATTCCTCATTAGCTTAACCTAATCAAACTTTGGATACACCCAAAATAGTTTATTTTCCTATAGTTATTTACTCCAGTCTCAAAATAGTTTGATTTTAGTTTTAAACTTACTTGTTAAAAGGTAATTTGCGTTGACGTCATTGCAATACGGTGTAAATTGGAATGGTGTTGGTATTAGGGTTGTCACCTCGTAACGTCGTTTTCATGCATTCGAGGTAGTGGAATGGCTCGAAACGGTCGAAACTAATTTATTATGTGACGGTAGAATTCGTGTGTGTTTCCATTGGTAATGTGTCGTGACGGAGGCTGTACTTATGGATACTTTGAAGCGTGGAAACTGGTAACTAGTTGTCAGAAAATCGGAAATGTATCAAAAAACATTTGTTACACATAGTTTAATACGTCTTTAGGGTAGCGTCTATCGCGTGATAAGATGTGGATAAAGCTACCGTCACTCTCCTACTTATATACGTGTCAGAAAGTGACAGATGTTTTATTGACATATTATCACGTGATAAACGCAGCCATATTAAGCTCCCAGATGTATTTGATCCTACCTAACTTATTAACGTATTTTCATCAGTTTTTTTTGAAGTTTACATTAATATATATCAAAAACAGAACATACTCGTATTTCGTCAGATTGGAATTACTTTACCAAATAAATGTAAAACGTTATCAACATCAGAATCACGTAAATGAATGCCTTAGTATAATATATATTTTATTTACATTATACGGAATAGAGAAAAAGTAAAATTATTTTGTGTTCATATTGTTTGATTCGGATCGAAAGCGGTAAATCGGTTTAAAAATAACTAAGGTTTTTTTTCAATTTTTTGATTTATATTTTGAGCATGTACAGTAAAGAATCCCGTGCAGGAAAAATAGCAAAATAGGTTAACTGTACGTTTTCGAACGGGGTCACTCTTTAGCCCGTCATTTTTTGTGTCATATCTGTTTTGAGTGATTATTTTGAACTCAAACATTCCCGTACTAATAACAGCAGCTATTATTCTTTTCCCGTCAAAGCCAGCAATGGACACGCGCCAGCAAAAATACCGAGTACGGGTAAAATATGTCCACGGGAAACCACTTTCATTGCTGCAGTTTTTTTAATTAGTTTATACGTGGACTAACTTTCATGGACTACATATGTAGCTTTTAAAAGGAAATTTTATTTTAATTTGTTTGTTTGGAAAGAGGCAATGTATTTTTTCGTTTGCTTGGTTTCAGTAAGTAATGTATACAAGAATGAATGTGTCAACAATGAATATTTTATTGTACTGATATTTCAGGTACTCATATGTCGGTAAAATTAAGTATTTGTTTTGAGAAATTGGGCCCAGTATCCTACTTCCTACTAATATTATAAATGTGTGTGTGTGTGTGTGATAGTCTGTTACTCTTTCACTTTGCAATGGCTGAACGAATTCGAATGAAATTTAGAAAGGAGATAGCTTTTACCTGGATTAGTACCTAGCAGCAGCAGCTAGCAGGCAGATGCTACTCGTAGTTAGATATACTCGTACAAGTAGTTTTTAATTTTCAAACATTAACACATCCAGCGCCAACAATGGGTCGGGTACACTGTTCGTAGCAGATTTTTGCTACATAGCGGAAAAATGCTGCTACAGGCTACAGCGTGGCGTTCTTCATAAGCCGTTGTATTATATTCACTACCTAAAACATAGTTAACAAAACGAAATTCTCTTTTTTTATCTTTTTTATCTCACCCGATCAATGGTTAAATATGGCAACTGCAAACTACCTCCATCATACAGAATGAAATATTTAAATGTTAATTTACCCACTGTACATTAATAACTATGAAACAAAATGATTAAAACTTTAATCATCTCTGTCATATCATATAACTCATCGGTTTCACTTACGTATTTATAATTAAATTTCATTCAAAAACCTTGCATGGTACACGGACACGGCTCAAATTGGAAATGAAATGAAAAGTTTGGGAATGAGTGGCGCGGTTGACGCGAGCGGGCGATTGGTCGGACATGGGTAACGATGAATGATCGAGCAAGCGGTGCTCAAAGTTTAGTCACTCGATCATTTATATTCGTACAAAAGTGTGAATGCCTTTTCTTTAAATTCACAGTTGTCTGGTTGAAAATAATATTTATAGCGAGTTTTTTTTGGTAGGTTCTGATTCCATCACAGTTTATTTAATTATGTTAATTTATAATTCTCAACAGAAGTGTTTAGAATATAAAAATAAATACTTTTGGAATTTGCTCATATATGTATGAAATATTTATTCCAATAAAAGTGAGTACCTACAGATTCAAAAATGTTGAGCACTTATTTTTTCCTTTATATCTACCTTTCCAAAGACTCGTGATCGGGTTCGGATTACACAAATAAAAACTGGCACTTCAATTTAATAAATGCCAGCTCAGCATAAAATACTGCAAAGTTTGGAAACCCTTAGCGAAACAAACAAGACGTGTGTCGGTCTGTCCGAAGGTTTTATTTGGCGTGTCATCAGATTCGGATGGATCGGTTCGTGGACGAGCTACAAATGCTGCATTTTATATACTGTATTTATTGTTTCTCTTTTATTGAAGTAGTTGAAGCATAGATGGAAATAAAGTACAGATACGATAAATAATTAAATGTTGCGTGATCTCTCTTTCTTTTCAAGGTAAACTTGCTTATACTCGTACAGTTTTCTTTGTGTAACGAGTATGTTAATCTTGAATTTGTGTACAAACTACCTTGCGATTGTTTTTTTGTGCAATAAAAGGTTTATACTATTCATACACACAATGTGAGCCCGGGAGTAACCTTCTAAATCACTTTATATATTTTGCCATTTAGGTACCTACCGGTTCCTATTTTTTTTCGAAAGAACGAAAGTATTTTTTTAAATATTAAAGAGGATTGTTTAGCGCCGCTAACATCGCGTGGCTGTCAAAAAATTACATACAAATTTAGCTCCAAATCAAGTCCAATTTCAACGATTTTTGAATATGTTGTAGTTATTATAAAGAACTAGATCAGTACGTTTCTGTTTTTCGTATTTTTTATTGGTTTCATTAAAAAAATATTTTCTTGTAAAGGAAAACGTACAGACATAGTTTTTCGTGATATCTACAACATATTCAAAAATGATAAAAATCGGACTAGGTTTAAGGGGAGAGAACCGCTATCGCATTTTGTATGGAAATGTTTAGCTTCACAATCCTCTTAACCATTTGTAAGTCGTTGTTCTGACTAGAAATAAAATTCTGTTAAATCTATACGATTTTTTTGAACCTTGTTATTTAAAACACTCTCGTCCTAAAATCCTATTTTTTTTGATTAAACCCTACTCCAAACTAGCTCGAGCTCCTGCAACAGCATTCGTTCATTTCATACGTTTTCTTTTTTTATTTTACATACCGATAAAGTAAACCGGGTGAAAAATATTCGATTGCATACCGGGAGTCGGGACTAGATTTTTTGTTTGAACAGAATAGATTTTTGATAGCATCCAGTTCGGGTTTGCAAGGCAAACATTGCTAGCTGGAATATGTTAGTTTATAATTGGAAAACGTGAAGGTTTACTCTTGTGAGTGCACTTTTATTTATTTTATTTGTAAATAGCGTCCGTATTTAAAATACTATATTGTAAATAAAAACAAATAGTTTTAGTAGTAGTTTCTGCTTTACAAAAGGTGAAGCATATTTTTTTAAATGTATTTTGATAATTAATGAGGTCCTGATAAAAATCCTGATAAAAACCCGCCATCTTGAATTTAACGTGCCAAAATTGGTTCATTTTTATATAAATTAAATAATTCCTCAACAATTGACATGACGACAAAAGTGTCTATAAGAGGTAGGTATTGTGAGGAACGGAACGCATGGCGTGGTCTTCCATCCTTGTCACAGGGATCGTCTCTCCCTCTCTACAACCGGAATTGTGTGGATAGCGTGTTGACTGAACTGCTCTGTACTTAATAAACTCATATTAATTAATTATTGAGCTTTATTTCAAGAATATCACAAAACAAAACAAACATAAACATAAACATGACAAAATTGCGCACATTTTTTTGTATGTCTTCCTCGTACTGGACTATTAAATAAACCATTTGTTTCAATTATAAGATTATACATTAATATTTATCTTTCCTTGTATGCACAATTTATTTACCAGTTCGTCCAGTATGTCTTTAAAATTGGAATTGTTGTCAAGTGCATTCACAGGGTCCCAAGATGCAGGCTTAGCCAAGTTTTGGTTCCTCAAAAACAGTAGTAATACATTTGGAAGTTAACAATCATTCCAGTCCCTTTTATTTTTATGCCCAGATCAAATCAATTAACACTATAATCTTATAATAATACCTTAATTACTCTACACAATCAAGATAGTAGATAAAAACTTGACACGAACTCCATATTCCAGATTAAGAAATAGGATACTGTTTATCCTCGGAAAATGTAACATTCTCTTAGAAATAACGAGATTTACGTGGAAGAGAAGACTCGAGGAAAAGCTAGCAAGTAATAAAAAAAAAGCAAAACAAAGCAACCAGGTTAATCTAGTGCTAAAATTCAGGACGGAAACGGGAAATCTTTATCTTGTAGACTACCTGTATAACTTGTTTAAAAAAAACACAACGAAAGCACAAATTAGACAGTTAAACAGTAATTTACACGGTTACAAATAAAGAAGCAGTATCAACAGAGCCTGTATCTTGGGACCCACGAAGTCAGTTTACATTATTTCCCTGAGAAATCAAAGTATTGTACACAGAAAATACATGAGAAATTGTGCTTCAAAAGGTATTCACGGTCTTTAAATAAATCTAAAGGCTCTTTGTCAACAAAACTCTAGTCCCAATGTTGATTTACCACTATTAATACAGAACAGATGTTATCCATTCCAGTAGCGGACAGATTTCCGACCGGACCCTCTCAGATATTCATAGGTACCATTCTAGATATCTACCGAACGCCTGGAGAATATATTAGCAAAATCTTTCCGGAACCACTAAGAATACCAACCTTACTCCCGGCGCTACAAAGGTTTTAATCCAATAGTGGTTTAAAGTGTTAAAACACAGGAATTTAAAAGAAAAAAACAACTAATTCTAATCTGTTTTAATTTTTATGCGGTCTAGTTGAATTCGGTGTCAAGGTGAATTGAAACTTTATGTTTTAGGTCAAAGTTAACGTTGCATTGGAGTTTGAATGCTTACTACGTTGGTGCATGCGATGGTTCGGAATAATTTATATAGTGCAGTGAAAATAAAGTTTTACTGGGCTTTGCATTTTTAACCATTGATTTATACTTAAACGTATTTTTTTCTTACCCTTGTAACCTACTTTAGAGTTTCTTTTCTTTAATAAATTACATTTTAATTCAAATTAGATTGACCAAGGTTTAAAAACAACATAATAGTTTTTCAAGTTTTGTTGCAAAATGCATATATACTTACCTACAAATACAAATAGTTACAAATAAAATAATGTAGCTTATTTCCAAAAATGAAACATGCCAATTACAGTAACTATAAACTGACCCCGGATAATATCTGTTTTGTTTAAATGTAATGTATTTTACATATATTTTTCAATAAATTCCTTTTTTTCTTAAAAATATTACATATATTTTCTAATAATTAACCACGTGTTTATTAGCTCGCTTTCTTATCGATCTGTTTGTTCGTTAATTCGGTTCACATTTTAAACTTACTTCCAATGAACTAGATTCTTGATACTTTAAAGATAGCAATTTAAAAAACGTGGTTTATTTTTTCTAAATAATGATTACATATAGTTCAGGAAATATGATTCGGCCGTCTGTAATCTTCACTAAGATCTTTTTGTTAATATCAAACAAAAGGTAATCGTAAAACTGCCCTCGTCCTTCAAACAGCACAGTGGGTTGAAAGGTTAAGGTCAAGGTTAAGGTTAAGGTTCGGTCCGGTAAGTCTTAACGCAGAAAAAAGATCGCAAAGTAGATTCATTCCATCTTAGTCCTCAGGGTTGGCAACGCATTTGAAGTCTTAAGATTGCAGTTTTGAGATTGTAGTCTAATGGGGTCTCAGATCCCATTTACCATCAGGTGGTCTGAGTGCTCGCGTGCCTTCTCCTTGCCATGAAGAAAAAGATAACAGCCGTCCAACTTATATTTCCTGAACTATAACCTATATTACATTGTAATCATAATTTTCTGAAAGCCCCTAACCATGAGGTTGCTATTTCAGGATAAATCTCGCGATCCATATTGTACGTTATTTCGGAGCGCCACGGTCTCTGGACGCAGAGCTATCATTCTTAGCTCAAAGACACCGCGGCCCACGTACACTCGGCTGCGAGTACGATATGTACAAAAATACATTAGGTATTTGATGACAAGTCTTATAGGAATAAAAGTATTTCTAAAAGTTTGAAGGATGTTTGGATGCTTGTGTTCCAATCACGTCTTTTTCATACAGACAATGCTTATCAAGGAAAATTTGATAGTTTCTGACGGAGAAGTGATAAATGACTTGTAACAAATAAAATCGATGCTGTGTGTGTTGTGTTTAATGTTTATCCATTATATAAAACTAACTACCTGTTTCTTAAAAAAACTTTAAGTTCCTCATATGTTCTTTTGACGTTTAATGTAAACGACAATAAGAGTCAAAACGAGACTTAATAAAAGCGCGTGAAACTAACGTGCATCTGTTAAGTCCACAAGAGTAAATACTCTTTAACCAAACAATTGTCCACGCGCGTGATATCCATGGACTTCTTTCTGTAATAAGTCCACGGTAATCGTCTAAAACTCGACATTGGGGAAATACAAGTGAAAGCCATTAATTAATTAATAAAAAATAAAATGTCAAGACTTCTTTATACTGCTCCGTAACAATAGCAAAAAAAACTATTTAACACTGTTAAATTAGCCTTATAATTTATGTCCTTTTTTAACCGACTTCAAAAAAGGAGGAGGTTCTCAATTCGTAGGGTTTTTTTTTATGTATGTTCCCCGATTACTCGAAGACCACTGGACCGAATTGAAAAATTTTTTCGTTGTTTGAATGGGTATACTTTCTAGTTGGTCCCATTGTCAACACGTCAGGATCTGATGATGGGATCATGGAGAAATCAAGAGAACTCCTCAAATATTATAGGCACACTTATAGCGATTTCGGTATTTTTGAAGGGTGGCGATAAAAAATAACTTCTTTTAAAATGGTAGGTTAGTCCTACTGAAGTCGGCATCCCACAATATTTTAAACCAAAAGCCGAATGCAGTTGGACTGACCTACCATTTTAAAAGAAATATTTTTTTGCATTTTTTAAGGCGGGTTTTGGTTTTTTTAAACATTTATTTTATTGTACATTTAATTTATACGTATGTATTCAATATTCTTTTAATTTACAGTGCACAATGCGCTTTTAAGTTCGTGTTACAATTCCACGTAAAAGTATAATTCGCAACAAATAAAATATCCCATCCGAGTGTACGTATCGTATAATATTCATAGGTTTTCGTCAGCGGCATTAGGTATGCCGCAGACGCGCAGGTGATAAATTAGGGAATCGAACCCGTACCCGCGTTTACCCGCATTTATAAAGGCATATCTTGTGTTGCGACTTTAATAATATCTTATCGAAAAAAGGATTAAGTTGGCTTACGGCTTTGTTCGCGTGAAAGTTCACTGCTTATTTTATTTGTTTTGTGAGTATGAAGACATAATTTATATTGCAAGTTAAATATTAAAAAAGTATTAAATTTGCTTATGGGTTTGTTAACGTGTTTTTCTTCAATATATTGATATTAGGTAGTTAGCTGCCTTATAGTTATCCAGATATTAAATATTTTATAATATAAATCTGTGACTTTTTAATGAATATTTATGTAAATAATCATAACATAAACCTTTTTTTTTTTAGATATACATAATATATTTATGATTATTGCCTTTTTTCTCCCTCTATCTCTCTCGTAATATTTTCGGCACGTATGATATTTGATATTATATTTAATTTAATATTTATAGCTTTATAAATGCTAGACTACGTAGTGTCATTGTAACAAGAAATGATGTTTAAAAAATGACTGACTGTTGAGTTTCCTGCGGCGTTCCTTCTCAGCAGTCTCCTCTTGGTAAGCGCTGGTAGATTTTGTGCGGCCTAATTACTGATAAAATATCTTTCTGATTTCATCCGTGTAGCTTCTCTCATTTTGTTTATTTTCTCTTGGAAGTGGGCATTTCGTATAAAGTCTTATTGTATATCCATATTTTTTTCACCAACTATCTTTTATACCTTGATTTAGTTACCTAGCACAGGATGTACTCAACTTTAAAACTTAATTAACCTTTGACTTACGCGTTATAAATAAACCAACAAAAGTTACCTTCGTAGGAATACAAGACAGACTCTGTAATCTAAAAAAAAATCCGCAAAACTGACAACTTCCTTCTTTTTGAAGTCGGTTAAAAATAACATAAAGACCTTAACCTACATATCTTCTTCTAAGTGACTTATTGCAATAAAACCTACAACGGGGCTGGCAATCATCAGATACTACAAATAGGGCAGATATAGCGGTGGTATTCATGGCTCGCTTTGTATGCGCCTCGCTCGCGCGATATATCAAACGCGCGCGTTGCATCCCAATAGGTATTACGTAATTGGAAGGGTAACTATAGGATATATTTAAACTAAAGGTATAAGTGTTTATTTATGATAAAGATGGTATTGTATGGGTTAAATGAAGATCAGATATTATAAATTATTAAGGGATAATTTTTCACACATTGAACTAGTCCCAAATTAAGCTCTAAGCTTGTACAGTGAGTCGTACAATTTCAGGCCTTGTTAACTTTCTATCAAAATTTTAATTGCCAGCAATGTAAAGCACAGCAATTTGACAAGTGTAAATGATACTTCAATTATTATGATTTGCCCCCGTACCACGACATGCCTTGTACTAGGCAACAGCGATACTGATAACGATGAACACGCAGCACATGCACTACAATAAAAATGGACAGTATCTAAGAAAATTAATTGTGAAGTTATTTTAATTATTTTTTAAATGATAATACTTGCAAACAATTGCTAAAGCAACATATTATCGGCAGTTTTATTAAATGCCCGCATGCCGGTAACACACTGTATACAGGGCGTCCCAAGACTACTTTTACACTCTAAAAGACTTATACCCTTTTTCACTTGATATTCAGGTGGCTTATAACCTTGTTCAGTAGGATCCCAGAAATATGTACACGTGTACAAGAAGCTAAGATGAGCGCAAGTATTCGTTCCTGAGTCTTGGATATTTTTTAAAGTATTTAATTATGTGTTTATGAATGCCTGGAGCTTTGTTTGAGACTAGGATGTGCGAGATTGTCCCGTGATATTTATTGTTTTTTTATTTTAATTATACTACCCCGATGCTGACTGAATGTATGACTCTGATTTCAGAACGAATTGGATTTTTACGCAGCTTTCATCATTTAAAGTTTTCTTGAAGAAGTTTCTGAATTATATTTATTTTTTCTTGTGAAAATACCGGGCGAGTTTTTAGTAAAGATTTAAAAAACCGGCAAGTGCGAGTCGGACTCGCGCACCGATTTAAGACCGGGTTCCGTATTTAAGATTTTCTTACGATTTGGACCGCCGTACCCTGCATAAAAACCCTGTCTTTTTCTGATTTAATTGAAAATGTATAGTTTTCAGATTTTTCCCTATACTTGTAGTATAAGACGGTAGTACTTGCCAAATTTCATAGTTCTAGGTCAACGGTAAATACCTTTTAAGGGTTTAATTTCATCTCAATACCTCCACGTGTTCTCGAGATAATGGGTCGTGACAGACAGACAGACAGAAGAATAGGCAGACGGACAACAAAGTGGTCCTTTAAGGGTTCCGTTTCTTTCCTTTTGAGGTACGGAACCCTAAAAACGAAGTGAACTAAACACATTTTCGAAAACGGTCAAATTTTATCAAGTTTCAAGATATAGGAGCACTGTATGCATTAAAGTTTTAACCAACGATGCTTCGATAAAATCTACTCGCTGCCCAAAACAATGGAGGATAATTTACCTAATACCGGGGAGAGAATTAGGTATCAAAATTGGGTACCGTTGTAGCGAAATTATGCAGCAAAATTTGATGTTCGAGAATTCCAAATTCAAACGATTTATTCAGTAAATTGGCCACATGAGGGCTCTTTGACACGTCGGTAATATGGAGTGAATCTACTAGCGCTTCGGACAAGACTATTGAGGAGAAATAGCGCCGCAAGAAACTCCAGCAGAAGGTAATATTTTCAATCACAAAATACAATATAATAAACTTTGAAGTTGGTTATGTTACAAGGTAATAAAGTAATAAATGTTTATTTTTAAAACTAGCATAATAAAATACTTGTCGTACGAGGCGACTAAGGGAATGAAGGCTTGTAGTATTGTTAGGCGATGGGCTTGCAACCTGTCACTAATATACACTGGTACAGTCAGGATCAAATAGACACAGTAAAACTTGCAAAAATATGTAAACACGACTCTGTTGCGTAGAAATAAGGGTGTATATATATTTCTGGAACCTTGTTAACGTATATATATTTATGACGCTGACCGTACATATCTTAACATGTTTGTGCAAAATGTGGTTAGAGAATTAACAACAAGTTTTTAGAGTTGTTGGTAATTCTGTAGCTCTGCCTATCCAACTCGGGAATGAAGGCGTGAAGGTATGTATGTGTGTATGTACGAGTAATTCACTTGAGAAAATAAGTATGAAACTGTAGCGATAAAGACGTGTCAGATACTTTTGAGCCTAATTTTGGATCATATATTATTGCTGGTAACTGAAAAAGCCTAGGGCTTAGTTTGAAGCTAATATTTTTTGTGAAATTACTGAAAAATCGATCGTAAGCATTCAAAAACACTTGCGTGTGTTTTTGGCAGTCATGATAGTACAAAACCTATGAGGGTCTCTTTTCCACTTTGTATTAACCCATCTTGTTCTATGTCGTCATCTTATTGTTGACATTATAGTAGCTCTTATTAACTTAACAATAAGAGCTACTGCAATACCCCTACAAATTCTCCAACCAAATTTCAATCTAAAATTATAAGACATAAGATCACTTACCATCAGTTCTTTCCACTCCATTGAAGTACCACGTGACTTTAGGCTGTGGCTTCCCTTCCTTGACTAAACAGCTGATCTTCAGCTGATCCCGTTCACCGAGCGGGCCTAGTGTGGCCCCGTCGGACACTGTGTTGCCGTCTCTTTGGAGCTCAACTGATTTTGGTTTGACTGTGGACAAAATAAAGATAGAGTTAGATGTGGTAAAGATTGGTTCAGTGTAATCTGGCTTTTTTATCGTTTCCCATAACGCTTTATTTTGCTCTTGCTTAAACAAAAAAAAACAAAGAGACAATCTCTAGGCTTGTACTGTGGGTACAAATATTTATATACAAAAATATATTCTAAAATTCATAGAAAACATCCATGACTCAGGATCAAATATTCGCGCTCACCACAGAAATATTTGCCCTTACCGGGATTTGAACCCAGGACCGCTAGCTTCATAGGCAGGGTCACTACCAACTAGGCCAACGCATCTTACCGATGAGAATACTGCACTGAAACATTAAACTAAATTTGGCAACGTCATAGCTAATAACATATGCAATTGTCGATGAATAATTATTTATTAGCCTAATACCTTCACATTACTGGTATCATAAATCAGTATCAATGGGAATTAGCCTAGTTTATGTGAACCATCATCCGACCGACACCGCAGCGTAAATTTAGCGATTTAGTGACGTGACAATACTGATGATCAGACATAGAAGTTTTTGTGGCAAAACGTCGCTTAGCTATGGGTAAATTCACTAAAGCTGGCACGAATGGAATGAACAAAAGTAATGTCACCGGTTCTCCTATGGAAGCCCTAATCGTCATTTGCCCTAACGCATCGTTTGTCCGAATTTTCATTTATCCTAACGCCATTTCCGCTTAAATTTTAAAACTTTTAGTATTGTTATAATACAACCCTAACCTAACCGAACCGCAGATGTAATTGGAAAACTTAAGAAGTTGCCTGACTCATCTGAAAACCAGTTTAGGGCAAATGAAAATTCGGACAAACGATGTGTTAGGACAAACGTTGTTAGGGATTGTGAGGGACACCCAATGTCACCTATCACTGTGTGAGTGCCGTCCTTTGAACCGGTGTTCGAATTTCAAACCGAAATCCTGTTATTATTTTACACACTTGTATACTTTCGTTCACTCATTCAATCCATTCGTGACAGCTCTTGTGAATCGACCTATGGGCCATTCTTCTTTTTGATGCCTAAGAAAATGTCCCTTAACGTGAACGTTTGTTTAAAGTAATAATTTTCAACAAAATTAGATGACATTACAAATGCACACAATTTTCAGATTTTGATCTACTTACCTGATTAATATTTTATACCAAATTATGTGGGGTTGGTTAAAAAAAGGCTAATATAGTAACGCGGTGGTCGTTATTTGCAAGGGGACGTGGCGACTGGTAACGCAGTGGTAATTTGAGCAGAAAATTCTTGATTTATTATAGAAAAAGAACAAAAATAGCGGTAAAATTACAATAAAAAGTGAGACCTGGTTAAGACTTAATGTGGGGCTCCTGTAAAATAATCTCAAGATATCTACGAATTTTTTAAATGGATCTTAAATTTTCATTTCTATTTTAGGCATCGAAAAGTAGAATGGCCCCTATAACAACAGAAGTCAAAATTGACTGAATTATTATTATTGAACTTTGTATTGCATTAAATTAACTCTTAATTATTGCGCGATCCATCTTTGACTCACGCGGTATTGTTAAAGCGACAAAAAACGTCAATTGACTGGGGACTTCCTTCCGATATTAAATTGATCGATAACCGTTTTGTTTTGACTTGCAGGCATGACTCGATGTATGAATGTGGAAGAAGCGAAAGAGATATGTCAGGATCGTAGCAGGTGGAAAGAAGTGGTCTGCCTACCCCTCTGGGAAATAGGCGTGATTTAATGTATGTATGTACCTATGTTTCAAATACTTATTTCAAAGTGTATTTTTTTATTTTTCATAGTAGATAGTGTAGCATTACCGCTACAAATCGCGTTGGTTCGCGTTATTTATTGTTTATTTATTTCGCCTTTTTCGTTTCTCAGCCTTTTTGGTATTGCGGACTTGTTCATTGACCGGTTAGAGTTTGTAATTTCTACTGACAGTTTTGAATTTTGAATTCGTTTTTGTTAGATCCGTTCCTTGTTTTGGGAATGTCATTCATTCTCGTACTCTTGCCTTGATACAACAGAAAAATTTAATAATTTCTAGTCATCCCAAGTTTCTCTATAACTGAAGCCAGCTTCGAATGCCGCGTCCGGCCATTAAATTACGTGAAGACCTTAGCTATTACGCCGTAGTCTCAATGGTGGGCCGAACATTTTAGTGCTGTTGTCTTCTGTGTGTCCGGATAGCGGGTGAGTTGGTTTTTGTTGCCGAACAAGTCTTCACAGTCCTCCATCCTAAGAAAGCCTTTCTTCCGTCCTTTTCGTTCAATTTTGTGAGTAAAGGTGTCCTTTGCAGCACCTCCGCTTACCCCATATCTTCCGACTCAACGCCCCGACTGAAGATTTGGACGACTGGATTCAGCGTGCGGTTCGCCGTCAAGTTCGCTGGCAACGGGTTGTCGTCTGCGGCAGCGCCCGCATGTTTTACCCGCTGCGACAGTTGCGACGAACGCAGGGTGGTTACATCTTCACACGGCGACAAGCAACGGCGGATATTCGCAGGACAGTTACTATTTCGTTGATTTTTACTTTTCTAAATTCTAATCATCATTCGGTTTCATTTTTGGCTATAAATGTTATAGAATCCTTAGACCTTTTTTACCGATCAAATCCATAATTTGTTATCCCAGTTTTATAATACTTCGAACATATCAGTTTTAATCATGAAGCGCTTCTTGCATTTTAACAGATTCTTCTTGTTTTAGTTCGAATCAGAATTACCTTTAAATTGAATACAAGTTTTGGCCTGACCGTGTTCTAATGTGGTCTTTCACCCTTTATTAGGCAATTTTTTATAAACTAGGAAATCTTTTTTTATGTGACAATCCGCAGACCGTTTTGTGTTAAATTGTTTTGATACGTAAACTAAGTTCCGTAACAGTCTAGTGATCTTGTTTTTATAGTTACATTGTATGTAGTTTGTTTTAATTTTATCATTGTGTGTTCTCCTTATTATATAACCTTGTTGAATTTCTTTCGGTTTTATTTTACTTATACAGGTCCAAATTTACGTGCTGATGGTTTTATCATAACCATCCCGTGTAGTGTTCCGTACCTTTTATTTTTATGGAGCGCTACAAAATGGCGCCCGAAGGTAAGTGATTTTTTAATATATTTTTTTTAATGTGTCAAATACTTTTTTTATTTTTATTTTTTTTTGTCGTCGGTGGAAAGATTGGTCGTAATCGACCAATAAATCCTTCCTCTTTGCTACTAATCCTTTTTCTTTTATGTTGTAGCGGAGCTAATAACATCTACGGTTCCAGTGGTGCGATGACTTCGCCGCACTTTACTTTCCTTGGCTTCGAGTCGCGTATTTCAACCTGGAGCTGACGCCTACTTTCCACTTGACATATTTAATTTATTGTGATAATGTTTATTTTCAAAATAATTACTTGTATATCGTCCAAAACAAACAGTCTTTCAATCCCACCGAATAAAATTTTCACCCCCGAATTTTATTTTCCTACCATGTGTTTCGTAGTTAGGGTCCGTTAAGGTGAGTGGTTTTGTTTTTATTTTGCATGTAACCTTTTCGCCCCTAGGTACTTCTCCTTGTTACTAGGGTATCTGGTGTTTTAGCATGATTGGTTTTTAGTTTTTGTCCCCAGCATGTTTTTATTCCATGTGCTCTGTGACATGCCGTTTTCGCGTGTAGGGACACCAATTTCGTCTCGTGTGCGCGTATGGCGTTGCTGATGTTTTGAATATATTCAGACCGTGGGTCCATGATGGAACATGGTCTGGATGAACTAGCCACCATGAAACGTGTTAAGTTTTCGACTCGGGCGTATTTTTTTGCTGTTTTAAATATGTTCAGACTGTGTGCCCAAGATGGCAGACAGTCGGAACGAACGCGCCTTATGTCTAAAATTTTTTTTTACGGGATTTTGGGTCGTGGTGTTCCTCACCCCCTTTTTGACTTTGCGGTGGTTATTTATAGATTTGTTTGTTTAGGCGATAAGGTAATTTGTAAAATTTTAATTTTTGGACATATTTTTTTTTTTTTTGCGCGTTTTGTTTATGTCGTTTTTTTAGGTGTCCCCGTTCTTTCTTTTCTATATATTCCCAAAATTCTAAAGGTTCCATTGTGATCAACGTCTTCCCCCTTTTGGTTTTTTGTTTCGGTGTTTGATTTCGCAATTATTTTTATAATAATCGATGTTCGATAATTTTTCTAATTTCCCTTGATTCCCTTCCGCGGAGGCGTTGTGCCCCTCCGCGGAGGTTGTGTGGAGTTTCCTCACGGATTACTCCACTTCGGTGTTTGATTTCGCAATTATTTTTGTAATAGTCGATGTACGATAATTTTTCTAATTTCCCTTGGTTCCCCTCCGCGGAGGCGTTGTGCCCCTCCGCGGAGGTTGTGTGGTGTTTCCTCACGGATTACTCCACGGAGGGCCTTGCGCCCCCTCCGTGGAGAGGTTCTGTATTCTATTTTTCCTTGTTTCCCCTCCGCGGAGGCGTCATGCCCCTCCGCGGAGGTTGTGAGGTGTTCTTCACAGTTTACTCCACGGAGGGCCTTACGCCCCCTCCGTGGAGGTTTTGTGGAAGATGCCGCGAGGACATTAGGCCGCTCTCGCGGTGGTCTTGAGTTTACTTCTTTCTTCTTCTTCCTTCCAACTCTCGGATTGAGAGTAAATTTCGTTCCACCTTTCTTGTTGCATTCAGTGTATTTCTGCTATCAGATAGATTTGGTGGTCGGTTTTTTTTTATCCCCAATTTCTTCTGCGTCGACTTTTGTTGAGGGAATTTTCCTTTCCGTGTTCACTTTTTTCGGTCTGACTATACATATTGTTATTCCAATGTAATTCAAAGTTCGAAGTTTGTTAATCACCTATCACTTTGTTCACGTTAGGCATTTGTTTGCCATCGTATCAACTATAGTGCAATAACAGGTCTTGATACTTGGGGTTTTTCTCGCGCTAATTTCCAAGACGGAATTGTTTTGTTGGGCTATATTACTGGGTCAACGGTTAGATAGTTTTCGGTAACTGTTTAATCAGTGATTTTGGGTATCATAGCGGAATGGTTGGTATGTAAACTTCGTGCACTGGTATGCCTTAGTTTAAGAGCTAGTGTCTTGGAATTTTCGGTTAGAGTACTTATCCCGATCGTAATACTTTTTCGGACTATTCGTTTTGCCTTTATGTTTTTGGTTGGTCGTTCTGATAGGCTTATTGGTGTATATTGTGGTGGTTGATTTGTATAATCCTTAGTTTTTAGTGTTAGGATAATTTGATTCAATTTTCGTCGCAGATATTTGTTAGGGTTTCTAGATGGTATTTGTAGTAGGTTATTTCTTGTCTTTGCGTAGGGTTGTAATAATGGTCTGTTAATCACGTTTTCTGCAATTTTTTTTGGCTGACTGTACTAGGTGTAAGTTAGTTATAGAGGTGCTTTTTTCCTGCCGGCTGTATTATTAATAAAATAGTTTTAATGTGTTAGGCTAGATGTTTTAGGGTAGGTGGCTGCAGTTAGTCAGAATTAGTCCTAGTTTAGTCAGTCTAGTATCAAGATCGTTTCGGTTCAACTATACTAGGTGAGCGATCTTTGGTGTTCAGGTGTGATTTTCGTCGCGACTGTAGTTTTGTTTTTCATTTTAGGTTAACCTTATCAAGGTCGACTTTGACAAATGCTGTTTGTGTTTAACCTTTATATTTTAAAGTGTGTTTTTGGTGTTTCGTGTTCGATGTTTAGGGTTGTCACTTCAATATTATTTTAGGGTTGTCACATTTGGAAATTTTAGGGTTGTCACATTTGGAAATTTTAGGGTTGTCACTTCGATATTATTTTAGGGTTGTCACTTTTGGAAATTTTAGGGTTGTTACTTCAATATTATTTTAGGGTTGTCAATTTTTTGTTTTTTTGTTCTAGTGAGGGGATAATTGTAGCATTACCGCTACAAATCGCGTTGGTTCGCGTTATTTATTGTTTATTTATTTCGCCTTTTTCGTTTCTCAGCCTTTTTGGTATTGCGGACTTGTTCATTGACCGGTTAGAGTTTGTAATTTCTACTGACAGTTTTGAATTTTGAATTCGTTTTTGTTAGATCCGTTCCTTGTTTTGGGAATGTCATTCATTCTCGTACTCTTGCCTTGATACAACAGAAAAATTTAATAATTTCTAGTCATCCCAAGTTTCTCTATAACTGAAGCCAGCTTCGAATGCCGCGTCCGGCCATTAAATTACGTGAAGACCTTAGCTATTACGCCGTAGTCTCAATGGTGGGCCGAACATTTTAGTGCTGTTGTCTTCTGTGTGTCCGGATAGCGGGTGAGTTGGTTTTTGTTGCCGAACAAGTCTTCACAGTCCTCCATCCTAAGAAAGCCTTTCTTCCGTCCTTTTCGTTCAATTTTGTGAGTAAAGGTGTCCTTTGCAGCACCTCCGCTTACCCCATATCTTCCGACTCAACGCCCCGACTGAAGATTTGGACGACTGGATTCAGCGTGCGGTTCGCCGTCAAGTTCGCTGGCAACGGGTTGTCGTCTGCGGCAGCGCCCGCATGTTTTACCCGCTGCGACAGTTGCGACGAACGCAGGGTGGTTACATCTTCACACGGCGACAAGCAACGGCGGATATTCGCAGGACAGTTACTATTTCGTTGATTTTTACTTTTCTAAATTCTAATCATCATTCGGTTTCATTTTTGGCTATAAATGTTATAGAATCCTTAGACCTTTTTTACCGATCAAATCCATAATTTGTTATCCCAGTTTTATAATACTTCGAACATATCAGTTTTAATCATGAAGCGCTTCTTGCATTTTAACAGATTCTTCTTGTTTTAGTTCGAATCAGAATTACCTTTAAATTGAATACAAGTTTTGGCCTGACCGTGTTCTAATGTGGTCTTTCACCCTTTATTAGGCAATTTTTTATAAACTAGGAAATCTTTTTTTATGTGACAATCCGCAGACCGTTTTGTGTTAAATTGTTTTGATACGTAAACTAAGTTCCGTAACAGTCTAGTGATCTTGTTTTTATAGTTACATTGTATGTAGTTTGTTTTAATTTTATCATTGTGTGTTCTCCTTATTATATAACCTTGTTGAATTTCTTTCGGTTTTATTTTACTTATACAGGTCCAAATTTACGTGCTGATGGTTTTATCATAACCATCCCGTGTAGTGTTCCGTACCTTTTATTTTTATGGAGCGCTACAATAGGTATTAAGTTCACCGGATAAAATAGAGATTAACTGAAATGATTACTACCCATCGATGTTATGTAATCATAGGTAATATTTAATTTAAGTAATTCATAGGCATAATTTTTAGGGATTTTAAAATTCAAATAAACATCAATTACATTTTTTTTTTTAAAGTGTTTCTTACACAAAAACTTCTCTTAATGCTATTCAATCGATTTCTATACAAAGTAAACTGAAACCAAACCTTGAAACAAACGCCTATTTAGGTAAATTGTATTACATTATTTATACTGTATAATAGGTAATCAAGTTGCATGTTCATATTATATAAGTTATCTCTCATACGTCTGTCGTCTATCATAAGAAAGTACAGTTTCTCGATATATTAATATAGTTCGGAAGGGTTCTCTATCGTTTGACCGAATTTCATACAATACTTCATTTGCCCTAATTTCATATGACATAATTTTATATGCCATAACGATCATGTGCCATAATATTCATTTGCCATAAAGGCATTTTTTCTGAAACCGTGAACTATTTAGAATTGTAATAAAACAAACCTAACCTAACCTATTGAGCTCTATACGATAGTATGGAAAAATTACCTGAAAGGTTTACGATTTCAGAAAAAATGTCTTTATATGTGATCAATCAATCAATCAATCAATCAATTTATTTGCCAAAATGCGTTACATATGGTTGGTCTTAAAAAATAGTATTACAGATCAGGCATTCTGTCGACAATACGACATGCAAATTATTAAATAATTAAACTTAACTAATCATTATGTGAATAAAACAAAATTAATTAATATTTAAAGTATTTCACACAACAATTATAGATGAGGTGCAGTACAAAAACCAAGTAGTCATTATTTCTTACAACAATTATGTCTCGTGAAAACTATTTATTATATTACATTTATTTAATTAATTAATTAGTTTAATTCGATCCAGTCTCACGATTTAAATATTCCTTTAATGTATAAAAGCAATTCTGAAGAAGCCAAGCTGTCAGGTAGCTTTTAAACTTTGATCCCTGTAGCACCTTAATCTCCATTGGAAGGGCATTATATACTAATATGCACATATTATAAGAATTTCTTCTGTAAATGTCGGAGCGACAGAGAGGACGATGCAAAAGAAGTTTATATTGTGTCCTTGGTTCTCTAACAAATACTTCATTTCGCTGCTTAAAATATGATGTTATGGCATATGAAATTAGTGCAAATGAAATTATGAATAATGAAGAGATACCTTCGGAAGTCCCTAGGACAATTTTATTCGTGCCACAAAACCTCTATATCTGGGTGGTTCCACGGGCGTTTCAACCGCCGTCAGTCCGCTGTCATAAATATTGAAAGAATGAGCTACACCAAGCAGTTAACATTCACACAGAGCTATACTGTTATCGTACTTCTTGCCACAATTGATCGAATTTTAAGTATATTATCGCCTATTTCTTAAATACTTACAACAGTACGGACAGCGGTTGAAACGCCTGTGTAATCACCCATGCCTGCTGATGATCAGTTTGATTAGTTCTCAAAATTTGGCAGCGGTGAAACCCCTTTGGAAACGGCAATGAAATTTTACATCGAAATAAAACTTGTACGGTAACGCGCAGAGAAAAGAGAATGGTCGTGCATAGAAGATACCTAGCGGGAGGGTCTACTTTTCTCTGCAAGCTGCTATTCCGTCATCATCAAAATCAAACAATTCCTCATTGAGAACCTAGTCTTCTCCAGAAAGGCGACTGTGCTTTGTGTGTATTTTGTAAAAAAAAATTACATCCATTATTGACAAACAAGCAGACCTGAAGGTGACCGCTATTAACTTCAAAGCAAATACTCTTTCTAAACCACACTTAGAGCACATTTGTAAAAATTCTCCGAAAGTTTACAATAAAGTTTAAATTACTAGGTCCAAACCCTGTTATTTCCGTGTACCAACGTAATAAAAATAACCCTAAACTACCTAAGCCAGTCGACAAAACAGCACATTTAAATAAAATATATCTTACCCAGTTCGTAACAATACCTGACCTCAAAACTTACCTAACCCAATTTACATTCGTAGCAAACCGTAGCACGAACGCTACGGCCGTAGCCCGTAGACGTGCTACGACGTGTCCGACTTAGAATTAAATGTTATGCAAAGTGCATAATTTTATATTCATTTTGGGTGTCATGTGTCGCCTGCGTTTGTAGGAATGAATATGCAAGAGTTTTGTTTACTGAATTATTTTAAACAGATGTTTACATGTTGGTTTGGTTGACGGCTTAGCCATTTTACGAAAGTTATTTTTTTTATTGTCATCGACAGACACACAGGCGGACGTCCCACCTGATAAGGGGTGATCATCGCCGCCTTTGAACGTTTGCAATTCCGAAAGCAAGAAATTTAATGACATCCTTTAAAAGTAAATATAAATAAATATCGTGGGACAACGTCACACGAATTTGACCTAGTACCAATCTAGAGTCTGGGCTTGTACTATGGGTACTAGACAATGTGGAACATACTTATATTAACAAATACATAGAAAACATCAAAGACAGGAGCAAATATTGCCAATTATCAGATAAATACTTGCCTATACCGGGTATCGAATCCGTGACCACTAGCTTCGTACGCAGGGTCACTACCAACTTGGCTATCGTCTTGTCAATTTGCGCTGGCGACGCCGCAAATTTCAGTGTGTTTTTTCATTTTTCTACTTTCATTAGGACCCGTTTTCCCGGATGTTTTTGAACAGGGTCCATTTGGGTACGAAACCCCGAGAAGTACTAATCATAGAGCTAATACTTTTCCACCACCAAATAAACCTAACATATAATTTGACGTTGAAAGTGTAAAATCAGAAATGAAAGCTCAAGGGGGGTTAATGAATAGCTCCGGGATATTTAACACTCCGCTGGTAATTCTGGGCTCGGTGCAATCAAGTAATAATGTTAACACTGCATTGCACCTGATTGGGTGCATTGTACTGTTGGGATGAAAAGCCGAATTTTATGATTATTTTTCGACAAAAAATGTTTCAATAACATGACACATTTAAGCCGAAAAACGTCGTCAGTCCATTTTGTTGAAGGCTTTAAGCCGGAGCCCCGCTGCTGCGCACGCTACGCACGGACATGCTATACACGTCGCCCACGTGGGTCCATTGGTCTGGATACGTGTGTCAACATTTTCACAGCAACCAATGCACGCACACGTAAAACGTGTGGGCCACGTGGCTACGTTGGTCAGCTGCGTGTGTCTTCATTCCACTTCCCCACTGCGGGCCATGCACATCCACGCGCACGCGGGCGGTGCGACGCCCTTGAAGCCACCTTTCCACTGCAACACACGGGCAGCGTGGGTCGCGGTGGGGCTTTGCCTGCCACGCGCGCCAGCGTGTGCGTGGCAGGCACTTCGGAACTGACCACGCGTGTATCAGTGACGTCATTTCGTGCGCAACGTGCTCTTGGACTAGTGTGGAAGTATCTACCTACATTTTCATACAAAGCGTTTTTGTACCCACGTGTGTAACTTGACCGTGCGCAGCAGTGGGGCTCCGGCCTTACCCATGCTGCGTCTTCCAGTACGCGAACGCAACTCGAGAAGTCTTTGACCTCGTATGTCATTTGTTCTGCAAGCGATGTGCCCCGCCCACGGCCACTTTTGTGTAGCAATTCTTATAGCTATGTCAGTAACTTTGGTTATCCTGAAGATCTTCTCATCCGTGAAAAGCCCTCCAATTTTGTATAATTTCCAAATGGTAAAAACATTTTTTTTACCATTTTTTGCCTTTCGATACGTTTTTTATTTACATTAAATCAATTCCAATTTGAAAATGTCTCAGTTTTCATGTTTTATTCATGTGATTTAAAAAACTTCACTATATTTTTAATGCGTGCGCATGCTTAAAAATAAGCATGTGAAATGCAGCCGCAAAATACATTGTAACTGATAAATATTTTATCATTTCAATTAATAGCAAATATAATGAAACGAAAACAAACTAAATAGAATTCTATCTCACGCCTTACATCAGTAATAGCAAAATGCATTACTTTGATTAAAAGTATTTTTTTTGTCTATCTATGTCTATACTAATATTATAAAGAGGTAAAGTTTGTGCCGTTGTAAGGAGTAATCTCTGGATCTACTGAACCGATTTTGAAAATTCTTTCACCTACACACATATCATAAGTCCTCTATGATGCGTTCAAAACCCGTAGACAATGACTAGCATTACCTGTAGTAGTAGGTGACAGCGATGACAGCTGTTTTGGAAGATTTTCCAAATTTGGATCTCATTACCTTACAATATTCGATAACGTAATGAACTTACGTTACAGCTGTCATCGCTGTCACCTACTACCACAGGTAATGCTGGTCATTTGCCTTTCGGCTTCTGATCTCATCTTAGAGTACTTATAATATGTGTGTAGATAAAGTATTGTACGCGACTCTGCGTAATTGGCATTACGTAACCGTCACGTAAACTACGATTACCAATAGAAAGCCACGTTATTTGTTAGTGCCATAGGCTATACAGTGGTGGTCACATAATTAGGGACACTTGTTTTTTTCCCATACAATTGCCTACAAATATGGCTTTTCAATTCTAACAACCAATCAAAAAGTTTTTAACCAATTATATTTTTAGTTACACTTATCGTTAACTAATAAAGTAAAGTTTAAATGTATGTACGATTTATCTCTGTTGATATCGGATCTTTCATTTTATAGGATTTCAAAAAATAAATATTCGGCGCTCATACAAAGTTGTAGAATTTTGTATGGACGCGTCAGCACTTAGTTTTTAAATCCTTATAAAATATAAGGTCCGTTTTTAATATTAGGTCACTGTACATCAGTTTAAACCTTAGTTGATTATGTAAAGTAAAATGTATTTAGCAATAAAATTGGTCGAGAACTTTTTGATTAGTGGTCAAAATTGAAAAGTCATATTTGTAGGCAATTGTATGGGGAAAAAACAAGTGTCCCTAATTATGTGGCCACCACTGTATATTAACTCAAAAAAAATGATATTGCACGGGAACAGCTAGTTTCGTATAAAGGTATCAACTGTTCATCGCGACAGTACCAATTGCCAGCGAGTAATAATGGAAGGCATCGGGAGCCTTTTAGCTCGTTAGCTCGCTCGTTGTTGTTTGTTCTTTGTAATGAGACGACTCAATATGCTCGTGACAACTGTACAGGGTGATTGGTTATTTTATAAATGCTTTTTTAGGGTTCCGTACCTCAAAACGAAGAAACGGAACCCTTATAGGATCACTTTGTTGTCCGTCTGTCTGTCAAGACCCTTTATCTCGGTAACGCGTGGAGGTATCGAGTTGAGGTAAAAACCGTATACTCAAATCTACAGTCCCTTGAAGTTGTGAAAAAAATCAAACTTTTAAGTCAACGTAAAAAAAAGATATGGCCATTTTTGCCGCAAAAAACTTATATTTCGACACTCTTGACATAACCTAAACCTGCCTCCAATTGGGAGACATTCAAATGGTAAAATATGTGACTAGAAAAAATTAAGAACGGAAAAAATGGAAATTCTGCTATTAATAGTTTTTGTACAGTAATAATATAGCTATTAAAAAATATTTATTAACTGACTAAGTCAAGTTAAGTAGTATTTCATAGCTCTTAGGTTATGTAAACATGGTCACTTACTTTTACTTTTAAGTTATGCGGATATTCAACGTTATACTCGAAGACAATCATACAACAATATACATAGACGACATTATTAAAACTTGTAATAATAATAATAATAGTAGGAGATCTGTAGGGTTTTGAGCAAATGAAGAATATCAATTATTAGAATATTAAGTTTTATTATAGGAACTAATAAATAGCACGCGTACAAGTTTGCTCACGAGAGTTGACAGGGGAGAGAGGCGCCCCCAGTGCCGGTGGCACAAAAGGTAAACTATACGAATTGCGTTCCATTTCTTTCACCCACCCCTGAACGCAATCCCATTTCTAATACACAATACAAATGCTTAACCGCAGTGGTACCTTTCGTTAATATATCAGAAACATTTTCTGTACCCTTTACATAACTAAATTTTAACTTTAAATTATTAACATGTTCTTTAAAAAAATGAAACCTTATGTCTATATGCTTGGACCTAGGCAGGTAACAATCATTTGCAGTGAGTTTGATGGCACTTTGGTTGTCGCTGTGGATGACTAGAGGGTGATTATTTCGTCCGCCAAGCTCTTCTTGCAGTTGCTGCAGCCACAGCGCCTCCTGCGCCGCTGCTGACATGGCCATATACTCTGCCTCCGCTGTGGAGAGGGCCACGGTCTGTTGTTTGCGAGAACCCCATGTAACTGCGCCTCCCTGCAAAATAAAAATATATCCCGTGCACGATTTACGGTCACGGATGTCACTCGCCCAATCTGCATCACAATACCCTGTGATCACATTTTGACCATTCTTGGTATAAATGAGTTTATAATGTTTAGTACCATGTAGGTACCTCAGTACTCTTTTTACAGCAGCCCAATGTTCACTCTTAGGTTCCTTATTATATCTGCTAAGGGCATTTACAGCAAAGGAAATGTCTGGCCTCGTTCCTTGAGCAACATACAATAAACAGCCTATGGCATGCTGATAAGGACAATCATATGGATCTTCATCGTTGTCCTCAAATTTCAATCCAACTTCTATAGGTGTTTTTACTGGCTTGCAATTTGTCATATTGAATCTTGATAGTATTTCGTTTATGTATTTTTCCTGGTCCAACATAACTGTATCTTTAATTCTATTTATATTCAAGCCCACACATTGCTTTGCCTGACCAAGATCTTTCATATTTAATTTTTGACTTAATTCTCTCTTTATTTCCTCAGTAGTCGCTGGTAGCGAGCTGAATATTATTATGTCATCGACCCATACTGCAATAAAAATTATTCTATTAATATCATAATAAACACAGGGGTCGGTCTTCGATTGCTTAATTCCCATTTCTAACAAGACTTTGCTTAACTTAGTATTCCACAGCCTGCTAGCCTGTTTGAGCCCATAAATAGACTTAAGCAAATGACATACCTGCTTTCCTTCATTATACATCTCTGGTTGTACCATATATATGTCGGTATCTATATTTCCCTGCAGAAATGCCGATACAGCATCCATTTGGTCAATCTGTAGATTCCTCTGTGCTGCTAAAGCAAACAAATAGCGAATGGAGGTGTACCTTACCACTGGTGAGTAGACTTCTTGATAATCTATACCTCTCCTTTGAGCAAAGCCCTTTATGACAAGTCTTGCCTTGTATTTACTGATATTTCCCTGTTGATCAGTTTTGATTTTAAATACCCATTTGCTTGCTAAAGCCTTTTTGTCTGTGGGTAGGTCAACCAGCTGCCATGTTTTGTTTTCCATCAAAGAATTATATTCTTCATCCATCGCCCTTTTCCATTCATTAGCTTGTGGGGATGACAGAGCTTCCTCTACACTTTGTGGATCTGAAGCACTTGTATAAAGGCAGAGTAGTCCCTTTTTATCTTGGTTATTTCTATTACGCGGCCTAAGTGTGATGTTACTTATAAGTGGGTCCTGCGATGGCTGTCTCGAGGGTCGGTAACTGTCTTCAAGATCATCTGTTTCAGTTTCATACTCACTAGAGTTTTCATCTTCGGCTCCTTTCAAGATGGGCTTTGTGTCTGAACCACTTGACTGAGGAGAGATGATTTCCTCCTTTAGTTGGTTACCTAGTTCTGTGTAAGTATTACCTCCCAACTTGACTGTTTCTATCTCGGTAGGATTGACTGAAACTGAACATTCATTAGACTGACATACATTTTCAAAGAAAATAACATCTCTGCTCTTCGTAACCTGATGAGTCAATGGGTTCATAATACGATATCCTTTTGTGTTTTCACAATAACCAACAAAGATCATAGCTGTTGATTTTCTGTCCCACTTTAAACGCTTTTCTTTTGGTATATGAACCATCGCCTTTGAACCAAATATCCTCATATGGTCCAGTCTGGGTTCCTTGCCTGTCCACAGTTTATACGGCGTGGTATCTAGTGCTTTATGTGGTGATCTATTAATAATATATGCAGCTGTGGCTACAGCTTCAGCCCATATTGGTTTATCTAAGTTAGCATAAAACATCATGCACCTAGCCTTTTCTACTATAGTCCTATTCAGTCTTTCAGCAAGACCATTTTGCTGAGGGGTGTAAGGATTGGAAGTCTGGTGTGTAATCCCACAACTAGTCAAATATTTCTCAAAAGTGGAGTTACAATATTCCTTACCATTATCTGTTCTTATGGTTTTAATTTTATGATTTAATTGATTCTCTACTTTCTTCTTATAGTCCTTGAAAACTTCTACTATATTCTGTTTATCTTTGAGAAAATAGATATGAACCATTCTAGTGAGATCATCAATGAAAGAAATAAAATATCTCATACCTCCATATGACGCTTTCTCCATTGGCCCACATAAGTCAGAGTGTATCATTTCCAATGGCCTTGTTGCTCTGGAGCCCGCATGCTTGAAAGGCAACCTTGTTTGTTTCCCTTCACAACAAGTAGAACACTGAATTACTTTCTGTGAATCCAGCGACAACGTAACCCCCTCAGCACAATCCGGCAATTTCTTTAAAGCTGAAACATTCAAATGGCCCATCCGTAGATGCCATAAATTAATATCATTCTGGTTTACTTTACTAGACACCAAGTGTGCAAATTCACCATTATTTGCATAGGTGTCTAAAACATACAGTTTATTTATTAAAGTAGCTGAGCACAATAAGTCTTCATTGGCATTCTTTATATCACAGCCTTTTTCACTGAATAACACCTTATAACCGCTCTTTGTTATTGTGCTTACCGACAACAAGTTTGCTGCTAATCCAGGTACATAAAGAACATTACTCACTTGGTTTTTTTCATGTTGCGAAATATGAATACTGATATCTCCAACACATTCCACGGACAGTGGCTCACTGTTTGCCACTGTGATAGTTTTTACTGTTGGCTCACGAACATTGCACATCCATTCTTTATTGCTACACATGTGCATGGAAGCGCCCGAGTCAATGTACCAGTTCTTATTGCTTTCACCTGAAAAGGCAGAAAAAGCTGCAATAAAACTTTCTTGCTTATTATTGTTATCTTTGTTCACTGTTTTCTTAGGGCGTTTACAGAACTTTCCTAGGTGTCCATAACCATTACAATTATAACATCGGGGACCCTTATTCCTGACAGGTGGATTTGACTTGTGTTGATAATTATGATTCTTCTTGAAATTCGAATAAAATGCATTGCCCGAATCCTCAGTTTTCACTTCTTGAAGCAGCTTAGTTTTTACAAAGTCTGCAGTGATTTTCGCGCCTGAGTTCTCTAACCCCATTATCATAGGTTTATACTCGTCAGATAATCCAGCCAGCATTAATGTGCCAAGCCACTCATCATTCACTTCGAAACCAATGTTTCTCAGTTTGTGTGCAGCACTCATTAACCTGCTCACATAGTCTTCTATACCGGCGCTTGATTGAAGTGAGGTATTAATCAATTCCTTCAGCAAACCTACTTTTCTTGTTAGCCCGTTGTCATCAAATGCTTTATGTAAACTGTCCCATACTTCCTTAGCAGTTTTACACTCCTGAACATGAACGTAGTTTTGAGTGTTAATTAACAAAATAAGTTTAGATTTGGCCTTCACGTCTTTCACTGGGTCAACTGTTTTTCCTTCAGTAATTTCTATACAGCCCCATAAATCTTCATGCTCCAGATATGTTTTTACACCGAATTTCCACGTTGTGAAATTATCTCGGCCATTTAACTTCTCGATATTAAACATATTTGAGCCCGCCATCATGGAAATCACGGCCACGCCGGCAATATAACCAAACTTGCACTTTTCGGTAAAACTTCGGAATTCTTGTTTCGGTATTCTTATTTTGCAACCACGCTCTGCTACCATGTAGGGTTTTGAGCAAATGAAGAATATCAATTATTAGAATATTAAGTTTTATTATAGGAACTAATAAATAGCACGCGTACAAGTTTGCTCACGAGAGTTGACAGGGGAGAGAGGCGCCCCCAGTGCCGGTGGCACAAAAGGTAAACTATACGAATTGCGTTCCATTTCTTTCAAGATCCAAATAGGAGACGATTTGCACCGGGCTGTTTATTCGATAAAAAGTATTTAACACCAAATTTAATATGCTAAGTAATATATGGCGAATAGGTAGGCTGAAAAATTTCAGTTCAGTATTTAAATCATTAAAAAAAATATTAAAAATGTTTTTTTTTTTTAAATGAAATTGCTTGTTTATTAGACAAATTACATTACGCGACGTTTGCATATTCTATAGGCTTCATACTTTCGATTGGTATGTAATTTGTCTATTAAACAAGCTATTGCAATTTTTTAAAACAAAGTAAATTTTTAAATTTTTAATTAATTATGTACTGGACTGAACATTTTCAGCCTACCTATTCGCCACTGTCATATTATTTAGCGTATTAAATTTGATACAAAATACTTTTCATCGAATAAACAGCCCGGTGCAAATTGTCTCCTATTCGGATCTTAGACCATAAGTTATACATTAATTCCCTCAGGGCCGACTTATCCAATCACATAAAAGTATCTGACAATGACTATCAGATGAAAGAAAAGGACGGCTCAAAATGTATATGACGGATGTCATCTGGAGATTAAAAATCAACCCTTAAAGAAATGCATAATATAGCTCTCACTTTATCAACTAGCTCTGTTCCCATGGCCACTTCGTTGGGCCATAAACTTTTTTTTTGGTTAATATATAGCCTATGACACACAAATAACGTGGCTTTCTGGTAAAAGAATTTTCAAAATCGGTTCAGTAGATCCAGAGATTACCCCCTACAACGTCATCTTTATCCTACATCGTCAGTCTTTATAATATTTGTATAGATATAGATTCCTAATTCTACGCTCAAAAACCTGTTTATAACGTTATTTATTTTTCAATTTACGAAAGAAAACCAAAGATGGCCGCAAACAATAAAAATGGATGAAGATTTTAATTAACTGCAAATATACCCTCAACCGCTCACATGAGTTAATTAAGGGCTTAATTAAAAGGAATAAACGAATGCTTTCGAATAATTGCGGGATATTTTTCATTGAAAATATATTTAAGGCATTTTGTAACTGGAATATTTGGTAGATAGTGAATGCTGGACTCATTATAAATGATTTAAATTTGTATAAAAAAAATAGGTAGAACTTTTATAATAAAATATCTTTATTTTATTAGAAGAAGAAAAGGAAGAAGAAATTCATTTATTCACCAACCATAAGACACACAAATAAACAAATGATTCAAGAAAACAGTGAAGGTAACAGGGATAGCACATATTCTGTGTCATCGCGGCAGTGCAACGGACACTGGCTCAGCAAAATGCTGAGGTATCAGACACCTACAGCGCTGATTTTCAGCCAGTACCATTAGTTACAAGTATCTTTTTTTATGTGAATAAGGAGGCAGACAAGCAAGCGAGTCACTTGATAGTAAATTAGCCACGTATCCACTAGAGGCAGCTTCGAGGCCGCGCAAATGGAGACGCTGCCTCAACCTGAGGCACGCCGCGACACGAGGAAAATTGGTGGCCGCGAGCCGAGCCATATTTTGTCGGTGTTTTTGCCGTGTTCAAAGGAGCCTCAATCCGAGCCGTGCATTTGATGGCGACAGGCGTGTAACACTGCGCACATTGCAGATCAAGCTGAGGCGACTCGCTTCGAGCTGATCCGCACCGTGCTTCAAGCCTTTGCCTCAGAGCGAGCAGCTTCCAACGGAGGCTGTTTGCCTTATATCGAGGCTGCTCGCTCTGAGTCTGCTTAAATGGATACACGGCTTAAGATCACCGCGACCCATAAACATAATTTAAAATCCATTTACCACATCTTCATTAAAAAGACAAATTTTACTTTCACTTAACTTGAAGCTTATTTAAGACTAGAGGATGCCCGTGGCTTTGCACGAGTAGTATTTCCCGCTATTTCATCCCGTAGGGCTTCCTTGAGGTACCTAAGAAATATTCCCCTAAATTTCAAGTCTCTAGATTCAGCGGTGTACACTGTAGGTACAGTCACGAGATTACATTTCGTACCCACCTTAGGTCCAAAGTCAATCTGACATTCTACAACAATAAGGTTGAGTTTCCTTAAAGTTACAAATGACTTGACATCTCTAATGACATTGACGACTTCAAGCATATTTTTCTTGAAATGGGTCTAAAATTAACGCTCGTGCGTTTCAGTCAGTTTTATTTGTAGATATTCTCGTTAAGGTGCTATAACGCTTCATGACATATTTTTTTAATAAATCCATTTCCAAACTTCCCAAATCCAACCACAATAACTGTCAAGCCGTGCAAACAGCTGTCACGACACCGCAATATCTGTCAACTGTCAAATGTAAGCGCTTATTCAGACGAGGGACATACTCGCTGATTGATATGGGTGGGTTAATTAAAAATTTGAATTAATTAACTTGGGGAGTTGACAGTTGTTTCGGTTGGGAAAAGTTTATATTAGCGGTGATGATGTTTTAAAGCTGGGTAGAAAATTATGTTTGTTTTTTTATTTTTTATTATTCATTTTAAAAAAATTGAAGAAAAAAAAATCGTGCGTCGGCCATGCACAGGAATAGTTCTGAACATGTACATTGTACGTGGATCCCCTTAAATATTTAACTTTTTTTGTTGTTGTAGCGATCACATTATACACGGTCTGTGAAAATTTTCAGGTGTCTATCTATTACCAGTCAAAAGATACAGCCCTGTGACGGATAGACGGAAAGACGGACGGATAGACGGGCGACGAGCCTTAGTAGTAGGGCCCCACTGGCGGCCTTTGGGTAGGTACCATCGAGGACTTTAAATGTTGATCCACCATAGAAACTTGTCATGACGACAGCGTCAAGTAACGAGATAGAAATTACATAAGAATTAATGTTTGTTTTTATACGACAAGGGTCTATAGTGACCGTACAAAACCCAAAAATATAGTAATAATGAGCAGCCATTACTGTCAAGTAAAAAAAAAACTATCATACTGATGACAATAAGATAGCAAGTCAAAAGAAATATGGTTTTATAAAGTAGAATAGAGCTCCAGGCATCGAAATATAATAAATTATAATCATTATTAGATTTCGGTGGCCAAAAAAAAAACAAAGGTTAGTCGATTTAAAGGGACGATGACTGAAGAGAAGAGAAAAGGCACATGTGCAATTAATTCATAGAAGCATATTAAACTCTCAAGGGTTATAATAAGGTTGGAAGTGCAATACAATTTCATATAGTAGATGTGCCTTTTTTCCAAAACTGGACTGTAAAGAGCACGTTGGCTTAAAAAAAAAATGCGCAACGGCAGTCAGAGCCTATTAATATTATGGGTATTACGTAGATCGTTTTACGCCTTCTCTATAACTAATGACATCTTTAACGTGTGAACGCAATAATGAATAATCCAAGCTGAAATTCTCTCACTGCTGTCCGCGAGCGTCATAACCGATGCGCAGTTGCGGTGAAACAGTTGCCTCATTATAATTGAGTACTACATAGTCAACTTTGTTCAGTTTTCGCCCGCTGGAATTGTTGTGTAATTACATTTATTTTCCTATAAATAAATTTAAAAAAAAGTAAATTATACGCATTATTTTATTTCATTTTAAAATGTCAATTTTAGTAACACTCTTACAAGCTAATAATACTTTGTAATAATACTTAGTAAAAGTGTACTGATCTACTATTAGACATTGAGACATTCTTAACTATACATTTTTAAGTCTGATATTTTTAAGTAGGTTAAAATATATAGATTTGTTTATATAGTTATCAGTCAGTTAGTCAGATAATTAAAAACAAAGATAATACGTGTGTTAAGAAACTTTTATTAACGTGCGTCATTTTTTTCTTTGGCAAATCATACTGATTAAGGCTGCTCTAATCTGACGTTAGTACTAATTTAAAAAATTGTGCAACGTGTGTATCTATTTCAAAGAGTGCAGTTACAGAACTATTATAAATAATTAAAACAGTTAAAGTGAGTTCTCTGTGCCTCCAGCCACCGCGCTGACGCCGTGACAGCGCGGAATTGGCGGGAAGACTGACAGCGTTGACAAGATGGCCGCCGCAGCATAATTGTAATTTTGTTTGTTATTGTTTTTGAGTTTAAGTTCATTTTGGAGTATAGCTAGCCACAACAGTAGCACGTGACAGAGTTTATAACTTTTATAAAGGTTTAGGAATTATGTTCTTTTATGCAGGTGACAGGGGCCTGTTTTATAAACAAACACCGGTTCGACAGGGGCAAAAATGTACCAGTGCTAGTGATTCATTAAATGTCGACTAAGTTTATCGACATCGATAAAAAACCATTTTTAATCATCATTATCATAAGTAATGGTATAGTTTTTATACCTTTTAATTATGTGCAAACCTCTTTTATTTTTACTTATCGCAACTATTAACAACCGGTATCTGACATTGACTCTGGACTCGAGTCACTTTTGACGACCATTGAAATTACATTGAATAACAAATTCATTCAGTACAACAATATTGTTTAGCATTCCGACGAATTGAGAACCTTTTGTTTTTTAAGTCGGTTAAAAATGCCTCGAAAGAAAAAGATCGTTTATCTTCCTGGAAAGCTGATCATTCTGATAATTATAGAAGATAAAGGTACTACTTACTTTTGCAAGAAATGTAAGATCTGTCACGAAAAAAGTTGTCGATAAACTTAGTCGATATTTAATGAATCACTAGCACTGGTACATTTTTGCCCCCGTCAATCCGGTGTATGTTTATAAAGCTACAAATTACAATTTACAGGTTACAAGTTGCCATGTGACACAACCTCGAGCAATGACGACCAGCCTTTTGAGCAGTGTTGCCAGTTTAGACCTGTAAAACTGTTACTTGTAGCTTTATAAAACTTGCCCCAGGTGTATACTTGTACGAACGGACAGATTTATTTGCTGCGTGTGACTATATTTTTTTCGTATCTATAATTTTGTGACTAAAATTTTATTTTTATTATTTCCTTCTCAGCATCAACCTTAAATTATTTATGTTTAGCCCATATTGGTTGACTGGTAAGGAATACCTTAAGGCATTAAGTCCGCCATTTGTGCCTACTTTGTGTATTGTGCAATAAAGTCAAAATAAATAGATAAAATTAAAACGCACACTGTTCAATCTTCAGTCATTACCTATTTTAATTTTGTCATGACGTTAATGTCAAAAAAAAAGACTACTATTTTGTGTTACTAAAAATAATACTTACTTAAAAATGTACAAAGCAATTGTTAGAAACTCCAATAAAACCAAAAAGGTAATATTAAAAACATAATTAAGGTTGTGCAAGTTTATACAATAATAAGCTTTCATTTTACTCATCCTTTTGTTCCCTAAAGGCTAAACACGTGGTTAGAAATAACTAATTACAGATACGTAACGATGTTATTAAAGATAAATGTAAATGCGGTCTTATCAACAAACAACACATTTTACAAATTTGAATATCCTTATCGTCAAATCATTAGAGAGTAGTGGTATTTGTGTGTAGTAAATAAAACACTTCAACATTATTCAGAACAAAATAGACGTCACAGTGCTTGTGTTAAATTGACGTCAGATGCCATTGTGCTTGTCAAGTCCACAAAATGTATTCGTGTAAGACCATTGCAACCCTATCGCAGTGAGGTGACGTATTAAAGTCACATTACTTAAGCGCTTTTTTATTGTGACAGAGTTTTTATTGTAGCTTATTAAAATATAAGGCACTATAGAAAACGATCGAAATCTAAATTGTTTACAAAACTAATCACTTTGAAAAATCAGGGATTGTCTATTTTTGTATATGAAAATAACTAAATCTTTGCACGTTTTTCTTTTTCCTGCTTAAATACGCAAACGAGCCGACCTGTCACTTAATGAAACGTGACCATTGCCACCCATGGACACTTGCGATACACGGAAAGGAATCGCTAACGCGTTGCCGCTCTTTAGGAAAAGAGCATGCTTATTCCTTAAAGGGTCCTAAGTACCTAATAACGGTCCGGAAACACCGAAATAATATGTTATTTTATTTTTTATTTCTTTATTGGGAAACAAACAGGCAAAAATAGCACATATAATATAAATAAAGCAGACAATTCATAAGCCAAAACAGTTTCCACTTAATAACTAATAACATTTCTGTTGCTCAGACAAGACTATATAAAATATCTTAAAATAAAAAAGAGAGTGAATTCAAAAGCCAAGACAAAAATAAAAATATTACAGACGGAAATAATAACATAAAATTATTACAGAAGGAAATAATAACATATTCTTTATATTTATTTTTATATAATATAACGTATTATGTAAATGGCGTATCCATAATGTTAATTATCTACACATGTTTAAAGGTCACAGGACTTAAAGGAGGCAAGGTTACTTGTGTCTGTTATACTCGGCTTTATTTTGTTCCCTATGTGAAAGTGCCTCTTGCTAGAGCCTACATACAGAATACAGATATTCATTTGAATTCACCCTGTTAATTTTACCTTAATATGTTTGTAGCATTTTTATTTTAGTTGTGGATCAATGCTTGTTTAAATATGGGTCAGTTTTTTTTATACGCAAATAAATAAATGCAGTATTGTAACAAAATAAATTTGTACTTTATAACAAAAACGTATTTACACTTCAAAAACACCTCATACACCACTTAAGGGTTTTTGCGAGGATAACACGTTCTGAATTATAATAAATTTACATAACATACTTACACACGAACATTACAGTTAGGAACAACATTGGATAAAATACAAGTCGTGGAAGTATTCATTATTGGTCTAATTTTTCCCGAAACAGGCAGTGTTTACACTCTACGAAACTTTATTTATATTCAGAAAACAACTTTATTCATTTTCCCGTCAATACAATATTCATATCACTATCTAAAATGTAAAATTATCTATTTGAGAATTTACATTCTTTCACAAACGCGGTCATTCATTACAAATAAATAAAAATAAAACTACTCACTAATATTTAATCAGCCTGTATATACGTTTTTTCTACGCACTATTATAAATTCTTGTGTATTGCGAACAAATCTCGGACAAAAAACAAAATTTTGCATATTAATTTAAGATTTAAAGTCCGCATCAATTCCTGCAGAACTACAAATCACAACAAAAGAAACCGAACGACTTCAACTTTACTAAAAAATAAAACTCAAAGAAAAATCGTGAGATATAGTTTTCAGACAATTTCACAACATTTTATTTTCCCTCGGGCAATTTTCCAAATGCAAATACGGTATGTTCAGTGCCAAAAAATGTATATCGGCTCCAAATCCTATGAAAACCGAGAAAACCGGCACTCAACATGGAAAAAATAAAAACTTCGAAAACCACATTCAAATACAAACGTACCTTACTTGTTGTAAAGTTCTTTTTACCTTGGCATCCCCGCGTCTGTTTTGAATGTGCGATCACTATATTTCATTCGGCAAAAGAGAACTCGAAGTTAAATTCTGTCGAAATTCGAAATGTTTCGAAGTTGTCGAATATCGAAAACTGGAGTTTTAAGATTTATGCCTTAACTTTGCTTCGGGAAATATTGCTCAAATTACTGATACCTCCAAACGTTTATCGATAAGCGAAATATATTTCAAACTGCTTCATGTTAAAAACAATGTCAGCCATTTGTCATTTAATTGAGGTATGTTTGATTAACTTATAACGTAAGTTCTTCACGTGAGTGGAAAGGACAGTTTTATGATAGTAAGTAAAGACACTTCACTCATAATTCAAATTTCATACGGCCCTAAATTGATTGTTGCAAAACAAATGATTAACCCAGAATCAAGTGTCCATTATCGGTGCCTTGTCCATTACTGGTTCCGTCACCTTAGTGAAATTAGTTCGATACCATTATCGAACAGTTCATTTCATATAAAAAACAAGGTGGAATGATTTAATAAGAAAAACAAAACAATGTTTCCATTTATAAACCACTTATAAACTAGATGGATTCAAATTTAGATTTATTTTGATTTTCTGTTCTTATTCGTATTTTTTTTTAACATTTCTGCTAATATATTATGTCATTATCATCTGCATAAACAAATTATAAATATCCCGCCACACCCTGTATTTTCCTATGTTATTTTGTTCAACTTATCCAAAACCCTTTCTCACGCAAATAAATCAACAGTATATTTACTATGCACCCTTTTTCAACGAGTGACAGTCATATATAAATCAAGTCGAGAATACCGTAGTATAATAAAATATAAGAATAACATGGCTACTATTGTATTATTGTGTTTTTTTATGTTATGATGCGTTGTTTGTATTGATAAAAGTTATTAGATTGGATTTTGAGCAATAAATAGGTCAATAGTAGATTAAAAATTAAAATTAAAAATCATTTATTTCAAGTAACGGGGACTCATAATTTACACAATAAATAACATTACAATCAAACACGATAAAAATAAATTAGATTAAATTAAAAACAGTTAAATTTCATAATACAATATAATTTTAAAATTATAAATCTAGAATTTAAATCTATTAAAATTGGGTTAAAATGCATCAGACTAAAAATTAAATAATTAAAAAAAGCCGTTAAATTCCACAATTTTAAATTAAATCACAATATTTTGGTGCGTGATATGGTTGGCATGGGCAATCTAGCCTGTCGGCAATCATCGCCAGGACGGTGTAGGCGCTAACGTTTAAATCATTCATAAATAAAATTAATTACTAAATTATAAAAGTAAAATGCTTTTAAAGGTTAATACAGAAGGCGTTATATACAGGTTGATCATAAAAAACCGACGTCCTAAGTAAGTCACCTATTAATAATCCAATCCCACACCCGTATCTTTCGACAATTAGTCGACAGACATAATAAGCCCCCGGTTCTAAAACCTTCTAATTAGGGGCGTTAAATACACGCGGTGTGAATTTATAGAATCGCCTCCACGGAGGAGGGATAATGGACGAAAAATTAGGTTAGACAAACCGGAATGGGGAAAAAATGAATACTGGTAGATTGGTGGCAGTACTTTTAAAGGATTTTAGTTGCGTTTGTTGTAATTTACCGATAGTGTTTAACAATTCGTGAAAATAAATATATAATTAATTTGTACGTAGACTAGATTTTTTCTAAGAGATTGTAGTTAAATTATTAGAACAAAAATGAATTATTCAATGTTTATCTTTTTGCATAAAAATTAAGACCTGATTGGAAGTGGTGAACACGGTTTTATGAAACTTTTGCTGAGCTTGAAGAACGGAACTTGATTAAAAAACACCAAATTAACATAATTGAGCCAGATGTAAAAAATAATTACTTACAACAAAATAAAATTATTATCCCTTCGAGTAAACGACTATTATTATTATTATAATTTTTCATACGTACATAATATAAATACTATGAGACAGGTGGATGCGAAAAAGAAAATGATTTTATATGACACAATATTATTACTACTATAATTTTTTTTATTTACTGTATAATAAAATATGACTACAAACACACAATCTTCTTTAACTATTATATTACAAAACACCTTAATATTCCACAAAGTAACATATAAAATAAGGCAACAAAAGCTCCCGAATCCCTATTTCATTAAGTGTTGCTTACAGCAAAATGTCGCCTTTGTCGTAACTCACGTAACTCCACAATAAAACAATCGTAAGTCCGCGACTAACGTAAGTGCATTATAACTTCGCATTGTTCCTAACTTCCCCTTTATCACAGATTTCGGAGTTGGGTAAATTAAGTCGTATTACTGCAAGAATACGGGTAAGAATGGCTTAGCAGTTAATTTACTAATTGCTAGAAGTTTTGTAATATATTGAGAGTGAAAAGTATTTCTGTTTAATGTCAAGTTATTTTGTATGGGAGTGGCTCAAGTTTGTCTGCTTCAGTTTCTTTGTAGTAACATTCATGAGTAATTTTTACATTCTTAATGAACTTAGTTGACACGTTAATGTATTGACAAATTGATTATTTCTTAGTTACCTACTTTTTACTTGACAGTAACGGCGGCAGAGTTAAAAACAATACTATCGTATTGCATATTACGGTCATTCTCCAGAATTGTGTTCTCAGTCTAATTAACACCGCCCTTTTTTCCACTTGGTTTTTGATAAAATTTATGCAAAAAGTAGTAACATATCGACCATTCAAACTTTAATATTTATTGGGCACTTAATTATTATTAGCGGTTAATTAACTAGAAGGGTTTTAATATTTGCGTGACGCGCGAATTAGAAAAGCGATGCGTTAATTAGGTTTACTTGATTGCGAATTAAAAAAACTACGCGTTTATTAGATAAATGTTCATGCCAAATATATATATTTTTAGGAAATAAGACAAAAACTGTCAGACTGTCTATTAATTTTATCATATTTATTATATTGCAACGTTGAAACTATTAGGAACATAAAATATCCATCACGATATACATACATAATAAGCTAACTAATATTTCACTGAAATAATCGTTCTATAATCAACAATGAAAACGATAAAAAAAAAACAGAATTAATAACTTTACTAACATAATAACTAAGGTATAAACCTTAGGTATTATGAACAAACGATAACAAATAAATTGCCGTATCTGCTAAAGAAAAAATAATACTTCTTCCTCCTACTTTTTACATTCCCTATCTATCTTTAAAAAAAGTAATTTAAAATTTAAAAACCCGATGAACTAAAAAGATATAAATAAACTAGTTAATTTTATTGAATCTAAGGACACCTCATAATTCATGATGCTAAAATCCGTCGAGCCGTTTAAGCTTTACATACATAAGTTATGTAACATAACATACAGACATTCAACTTTAAGTATGTAGTTTAATTATTGCGGGTGGTTTTAATACATAATTTATACAAATATGAAGAATGATGCCGGGTCCCTAGGATTTTCCTTATATGATTAGAATTACAGTTGTCACTTTTTGTCAAAATGCAACTTTTTAATGCGGTCAGCAAAATTTTCATGTTTTCCAAGAGAAATATGCTAGGAAAAATAAAATAACCTCTAAAAAACATATTGTCCAAACACTTAAGCACACAGATACGATCATAAGGATGATTTTAAGGTTAGGGCCCCTCTAATAACATCAGTTTGACATAATATATGTCATTCTAATCATGCCATCATTCTTCCGGGAATTACATTTTTGTAAAAAGATTATTCCTGTAAATTAATTTAAACTGGTTTAGCTTAAGCGAGCAATTAGAAATAAAATACTTTTATGTACCAAAAACCTTTTTTACTACTCTTAAACTAATTAACGCGTTAATTTTTGACCCGTGAATTAGACGTGTGTATTAGGGATTCTTGATAAAAAAAATATAACTTCTTTTAAGTACATGTGATAAACTACATAATCCAGTAACTGTTAAATACTGAGGTTCTTAATGTATACAATAATTTACAGAGCTATAGAGTTATTGGCTGATTTTAAAAACGTGAACGTGTTAATTAGCATTTACGAGAACCAAAACATGCGAATTAGATACTTACATTTGTAGTGTGCAATCCACACAACATTAACACGTCTTTCTCTCAAGAGGGTCTTGACATGAGTGTCTGCTCACGCAAAATGCATTACAGACGTCTGTCTATTTCTTCAATGGCCTTGCATGGACAAGAATGAAAGCGGCGTGTGAATTAGTACATGTATCGGGACAAAGTTTCTTTATTTTATATCTTAGTGATATATTACTAAATAAATTTGGTATTTTTTTTGTAATTTGGATATCTTATCTTTCATTAAATAAAAATACTTTCATTCATCTTTCCTCTTGTATATGATCGGGGAAAATAGTTATATTAGTGATTTCGGAAGTGGGACGCGCGGTGTTAATTAGGAGAATGGGGTATTGATTTTTTTTTTCTCCTAGAAAGGTATTGAATATTTACTTGAAAATTCATGTACACCTCAATACGAGTACCTTCTACGAACAAAAAATATAAATTATACCAAATTCAATAGTTTTATATTTTTTAAGCCCGAGGACATACAGAAATGGCTGTCTGGAGAATGACCGATTAAAAGCGGATCTGCTCTCCTTAGAAAAAAGGGCATATGTCTCATAGAACCGCGTATGTATTAGGGACCTTATTTCTTAAGATGGGGGAGTTAAATTTACTTTGTCTAACAAATTGCGAATGCGTCCTTTTTATTTAGGAGGGCAGAGATATGGTTGTATTGAGGAGAATAAAAGAGCCTCCTTTAAACCTTAAAAAAATGTAAAATAGTAGAATTCGATGTCGTGGGTAGCCTAGTTGGTCACGAAGCTAGCGGTCCCAGGTTCGATTTAATGTAACAAACAATATTTGTGTAATGCGCGCCGATATTTGATTCTGAGACTTGAATTTTTTTCATGTTTTTAAGTATTTATTTACCTATTTTATACAAGTCCATAAGGTACGTTTCATTGAAGTTATGACTTAAGCGACATTTTTTGTAAATTTAAAAGTCAGCTTTAACTGCCGCACTCAGAGACGTCAATTCAATTTAATGCTTGATTAAAGTTGCGGCTGGCAATTTCTTTGCTATAGCAACAAGCATGAAATTTAATTGACGTTTCTGAATGCGGCGGTAAATTATGAAATTTAAAGCTGATCTATTAACTGACTGCTTTAATAAACCAATTAAATCATACTATGATATAGGTACACGCTTTCTTTGTAAAGGGAAATCTAAAATATGCATTGTAGAGCGAATACGTAATCAGGAAAGTTGTATAAAAGCTTCTTGCGAGGCTGCTGCGGAGCTTACAACAACAGGGTGTTTGCTTACAGTATGGAAACGAAAATGTACTAAAATACAATGCAATTTTATAACGTAACTAGAGCACGCTCACGTTTTAGTATGCGTGGTGCTTAGCTCATTTGTATTAAGGCTGAATATTTGAACAACATTGATTGTTATTTTTGTTGTGGTAGTGTTTTGCTTTTTAAATAGACAGTTACACTGACTAAAGTGGCCGTCAATAGAACTTGTGAACGATGTAAACAAATTAGTACTGTTTGACACATAACCTCAAATATTCACCAAGCGTTTCTTCATTTAAAATAACGTATTATGAATAGTTATTTCATCTTAAACTTAATATGAAAATAATGATCTAGTGTATAAATCATTATAAAGACGTTAGGTCTCTTTCTGAGTATGGTTCGTTTGGTTTTATTTACATGTTTTGCAAGATCTATTGACGGTGACTTTAACAAAATCTTTTTTTCTGTTTCCAGACCTTTAAAAATTGTTGCACACATATTATTTTACAAATGATGATTTACTTGATCTTGATGAAATAAGTAAAGACATTTTCGCACACCTCTACATGTACAGCAATTGTAAACATATTTTTACTTTACAACATCGCGTAATAATTGTTAAATAGCTATTTAAAAACCATTATGTGTATGTCATTATCAATATTTTTTTAGATTTGAGAGACCGTTTAAAATACATTGAATTATAACAGCGTTATTTTTGCTACAAACACTAAAAATATGGAAGATATATTAAATTAAAGCGCATAGTAACGAATTTAAAAGAAAAAATATAACGACTACTAAGTTGATTCTTGATTAGTTCTTGAGGTAAAAGCGACTCAAGTATTAACCGTCCTCTAGGTTCATAAAATGTAGTTTATGTAAGTTTATTTACGTATATTTAAGTACTAATATATCGATACCTTAGCGCACAATCGTACTAAATGATTTTCTTTTGCCAGTAAAGTTTCGAACTTATTATTTGTGCACAAACATGCTAATTACAATAACTTTTCAAATGTAATTAGTACAATTGTGAACTAAGGTATCGATATATCTCTGTATCTATTTATGTAGGTATTTGAATGTATGATATATATATATTATTTAGGCTTTACTGGTTAGTTAATGTGTTATATTCTTCTAAATAAATTTGTACACTTGCTTACTCGATGCACAAATCTCTCAAGGGTTAGCTAGAAGGGATCCCTTAAAGGGATAAGTTCGCGTTTGTACATCTTTTTATATTAATTGTATTGTTCTGGTTTTCTTTTTGTACAATAAAGTGTTTACATGCATACATACATACATACATACATAAGAACTATCTAAGAAACCACTAAATAACTTTAAATAAAAAACTCATTTACACTTATTGTTTTTCGAGATATTTTTTGTTAATAATATCGGCATCGGAACCCTATACTGAGCATGGTCAGACATGATCTAGCCTTGTTTTTTTAAATATTAATTTGGCTAAGGAACGGCTTAAATACGATTCCCTTACTGCACTGCCGCTAAAAAACTGTGCGCATAACTAAATCGTCCGGGATGTTATTGCTCCACTCACCAACTTCATGTTTTGCGCACTCCAATATTGCAGTGTTTAATTAACTTCTCCCTTGCACTCGGTGCAACTCCCTATCCTCCACTCTTTCATGCTTTTGTATATGAAATTGTTAGCTCGGTAAACGCGTGTAATTGTTTATTTTTCATATGAGAATATACGTTACATGCGTTATTTTTCCTCAAAATCTTGAATAAAAAAAAATATATTAAAAAAAATTGCGTTGTGCGCACAAAGTAAACAGTAATAGAAAAATAAAGTATTTATTTCTTGCATAGATATTAATTTTAATCAAAACTACTTGACCGATATTTTTTTTGCCATCAAACTAACAACCTTCTATGTTTGGAGTCGTCATATTATTATGTATATGCACATAAATTTCACAAACAATTTGACATAACCACATATAGTTTTAGTAGCGCCGGAAAATTCAACAACACCCTGTAATTACTCAAATTGGGTTCTTAGCCTCTAATTACTATACAGGGTGTAGTCGGAAATAATAAGCATTCACAACTATATTAATTGAGGGTAGTTAACAGTACAAATTGTGGTGTTAATTTATTTGATAGATTAAATGTCAAAGGCGAGGTCAATTACTCGAGTCTAGATTGTATTTCATTGGTTACATTTTAAACTCTTTGCCCATTAGTAGCTGTTAGTTTGAAATTACTGCGATATGTAGGTATAAAAGAAGTTGACCTAATGCTTTCAAAATCAAGAAGATTTGGTTCTCAAGAAGATTTGGTTCATGCATGGTTTAGCAAAAACGAGCAGATTATATCTTATTAATAATTAATAAATACTTATTAATATTTGACGATGAACACACATTTTGATAAAGCCCCCTTTACTTTGCATACTAGGCAAACAATACTTTTAATAAATTAGAGTTACCAAAACTCAACAAGATTAATTTAATTAATTAGTTACAAAGTCAGCGTTGTTTGGAGCACCATATATAAACAGTACAACCACATATTCGTTATTTCTCCACATTAAACCCAATTTAATTGGCCATTAAGTGAGCTATGCCTAAATTTCGAACCCTAATTTTAACGATATATCCTTGAATAAGGGTTTAGGGCTGTGCAAATGAAGTGGAGTAGTACAAATTAATGTATGTAAACACAAATACTATGGTTTCACGTTGCTAAAATAAATGACAAAAGTTGCGTTAATTATTATACAAAATAAAAATAACAGCTAGGCCCTATTACTAAGTTTCACTATCCGTCTGCCTGTCTGTGAGCGGGCTGTGTTTCATTAACCCTGAGAACTAAGATGGAATACCTCTACGCTAGTAATTTCACCGGTTATCTTATCTCTACAACAGAACACAACAATGCGAACACTGCTGCTTGGCGGTAGGTTAAAGAGTAAGATGGTGATAGAAATCCGGAAAAACCCTACACAAGGTCCTACCATCACTTACCACTAGACATTATGTTCTAGTTTGTCTTACTCATGCCATGGATAAAACTTAAACTTATCAGACAAAGTCACGGCTTCAACCATGTTATAAAATAATCGTAAGATCTAACGGCTGACCTAACACCTAAACTTAGCCTAATGTATTCTACTTGGCAACCAGCCTGAGGCCTATATCGCCGTATGTAATGAATACATTAACTTCGCCTTGATTAAAGGAATAATTAACAATTAATGTTCTGTTTATGGTTGAATGTTTTTATTATTAGGTAAAAAGAATCAACCTGTATTTTGTAAATTAGAAGTTCATATAATAAATATATGTATAATTGAACACGTTTGACGACACGTTTAGCATAGTTGGCAATGACCGTGCCTAGAAAGCTTACGTTTTTGAATTCGATTCTCGGCAAGGGCAAAGTTTCTATCATGATCGCAAGTATTGGAGTCGTTGATTTTTTCTATGGATTTAAGTATTTATTCCTCTATACATATAAGTAAATTAACCGTTGTTACTACCATCTGTATGAGTCTTAAATATTTCTTCGAAAGTAAGTATGTATTTGTTCTAGTACCCATATTACAAGGCTAGAGCTTAGTATGGGACTAGGTCAATTTATTATTTATTTGTGTAATTTTGTTTAATTATTATCAGTACACTTAACATACAATAATGTAAAATAATACACGCGCTCGTTGTACAGGGTGTAGCCAATGTGTTTTATTATAGTCCGCAGCTGAGCGCGGGAGATAGTATCACATTTGAATACAGGGTGGTTTCATAAAGTGCTGGATGTGACAATTTTTAATTATTTTTAACTGAACTGAATTTATTTATTTTTCTATGTATCTGTGTGTTTGTGTATGTATTTCTAACTATTAACTCACAAACGGGTGAAAAATTAGTGTTTTTGGGATGGTTCTTAGCTACGTGTGGGTACCCTGGACGCTCTCATTATGAGAGAAGGCCTTATGCTCATCGGTGAGGCGTACCTCCATATTCTAATCTTTATTATATTTAATGTTATTTGTTTGTTAAAGTATTGTTGTCATTTCGTTTCCTAACTAAGAATAAGAATAAAAAGATTATTTCAGGCAACAAGGCAATATTCAAATACCAAAACTAAACAATAAATAACAATATCAAACTTAAGAGGCCACCTATGGTGCCACGCCCCCAGAAGAATAAAAAGGGATGGCTTTATGTGCTTCCGCGCGAAACATGTGAGATAGAGATAGTTCGCGCGCGCATTGATGGCAGCGTCAAATTCAATTAATTGCTGTTTACTTTAAAACCACAAAATTTATTGAAAAAATGTTTTGCCAGGATTAAGAAGTTACATATCCTCAACTATTGAATCGAAAATCATCGTTAAAGATGATAGGGTTTCGAAGATTCAACCAAAAACATGCAAAAAAGGTGACATGTTTGAAAAAAAAAGTATCGAGGATTTTATTTCTAATCGTGTTTTCATGTTTGACAGTCTCAATCAAATATGGTCAAGTTTAATATATCCAAAAAACAGATACAAAGGCGTAATGGTTATTGAGATCCAGATCTCGGAACACTCCAGACTTTAGCATAGGTGGCCTCTTAAAACTAGCCGAAGTGAAAAAACAGGGTGATCCTGATTTGCCTCAGTTGACGTCGTGGTCGTTACAATTCCTTTACAAATCAACGCCTGAGCGAATCAATGTTAAATTCAGTGCAAGATAGTGTATAGGAGACAGATGGAGGGTTATTCTACCGGAAAATTTAACTTTACCTACTTTGCTAATTAGTCAAAATGTCTATCCACTCAAGCATCGTGTTGCGAGTCGTTTTTTCTTTGCTATATGTTAGACCAGTATTTTCACAGCTTAGCTCTTCAGTTTTTTTAATTCCTTGAGGCGTTGCTATCGCCGAAAACAGCAAGATGACATCATTATCAAGGATCGGAAAAACGCCCGTCATTTTGAAAACATAACCCTGTTCCGTACAGGAGAGACTTCCTTCTGATGTTAATTAAAAATATTATTAGGTATTTTACATTTTATTATACCATTATTTATATGTATTCAGCAACAATATTATTAATGAATAAAAACATAATGGTTATGGGAAAAAAACACTTTCGCCAATCAAAAAGAATGTCTTTTAAAAAAAAATTCGCCTGTTATTCCATAACGTCGTGAATTTAGGACCTATTTATGAGTCGAAAAAGTTTGTTCTAAGTTTATGGAGGACATTGGGGCAATCGTTGACATTGGTTTACTGTTTGTATGTGTGTTTGTGTTTTCTAATGAACATTTCGGTGTCATTCATTAATAAAATTGTCTTTAAGTACATATAAATTATTGTATAATAAATCTATAAAATACCTAATAATATTTTTAATTAATATCAAGAAAGTCTCTGCTATGCGGAACAGGGTTATGTTTTCAAAATGATGGTCGTTTTTCCGATCCTTGATCATTATTAAACCTATACACACATACAGATACTTTTTTATTGTTATCTTTGTCCGGCAGCATGGGCATGTCATGCTCTTAAAGGTCTTTGCTTACGGCGGCGTCGTGGATCGGGTTGCCACCTTCCTGAACACATGGTTAAGGGAGGCGATGGCTGAGACGGGTGCTGTCTGTGGGGTCCGGTCTGTTCACGCTTGCAAGGACCTGCTTTATAATTTAGTTATTTTTAATTATCATTCCTGACGTAGAGACCTCGTCATGTTGTTCTCCTAGTCATTATTTTTTATTCATTTTTATTGACCTTATTTTTTTTTAATGATTTTATTTGTGTTAGTTTTAAATAATTATTTATTGCTTTATTACCTTGTAATGTAACTTACTTTTGAAGTACCTTATTATTGTATTTAATAATTGAAAAAATTACCTTCTGCTGGAGTTTCTTGCTGCGCTTCTTCTCCGCAATGATGGTCTTGACCGAAGCGCTAGTAGATTCATTCCACATTACCGACGTGTAAAAGGCCCCTGATGTGGCCAATTTACTGAATAAATATTTTGAATTTTGAATTATGAATTTTATAACGTATCGCTACTAATTCCTCGAAGGGCCAGCTAGCCAGTAAAAGTTCACTATCATAAAATGAACTGTCATAAAGTTTTTAGTGGTGGTAGGACCTTATGCAAGGTACGTCCCGATTGCTACCATCTTATCCTACTTACCACCAGAGGCCCATTTCACGAAGCTACAAGTTACAAATTACAAGCGGAAGTCTCTTTCTAATTCCTTTTGCTAGACAGTTCCGCTTGTAATTTGTAACTTGTAGCTTCGTGAAACGGGCCACAGGCGTCAATGTTCACAGTATTGTGTTCCGGTGGAGAAAAAATTAACATAGAGATTTAGCATTCCACCCTAGTCATTAGGGATGGCAACGTATTTGTAGTCTAACAATAGCTAAAGTAACAGTGATGACTTACGGATCTGAGACGTGGGCGCTAACAATGGGCCTTATAAGGAAGCTCAAAGTCACTCAGAGGGCTATGGAGAGGGCTATGCTCGGGGTTTCTCTGCGTGATAGAATCAGAAATGATGATATCCGCAGTAGAACTAAGGTTACTGACATAGCCCGAAGAATAGCCAAACTTAAGTGGCAGTGGGCGGGGCACATTGTTCGCAGGACTGATGGCCGATGGGGTCAAAAGGTTCTTGAGTGGCGTCCGCGGACCGGGAGACGAGCTGTAGGTAGGCCTCCAACAAGATGGAGTGACGACCTTGTAAAGATCGCGGGAACGCGGTGCATACGAAAAGCACAAGACCGGTCTGAGTGGAGAGCCTTGGGGGAGGCCTATGTCCAGCAGTGGACGTCTTTCGGCTGACATGATGATGATGATGAATAGCTAAAGATCCTTGAAATATACTTAGACCTTATCTTTCATCGTTACATTTGCATCTGACAGAAAGTGGTAAGGGGGTTAGGGTTGCAGACTTCAATAATTTTTAGTCTCAGTTTCATTTTAGTATCAGGTGGCTTCTGTGCTAAGGTCGGATTTTTATTCCCACAGAAAAAAAACAAACAAAGTTACGTCACTGTCAAAGTGACATTTCAGGCGATCTCAAAGTTTGGGCCAGCAAGAAATATAATATTAAGTTATCATTTCGCTCGAACCGTGATATAAAAATAAATTCGAGAAATAATTGAAATTAAAATCGTACAAATGAGTCACTGGAAAGGGATTACAACGGGAGCAAGAATTGTAAAGCGAAGCGAGTGAAATCTGGGGTCCTAGTGAAAAAGGGTATAAGTCGACTTGGTATGAACGGAGTATACTACACTTAAACCCTTTTTCACTTGATCTTGGGAAGACTTATACCCTTTTTCACTAGGACCCCAGAAATGACGTCTCACATCAATCAAGCGGCCCTCAACTTGTTGACACGGGTGTATCGAGTCAATGATACCAGTGCGATAAATAAATTATGAATACAAAAACTGTTTTCTCGTTTTAAATTAATACAAGAAAGAGTTTATATCAAAATGAAGTTTGCCATCAACAAATTAAATTCTTCAAGCTTGATTACAATATATAGTTTTTCTTATAGAAAGTCGATTTCTTTTAAATGAGGAAAGTTGAAATATTTTGAATACTGCAAATGTTTTTCGTTAACGGCAACACCTTTGTTTACATTTTTTCTGTGGGAATAAAAATCTGACTTTAGTTTGTCTCGATTGCATTAAAAAATAAAATTACCGGAGTCGCTTTTATTTGCTCAATATCTTTGTAGAGCGACTGCACCAGTTGTTGTCTGTTGATTATGCCGCGATTATTTTGCTTTAATTAGCACATTTTGTGTATTTTATAGAGCACGCTGTATTGCAGTTTAGTTTATTTGGCGTTTTTAGCGATAGTGGGCTGACGTTTGTTAATTGTGTTTGGTTTTGCATAATTTTATCTGTTTGAACGGTTCATATTTAAATTATGCGGTTTGATATTAAACTTGAATTTTGAAGTTATTTTGGTTTTAAAGTAAATATAATAAAATATGTAATTTATTCGGCTGTGTAAACTAACGAAATTTTCCAAGAATAGGAAAAATAAAAATATATTTTTAAAATTTTACTTTGACATTTGACAAATGATGATTATTAATTAGAAGATTAAAATAATTAAGATATTAATTAAAATAATTCATATCAGAGGAAAATCTTACACCAATTAACCAAAACCCAAAGACCACGAAAAATACATAGAATACGTAATATACGTAAAACATAGGTATTTGCGATCACCACACAAATATTTCCCCATACCGACAATCAAACCTAGTACCGGTAGCTTTAAAGGCTACTAGGCAAAGGCGTCGTCGAATTTGATTAAAAAACTCAAGTTACTTTATTTATGTTATATTAGTTATGTTATTTTTAATTTTTATTTCATTGTTTGTTTAAATGTTCGTAATATCTGTGTTTGGCCTTCCGTGTTTTCACCGAGCGGTCCCAGCGGAAGACCAGCAGCGTTGGCTTCACAACCAGCACATGCTGAGTTGGGACCGTATCTCAACAGTAGCACTACATGTCGTCTCTTTTCCTTTATTTTTTACATATTTTTTTTGTCTGTGTGTTGTGTTGTGTGTGTTATTGTTGATAATAAATGAGTTACTAACTTACTTACTTAAGTTTGATTTAATTGGCATTATACCTTATCAACAAAATAAAAAACACAACTCGTAATTACAATTTTATTTAAATTTTCCTACTTTTGATCATCACCCTGTAGATTAATTTCCCGCCCACCTAACTAAAATACAGTCAGAAAACTGGCAAGCTCCATAACACTAAAGTGGCCGGAAACCGTCTGTTACCCTAAATTAATCGGTAATAAGGCCGGCCCATTAAAAATAACGACAAGTTATATTTCAAAAACTAATTTCCATTGAAAATTTGCGGAGCGTTTAGAAGATATTTCTTGTCATGAATTAGCCTAGAATTATTGGATATTTTACGCTCGTGTGCAGACAACTACGACGACGATATATGTGGTTATAAATTATTGAAAAGGTCGTTTATACTTGAAAATCTAATTTAAGAACAAAATCCTAACCTCAACATTTGCTGTGATTACTGCGTTTTGGTTTAAGTGTAGGTAATTTTATCAATAAACTCACGCACACACACACACACACACACACACACACACGCTACTGAATATATCGTTATGCTAAGTTTTGTTGTTATTGTATGTATGAATATGAGTTACGAAAGTTGTTAAAATTGTTGCTTATGTTTCACTTAAGTGTATTTTTGTGGACATCTTTTATTGGCTTACTGTTTTGTACCATGTTTAATTTGTTCTTATGAAATGTATTGCTGTTGATGCCCCAAATAAATAAATAAAAAATAATAAAAAAAACTTACCCGAATATTACTGGTGACATCTCTCATTAATATTTTTTTTTTTTTTTTTATGAAACAATGTTAAAATAACGAAATAATCAAGATGGAACTGTCAAATTTTGGTCTTTAATTATGATTTTCGAGTATAGAATGTTTAATTTGAGTTAAGATCTAAATAATCTTAACTATAGTTCACTTTGTACTATACAAAGTGAACTATAGTCTGATTATTTTAGGATAATGCCTGTGACAGTATTTGGTAATTTCAATCACCTACTCACGAAGTATTTAAAAATAGACAATACATTATTTACATTCCTGGACGGCGTCGCTAGGTTTGCACCGATGTAGTACTTATGTAAGGTTAAAGAAACAAGTGTAATAAGTGTTTATATGAACTGTCACTGACATCATCTTTAAATAACCAGAGTATAGTTAAATATACGTATTTGAAACTTAATTTAGGTCATGTTTTTTTTTATGGCAAGGAGAAGGCACGCGAGCACTCAGGCCACCTGATGGTAAGTGGGATCTGAGACCCATCGACATTTGAAATCTCAAGGCAACAATCTCAAAACTGCAATCCTAAGACTTCAAATGCGTTGCCAACCCTGAGGACTGAGTTGGAATGCCTCTATGCAGTAATTTCTCTAGTAATTTCACCAAAGCATTTTTTTAAATGTTTTTAGCAAAGGAAAACTTTTTTTACTACTATCTTTTGCCTGCGACTTTAGCATTTGTCTTTTTATGGAACGGAGACGGCGAACGATCCTACAGGCAAGCTGATGGTAGTAGCTGTGCCCTATAGACATTTGAATCTCAAGACTACAATCTTAATATTTAATTAATTTTAATAAGAAGTTCCCATTTCGGCCTTTTAAACTTTACAAATGAGTTAATAATATGTAAATGACGAAACAGCTTGACAGATTTGGATGTAATTTAGAATGAAAATATTACATAGGCATGGTGGAATTACTTATTCTATATTGAAATCAACAAATCCAGAACATTTTTTAAATGTGAAAAATAACTGTCTCCTCTCGCGGAACCCTAAAACTGAACCCATCTCAAACCACATAGTGTTGTGCTGGCGCCGCGCCACGTCTTCACTTCACTAATGCGCCTTTGGGCCATGTTTATCGATACCCTAAGTTATGGCCGTTCAGCACTAGTGATGGGAACGTTGACGAGAAAAATACCGATACACTTTTATTTGAATTTTCTAAAAAAAAAAACAGTTTCAGCGTTTAAATAAAAATAAAAAACTTAAAACCTCTGCTCTCTGTTCGTTTTATGTTATTTTGTTCGATACTACGGGTATTTTATTAATAAAATCATTTCGTAGTATTGTAAAATGCAAAATATATTAAATAAATCTGCTTATGCTATTATTGGAAATGTTATATTGCGCTAACATCCTGTGTAAGTAGGTTTTAATACGGATATTTTTATGATAAAGGATTAAACCGGAATTGAGGTAAAAGTCGTAAACAGATTTTTCCGTGAATTACTAACGGAAATGGACAACATATTTGCATTTTTAGTACGGGGAAAAGAATTTTCCGTGAAAATAGGTTCGGATTTTTTACAGTGAAAATATATTTGATTTTGTATGGTTTTGTTTGTTTATTTATGCTATAGTATTTGTGATGATGGGATGTGAGTGAGTGTGTGTAAGTGATTTTAAAACAGTTTCTATAGCATGCTAATGTGCTGCTTACTCAATACCACCTTTCACTTTTCTCAATCTCTCGAGGGTTAGCCGGAAGAGATCCCTTAAAGGCATAAGTTCGCCTTTGTTCATCTTTTGTTTGTTTTGTTTTGTTTTGTATCGTTTTTGGTTTTTCTTTTGTATAATAAAGAGTTTACATACATACTTAGTACATACAATAATACATTTCAATATTATTTGTTTTTAGAAAATCTAAGTTATGTTTTAAGTTAAAATAAAAAAGCTTTTACTTCTAAAAAACTATAAATTTTCGTATTCAAGAAATTTAATTCCTTATATAAGATTATATTATTCCTCTGTTATACTATGTAATATGTACAAACTAGCCTTCGCTCTCGACTTCGTCCGCGTACATTTCGATTATCGTTATATCCTCGGGTACTTTTAGATTTTCTAGTCTATGTATTATTAATCAAGTGTATAAGATATCCCCATTCCAAATTGCATCCAAATCCATCCAGCCGTTGCAGCGTGTAGGAGTAACAAACTAACACACACACAAACTTTAACATTTATAATGTTAGTAGGATAACGTAGCAATAAACTATATCAGATGAGCGTCTTCAGTCACTCTACCAGGAGTTCAGAAGCTGTAAGGACCTGCTTTAAATTGAGCTTTACAGTCAAACAAAATTTCATTGAAAAATAATACCTAAATCATCTATAAAACATAACTTTCTTCAAACAAAATGCCTTAACACAGTCCCCACTCTACTTGGCACGCTGGCAAAACGTCAGCGCCAGCCGCGGCGGTATCTTACTGCATTGTATGTTATCTGCAGATTACAGAACATTGCTATATGAAATTTAACTAATCTGTGGTCTTTGTTCTTTGAGTACAATACATTGTATTACGTCTGTAAAGGAATTCATGGTAGCAGGTTAATCAAATATAATTTACAATTCTGACGAAAAACAGTGCATTTGATTTGATAATTAAGTATAAATATTTTTGTTAATACTATTGTTGTATATTTTTACCAGACTGCGGCAAAGCCCAAAAGGAGGATTATGTGTTTGACCAGTATGTATTAACGTTGTTTAATACAAAAGCGACACAAATCGAAATGTGTTTGTGTTGCATTTAAATTCGGAATTCTATTTACTTTATGTTCTAAATCAAACTATAATAGTTTTTGATTTGTGGCGCTTTTGTATTTAAGCAGAGGTATGTCCGACTCTATGTTCTCTCGTAACTACTAAATGACTAAACCGATTTTAATAAATTATACGTGGTTAGATACGCCTTAACCACTACGTCATAGGCTATATTAAAATTATTGGAAATAAAATGGCGGATTTTTGGCGCCAAATTGCGTGGCATGAAAACTAACATTATGTTGATGACATTATTCAATCAGCAGTTGGATTTTCAAAGCATGCTTTTTGTTAGACTTGTTGGAAAAGTTTTTTACTGTAATTATTAGCACATTAAGATTTTTTTAATCCAAGCTGTTTTTTACAAATAATGAACTCGTTCATACTTGCGATGCTGTCACATCTAACGACACTTTATTTGTCACAATCGGGCTCTCCGTTCAGGCTATACGAGACAATAAAAACACTCATACATGCCAGAGCCAAAAAAAAATGTAAATAAAAAACATTACATACGCGATTTGGGGTCTGGGCCTAATGTAAATGTAGACCAGAATACAAAAGGTACAAAAATAAAAATCTTAAATTTAAGAGCAGCATTTACGATATACTTATTCAAGAACTAATAAAGATAATATAAACTTACAGATCCTCACATTTAAAAGAAAATTATTTACGAAACTAGAAAAATAGAAAAGTTTTTCTAACGTGTTTGAATTGTTTGTTGACTTTGTTGTACAAATAATAAAATAATCTCGTTTATTTTATTTGATGTTTACAAAAGAAATAACGCATTATTTAAAGTAAGCCAGAATATTTGTTTTGTGACAACACATTTTTCTAAAGCTTTTGTTGAATTGAAATCACGTCTTTAAATCATATATAGCGTATAATGGGAAAATATGGGAATTACAAAGCTGAGTAATATTGTATAAGAAAATATAATAATAGATTGAACTTGGATTTTAGTTTCAAGTTCAGACAAAACAGACAGAGTTAAGAGGATTGTGAAGCGCCGCTAAAATCGCGTAGCTGTCAAAAAAAAACCATACAAAACTAGCTCCGGGCGAAACCGTTTCTCACCCCGTAAATCAAGTCCGATTTTCACGATTTTTGAATATGTTGTAGTTATTATAAAGACCTAGGTCTGTATGTTTCTGTTTTTTGTTTTTTAAATTTGTTTCGACCTAAGAAATATTTTCTTTGAAAGGAAAACGTACAGACATAGTTTTTCATTATATCTAATACATATTCAAAAATCGTAAAAATCGGACGAGGTTTAAGGGGAGAGAAACGTTTTCGCATTTTGTATGGAGATTTTTAGCTTCACAATCCTCTTAAGAAAAAACTTATATTGTAAGGGTATTGTGAGGTTAAACAAGTTGCTTAAAGCTAACGTAAAAGAATTTCGACAAGGTGACAAAATGTATGGAATTGTCGTAGGCGCACGACGCGGCCGTCTGACAGCTTACGTCAGTCCTATACATTTTGGAGAACGATAACGAACACCGAATGCATTTTGTCTAGGGCCTCGCTCTATTTTAGGCGGTAAAATCCAAATCATATTTGACCTGTCAGCAAAGTTGACGGAGCACCGCATGGCGGGGCTCTTATTCCTTGGCGATTTGCCCTTCGGGCATGTGAAGTTACACAACGAACCTAATCTACCTAGCAACACAAATAAAGTGGTAATTTTGCGACATGGAAATTTTAACATGTAGACATAAGCGATGTCGTATTACGGAGTCTGCGACTTAGTCCTTCTGAGTTCATCCGTTCCTTTTCTTAGCTCATTAATATTCCGTCTAGTTTTATTTCATACTGAAGCCACAACACGACTTGCTCGCAAACTCGTTATCTGAAGGGCTTCATTATTTATGTCAACTATTGGATCGGCTGCTTCACGGAGATATATCGAGAATGAGTCGTTTACACGACACGACGTCTGCAACGATTCAGTCACGACGTCACGACTGCGGAAACTGACGAAGGCTATAGATTCTTAGTTTCTGTATATCAGAGATAATGAGGCTACCGCTATGCATGTCAATTATAACATTCCTATGACTAACTACAGACTGCTATACCAAGCAAACTGGGCCAAGATTCTAGGCGGTAAAAACCATATCGTCTTTTACCAGGGCATCTATTCTGGGCAGTAAAAATCATGTTGCCTTCCTCCTATGGCCCAGCATACAACGAAATTTGTCAATGGAATATGAATCTATTACGAATGACATAAAGTCAATTTTCCAATTTTATCTTATGTCATAAAAACTTGCACTAGATCTTTATTTGAATGGCCGTATTTTGTACTAGTTTTACTACAAGGAACCGTTTAATGTTAACGTTTTGATAGCTCTTATTTACTTGACAGTAATGGCGGCCAAGTTAAAAACAATACCGTGACATGTCAAATACAATATGATTTCACGAAATAGAATTGGCGCTTGGCTTTTACCATGACATACTCAAGCAGTTCAGTTTAGGGTGAGAAGCAGGGACAGAGCTGTATAACTGCTATAGCTCTGTCCCTTTCTCTCAACCTACGATTAACTGCTTTAGTATATCGTGGTTACCACGCAGATAAATCAATACATTCGATGCCAATCCTTCTCATTTTCATACAAATTACTAGCAAAATGTTGTTTTTTGGCACTGAATTGTTCTCAAGTCGTGTCGTCCCCAGTAAACAGCGATTCCCTATAATGAGATGCCCCTGGTCTTTGCTAAGTGCACTGGGAAATAATTACGTCGCCAAGACTCGAAGCAGTTCCAACTGTTTATGGACAATTTGCATACAGACAGACGCAACGATAACTGTGTTTACGGCTGTTTTAAGATGTAGTTAGGGGAAGTAAGATATATGGCTGTTTTATTGCTGTATGTAAATGTTAATAAATTATAAAATCCAAGTCCACACGAGTGCAGGAGCTTTATGGTGGCCATACACCATCCTTCCTATCGTCCAATAGGCGTGACGCTACCGATTGGATCAGTTAGAACTGACCGAGTGTGGGAGTCGATTGGCATGACAGTTATACTTAACGGCACAATCAAATTTCGATCCTTTTGGCTTGATCATGGCAATTGGATCATGCCGATTGGGCCGTGTATGGCAGTCAACGATCGTCAGTTCAGTCAGGTCAAGATTTTTGTCGGTGATAGACGTGGTCGTGCGTAGAAGTTTCTTTTTAATGTATGAATGTAGTTTTAATTGTTGCTAAAATTATGACATGGTTCTTAAGAACATCTCTTCCTATGTGTTATAGTTTCAGACTTTCCCATACTGACCGACTTAAATTTTACATCCTGTATAAATGAGCCGAAATTGAGAACATACCCAGGACTTTATAATAAATAAATATCACGGGACAATCTCACACAAATAGTCCCAAACTAGGCTCTAGGCTTGTAATATACCAAGGAAAAACTCTATCATGTTTTTTGTATGAACAGCGACATCTCACGGATGATAGAGAAACAAAAGCGCCATCTATTGTCGAGTAGTATTTTGAATTAAATGATGACAATGTCTCACCAATTGACCTAGTCCCAAACTAAGCTCTAGGCTTGTACTATGGGTACTAGATAACGATATAAATACTTATATAGAGAAATATATACTTAAATACATAGAAAACATCCATGATCCTTTACCGGGATTCGAACTCCGGACCGCTAGCGTCGTAGGCAGTGTCACTATCAACTAGGTCAACGCATCGTCAAAATATCATAATAATATGACTTTGAAAATATACGTGCCATCTCTTTGACAATCTATGAAGTCTTCTGTTAATTTGTAGCAAAATGCAAAAGTATGTTTGTTAGTTTGTTCTATCATTACTGTTTTCAACTCCGCAACCGTTCGAAGTTTAATTTGGTACAATGATATTTTCTAGCCCAGAGATGGACTTAAGTTACTTTTGATTCCTGAAAATTGGACAGTTCTTGAGGGGAAAGCGATAAACGACTTCGTCGCAGACATAGTCGCGGGCAAAAGCTTTCATATTTACTTGAAATCTTTGACCTCTACCTTTCCCCAAGTACCTCTCAAGCCTTGACCAGAGTTGATTTTGTTATCAGCTGATAAGATACTTTAATCGGACTAAAAGCCTTCAAGAGAGGACTGGGTGGTTTACTCTATTTAGTACCTTCGTAGGGTCGTATAACGGTATTAATTAATATTTAAATGTCTTCCTTTATTGCAAACTTTCCTTCATATTTTCAACTGTAATTTAGGTAATAACACTATGTGTCATATAAATTTATTGAAAAAAATATTTAATAATAAACGAGATACCGAAACCCCCCCCGATACCCCCGCTTAGAAGTAGGGTAAACTGACCTATTGTTGGCCGCCTACCGATTATTGGCCCCATGAACTTTAAAATAAGGTAATAGAGACTATAATTCATCAATCACTAGGTGCCAGTAATTGGTATTTTAGAGGCCAGTAATTAGGTGTTTTACCCTACTTTGAAAAGGTAACTAATTAAATACTGTGTTGTTTTTTTGAGACTTTTACTGAAATTCCATTCTTAATCTATCTACACTAATATAATATTATAAAGCTGAAGAGTTTGTTTATTTGTTTCCTTGAACGCGCTAATCTCAGGAACTACTGGTCCGATTTGAAAAATTATTTCAGTGTTAGATAGCCCATTTATCGAGGAAGGCTATAAGCTATAACTATATCATCACGTTAGCGTTAGCGCAAAGTAACTATTCCACGGGGACGAAGTCGCGGGCAGAAGCTAGTATTATATAAAAGGCAAACCTAACTGATTGACATATCAACGCACAGCCAAAACTACTGTACTTACCTAGAAACTTGAAATTTGGTACAGGGGTTCCTTTCATGATGTAAGTAAGCACTAAGAAAGGATTTCCCGAAAATTGACCCCCAACGGGAAGAAATAGGGGGGGTTGTGGGAAACTAATTCTACGCGTACGAAGTCGCAGGCGTCCTCTAGTAGAATATAAAATGTTATTTAAAATCAAATAGTTAACAAACTGACTTACTAACAATGCTAACATCTAGGAAGTCAATTTTAACCTAATTATGTGTGACGTGACGACGCGTTGGCTTAGTTTGTAGTGACCCTGCCTACAAAGCTCGCTATCCTGGGTTCAAATCTCGTTAAGGGCAGATATTTGTTTGATGAGCATGAATATTTGTTCCTGAGTCGTGGATATTTTTTTATGTATTTAAGCATATATTTCTTTATATAAGTATTTTACATCATTGTCTAGTACCCATAGTACAAGCCTAGAGCTTAGTTTGGGACTAGGTCAATTGGTGTGACATTGTCCCCTGATATTTATTTATTTAACGGTCTTTTTACACAACTAGAATATTTGTGGCGCTTGCAGTGGAGACCATGGGACATTGGACAGCTGATATGAAAAGCTTTATTAAGGCCCTGTCATCCCGGTTCATAGACTTTTCCGGAGATCCTAGAGCTGGTGCTTACCTCTCCCAAAGGATTGGGCTAGCTATCCAGAGAAGTAATGCAGCCAGTGTCATAAGGACCATGCCGCGAGGGGACCTGCTAGAGGGGGTGTTCTTTTTAGAGTGGTTATTATTGTTTATATCTTTTTGAGTATCTTAGATTTATTTTAATTTAAACACGTTTAGTTTTAAATTGTAATTGTATTATTGTTGAATTCTGTTAGATAATTGTGTTAAAAATAACTAGAATAATATCTTGGGTGAAATATCTCGGTACAGGAAGGAGCAAACCACAACCCCCACTTCAGTCTATCCCCTTGGCACCGCACCAGACACACACGCACACAGTTCTTCGAAATAACACTTAACATGTTATAATTAAAGTGCAGTGTTGCACTTTAAGCAAGTTAAGATTTACTGTGACGTGAATATTTTTTAAGGTTTCGTGCTTGGTATGAAAAAACTGAACCCTTGTAGGGTGACGGAACCAGTAATGGACAAGGCACCAATAATGGACACTTGATTCTTATTGTACAGAAGATAAGGGTTATTTATTTGTTTAACAACAATCAATTTAGGACCGTATGAAATTTGAATTAAGAGTGAAGTGTCCATTACTGGTGCCTGTCAGCTAAAAAAGTCCATCATTGGTGCCGTCATTCTAGGATCACTCGCGTCAATCCATATATGACAGTTTTTTTAAATTCTAGGAAATTTATACTCTTAAAGACGTAAAAAGTGAATAAATTATTTAATAAAAAAATGGGAGATAAAATTGAGGAACAAATTAAAAATACATTTTGTCAATTAATCATAAATACAAATTTATAGTGGTTTTATTGACGAATTATATGAAAAGGATTATATTAAAAAAAAATAGATAGAAGACATTAAATGTAAGAAAAGCATCAAGTATTGTTACATACATGTAAAAATAAATCTTTGGCACCAAATGATCGCCTAGTTTCACTACAGCGCTGCGACAGTTCCGGAGCTAGTGTCGCATAGACAAACATACATCCGTTGGACGCCGTCCAACGCTCGTGTAGTGGAGATACTGAGATAAACAAGTCAAGTTTTTTTAAAGTTTTAACCGTCTGGGTTCTCACTGTGCTAATACTAGGACAAAACATTTAACTAATAAAACCGGATTTCAAATAGCCTGCTTAAAGTGGTGGTCTGTAATGACTAGATTGTTTTTGTTCTAATATTACGTATAACTGGTTTTTCTTAAATTTCTAATTTGTTTCTCAGGAGATTTTTTTATGGCATGGATAAAGTAACCTTACGTTAAGGTTAGCTGGAAGAGATCCCTTAAATGTATAATTTGGCCTTTGTATATTCCTATTCTGTAAATATTGTATTTGAATTTCTGTGTTTTGTGCAATAAAGTGTTTACATACATACATACCTATACATACCATACATACATATTTTTTTTTTGGTAATCGCCTGAAGGGCCAAAGACAAAAGTCCTTGCTTTTGTTTGCTTTTTGCTTTAATTACCATACATACCTTACGGTAAGACCCATAGATATTAGCATTTTCATGACTACAATTTCACACTTACAGGGTTTATTTACGTTGATCCATGTAATAGTATTTAAGATCTTTGTAACTACAACATAAGGCAATAAAATATATCACTATGACTATATTAAGGCAATCCTAGCCGCTTATGCATTGCCAACTCAGAAGACTAACAATAAGATGTTTAAATGTTAGTGTCAGTAGGTTTAGGCGGTAAACCTTAAAAACCAAACAGACAAACAAGCAAACACTTTCGCATTTATAATATTAATAAGGAATAATATTAACTAGGTTGGTATTTTATACTTGCAACTTAAATATTAGATTACAGGAGAAGAATTAATTTCGAAATATCATAATTATATTAATTTAAGTCTTGTATTTACTTTAGTTCAGAGTAGAGCTATTTGTCTTAGTTTTCAGAAGTTAGAATAGGTTTAAATTAAATAACACACAATTTTACATTTCATCGAAATTAATTATCTTAGTTAAAAGATTAAAAGTTGAATCAAACCAAATTTGCTTTTACATTAATTAGTGTTTTAAATCATTGTGAATTTGGCATCAAAAATAATGACACTTACTCTTAAATAAAAAATAAATAAAAATAAAAACTGACGCTAATTAATCGTCCAATAAAATACTTACATTTATTTATTTGATTCCTTCTCTTAACCCGTAGTATGCTTTAGGCACGGATCCATGCTCAAAATTTGGATATCTTTTTGTACTTTTTTTAGGCTTTATTTTATGGACTATATCATAATCAGAAGAGACTAGAACTTGGTACTTTTTTGACCTCCCGCATACGAGGGGTTAAGAGGATTGTGAAGTTAAAAAAAATCATACAAAATGCCATAACCTTTTTCTTCCCTTAAAACTAGTCCAGTATTTTCGATTTTTGAATATGTTGTAGACATTATATAAAGGAAGAACACTTAGTTGTCTGTCTGAGTGTTGGTCTATCAAAACCGTTTGACTCTTAAATAGTAAAGTTATTGGGCTGAAATTGTACATAACTGTAGTTCATATTTATTCATTTATATTCTTGTTAAACATTATTATGAATTATAAATGCCTGTACCATCTTCGAACGAAATCCAAAGAATTCTAAATTCATAACATAAATAAGATAAAATATCTAAATCTTGGTTGAAGACTATTTCCAATACTGTTGAACATTTAACATCTTTCACGTTCATGAAAATTGAAACTTTATTTTCATCACCTTAAGGTTGAAATTGCGACTCGAGATATAAATAATATGTTCTATTGACATTAAATTTCAATTTATCACGCCTTTGAAGTTTAGATGAATGGCGTTCGTAATAAAATATAGATTTGGGTTCGCGCAATATTGAAAGGATGGATTTACGGATTTCGTAAACTTTATAGAAAGGCTTTAAAATAACCCCGTAAAACATTAACTTAGTAATGTCTAAAAAAAATCTTGTAATTATTTTTTTATTGCCATGGACGGGCAAACAGGCAGACGGCCCACCTGATGGGAAGTGGTCACCATCGCCTATGGACAATTGCAACGCGTCACCAATGCGTTGCCGATCTGGAAGAAATTTAAAAAAACTGTCTGGTTGTCTGTAGAGTCGGTTTACGGACGATAATTTTACGTGATAACGTCGGGTGTCCCTCACAATCCCTAACAACGTTTGTCCTAACACATCGTTTGCCCGAATTTTCATTTGCCCTTAACTGTTTTTCAGATGAGTCAGGAAACTTTTTAAGTTTTCCAATTATATCTTCGGTTCGGTTAGGTTAGGGTTGTATTATAACAATACGAAAAAGTTTTAAAATTTAAGCGGAAATGGCATTAGGATAAATGAAAATTCGGACAAACGATGCATTACGACAAATAAGGATTAGGGCTTCCATAGTAGAACCGATAACGTCATAAGAAAACACACAAGCCGAACGCAGGTGGAACGTGACAATGTGTCGGAACGTGACTCTTTTTCGTGCGTGCAGCCGGCGTTCATCGATTTATACGTTATCATGTCAAAAAAGTCACCTCGACAAATGTTCTAAATTTAAACCTTTAGGCCTGTTAACATTTTTGAAACCAATTCTGCCCTACTAAGCATAATGGCGTTATCTCAAACAAAACATCTGTAGAAATTGCAACCTAGTTACAAACAGAAGAGAGTTGAATCTGCTTTGGCTATTGAATTTAGTTATTGCATTTTTGCTTAGGAAGGCAGAATTAGAAGGCAAAGGCACAATTATTACGTAAAGTCAACCAGTTTGATTCCTAGGCCACTATGGACTTTGTCAACTTGTAACGAGGTTGTTACAACCTCCTTTGTTTGCGTTCCTGGCCACTCTTACATTTCGATCTAAATCTTTCCAAATTCAAAATTGTTTATGATCGATTCGGATATCGATCCATAAGCTCATTCTCTAGAAAATTTCAATAAAACCAGACAACCGATCTCGTGTCTTGGTGCTTCTTAAAATTTTTTATTTTTATTTTTGTTTACTTATCTTCCTGTAATCTTATTATTAGAAAAGTATTAAGTATTAGCCTAATTGTGCAAATTGTGGTTATAGAATTATCAACAAGTTTTTAGAGATGTTTGTAATTCTGTAGCTCTGCCTACCCCACTCTGGGAACGAAGGCGTGAGATTATGTATGTATGTATGTATTAAACATATAATTTATAAAAGTGATTCATTTATTTACAACTTCAATACAACTTATCTGTGTGGGTCTCAGCGATACTACCCTATACCGTTAGAAACGTGACGTTGTAAACCAAATCACAGGAGGTCTCTTACGTTTTGGTTGTCAATGTTACTTTATCATAGTCCAAAGTTGCCTAAAAATCAAATTGGTTGACGTTACGTAATTTTACTATTCATATCCGTTTGTTTTTTTTATTAAAATACATTTTTCTATTTGATAATTACGCCAAATTAAAACTAAGAATTCTGGCGTAAGACGCTTATCAAACATACCTACTTCTCTACAAGGAAACCTACTTTTTTAGAGCTTTTTTAATTAAAACTAGGAACTCATTATAATTTCACTATGTCTACCTGTCTATACTGGCACAGTCGTTTTTATCAGTAACAATGACTACTTAATACTGCGCGAGAAAACAAAAAATAAACTTAGTAAAAATTAAAAAACGGGCAAGAGCATGTCGGACCATGCTCAGTGTAGGGTTCCGAAGCCGTTACTACAAACAAATTAGACCTCGCGACAAACTTAACTTTGCCATTGGAAAACTGTTATCCCCATACATCGACATAGGTCGCCGTCAGTTTACTAACACCGCAAATAAGTTTTCGGTAGGTATAAACATTTAAACCGTTTGTAACTCAAGAACCTATGAAGTCTACTTAGTCGTGATAGCTGGGGTCCTAGTGAAATAATAGTCTTATCAAGATCAGGTGAAAAAGGGTTTAAGTCTAATATACTCCGTTCATGTTTATACCCTTTTTTATTACGAGTTAAGTCGACTTGTACCCTTTTTAACTAGGACCCCAGTTCCTATTAAATTCATTATATGTGCTTTCATGTAAGATATTTTTCAGAGTTTTAGTATTTGTAGTTTTGGCTGTAGGGGCCACTTGAGTCTAACAAAAATTAGCGCTTTAAAGCTTAATATTTCATAAACGGATACCTTAATCGAAAATTTGTTTCAACAAACACATAATACATCTTCACGTTACGTGTAGGGGAGGTTACACTAAAAAAAATCTTTTTCATGGTTTTGTTTTATCACTTTTTTGGCGTGACTAATATGTATATTTATACCAAATTACAGCTTTCTAGTACTAAGAGTCTCTGAGCTAGGCTGCGGACGGACAGACAGACAGGCGGACGGACGGACAAGGCAAATTAGGCGGGTTCCTAGTTTGACTACGGAAAACTAAAAAAGAAAACGACCAGTAATTTTTTTATAACTAATTATCAAAAACAATTACGAGGTAAATTAATTAACCAAAAAGTAAACAGACGATAGCGTTTGTATAGAATAAAGGCCACTTTAAACTTGAAGTTACATAACAATAGATGCATTCATTTAATTACTCAAACATTTGTAAAACAAGGTGCACTTCTCAAACATTGCACTGACGACGTTTTGAGTGCAATGCGGCTGCATTTCAAAAGTACACAGAACACCTGAAGTTTGGAAAGACATGAACATGTTAACGTTTTACATCAGAAAATGCTGCGGGTTCTTAGGCGGCTCGAATACTAAGCGGTTTTATTTAAAAATTGTCGTAATAAGGTTAAAGGGATGTGGCGTAAGAAAGTTAAAAGAAAAATATTTGTCAAATACGGTTTTGAATTTAGAAGCTCGTAAGAGCATATGTCTTGGAGCAAAAAATATGGTATCAAACATTCAAGTTGAAGGATTATACACAAAGTTCATACAGTGAAACATACAGACAGCAAAGTCTTACCAGAAGGGTGTCTTACATTTTAGTACAGAATTCTAATATTCAATAGACAATTTTGACGAAAGTTATCCCACTAATATTATGTAATATTAGTTTGTGTGTGTGTGCGTGTGTGTGTGTGTTAGTTGGTTACTCCTTCACGCTGTAATGTAATGTAGATGAAATTTGAAATAACTTATACCTTGGATGTAATATACACTTCGGCTATTTTAATCCCGAATAATCTAAAACTCCCTAAAGGAATAACGCCAATCAAAATCCCCCGCAACATGGGACGACCTAGTAATTACTAATTTTACGTAGAAGAATTCGCGGGCTATGCCCTATTTTAGATCAACAGTAACTAACCAGCCTAATTCCAAATAACTTTAACTTTAAAGATATTAGTTGTACATTCTTGCTGTGTTTATATCTATTTTTTAAATAATCATGTCTTTTATTTCTACAATTTAAAGTGTTTTACATACACACATACCTAACAGTACAAAAATTAACCATCAACACTTCCTAATTACTAGCATGGAGGCATTCCATCTTAGTCCTCTTGGCAATGCATTTAAAGTCTTAGGATTGCAGTTTTGAGATTGTAGTCTTGAGATTTCAAACGTCTATGGGTCTCAGATCACACTTACAATCAGGTGGCCTGAGTGATCGCGTGCCTTCCCCTTTCCATAAAAATAATGTTTATAACCGCCTAGTTTCCAGATAGCCTAAAACGAAACCCTAAAATATCCTTGAATGCAAGCATTGTGAATATTGGATAGCCCACGTGTCTCCCAAACGCGGTAGGCTTTTGAAAATGGTTTCGTGTAAGAGTTGACATTTGAGTCGGTAAATAATTTAAAAGACCTGTAACGTGGGGGAAGGTAGAAATACGTTAGTAGCGATCGATTTATCCATTGTGTATGTTTTTGTTAATAGTTGGGATCATTATTTAATAAAATATGCGCTTAAAGATATACATGACCTTGACCTCGTGGCCATTTAACATCAGGTGAGACTGAGGTCAAACCCAAACCCCTTTTTCATTTGCGTTTTTTCATCACAGGACAGTAATTGCATGGAATTTCACTTTAAATTTGACTTATTTCAACCAGAAGTTTATTAAGTAATAGTTACATCTTTTTGTATTTATTTTATAAGTAGGACTAACCGTCTTATATAATTATGTGTGTTGCACCGTATGAGTCGTGGTCACAGCCATGCCGTTGTTCAACTATAGCTTCAAGTTTTACTCTAGACTAATGAAAAGTTAAAAATATTTACTAAGCCTAGCCTTCTTGCAATATTTTCCTATTACAACCCTAAATCCACGGCAAATAACGTTTTATTATATCAATAACGTGTTAAAACGTTAACATTAACACACGTTCATTAGTAACTTTTAACAGCCAAAATTTACACCCATACAGCATAAGCAATTCCATGGCGTTCTGCATTCGCGAATTGTTCTAATTGCTCTTTTATTAAAACTGAGTGCCATCCCAAAATGTTCCTTAAAACACTCGGTTAGGGTTGAAGTTGCGTTGTGCTGTTTAATGTTATTACGTCAGTAAAACATCTAGTTAAACCCGGGTTTAAACGTAAACTGTTAGTGCGGAGTGAACAATTACGTGGATTGTGGCACGTTTCGACTTGTGTGTATGAGTTTGGTAAGCTGTGCAATGGATATTTAAAAAGGGGTAAAAAAAAAACTATTAAACAATCCTGGGCGCTGCACCAGTTTTTTCAAGATTAATGCAATTTTAATGAAGTATTATTAATTAAGGTTATATTTGGCGCAAATTTAGAATATTGATGTATTGAACCAAATAAAGATTCTTTCATCATGCTTTGATAAAGCCAAGTAAAGTTTTTTTTTTATCTTGTACATAAATCTAAAATTAAACTACATTCATGCAAATAAATGAGTTTGTAAAAGCAAAAAATTACATCTTGTTTAGTTTAACCTACTTTAAAAATATGAATTTACTTAGGTTATTCGTTTCTTAGTACATATAATAACATAAACGCAATTTCCACACTAAGAACTCCCAGGAAAGGACTTAATCGTCATGTAAATTTAAACTTAATAGGATATGTAAGCAAGAGGGCGAGTCATTTGACGCTCCGTTTCGTGAGGGGGGAAGCAGATGTGACCGAACATTTCACGACGCATTACCTGGGTAGTGGGGGGAATGTGTCGATATTTTTGACATATCCGCATAAAGTATTGCAAAATGCTTTCCCTACATCGCCTAAAGTTTGAAATTACTTTGTATCTGAGCATTGTCTTCGATATATCGTCAATTTATAGTCACAAGTTTATCCTTAGTTCTATTTAAGGAAGATTGTCATGAGGCATTGAATTATTACTTATCGATACCTTTAGACTCAATTGGCGTAAACGCCAAAACTCAACTTTTCAGGAGAGCAAAAAAACTTTTTTTTCTAAATTATTTTTATCATTTCATTTTTGTTTTTTGAGTTATAAAGCTCAGTTTTGGACATAATAAATATAGTTTCAGGATAAAGAATATGATTAAGTAATATTTAAAGTAAACCCAGTATTTAAGAAAATGGAAGGCTTATACGCCCTACAAAAATACTAAAAATGTTACTTACGCCCCAAAAAAATACCGTTTCTGTGAAAGGTTTAGGTTGTAAAAGCCAGGAGGATTATTTTTTAACTGTAATAGGGTGTATAAGAGAAATTTTATGTAATTCCGCGAACGCTCAGGTTGTGGATTGAGCTCCCAGCGGTTGTTTTTCGAAGAGTTTACAATATGGGTTTCTTCAAAAAGGAATTAGTAAAAGGTTTTTGGTAGGTCGGAGACCTAGAAATGATGGTTCAATGATGTAAACTTTCATAGGCTACGGTGGCCATCTTCTTTCTAGCGGGCCATAATACTAATATCTTGTACAAAGTAACACATACTTTACATTTAACTTAAGTGTTTATAAATACATATATTATAATCTTTTCGGAATATAATTATTCATTTAAATAAATAGGATGGTGAAATAAACACACGAAATATGAGTTAGGTACCGAAAATCTTTATTCCAATGACATTATAGTCAGCTAATCTTCATTTATTTAATAATTAGTTAAGCACTTGTATTTATAATCACATGTATGCCTCTCTTACTATCGTATAACTTGTATTTATTCGCACGCGGCACGTGTATTGCTAGGGTTGTCACACGCCTAGAATACATCAATGAGGGCTAAAATGTTTTAGATCACCAGATGTCGCTCGCTCGCTTGTGGCGATCGTTATAAGGTCGTATCGACGTGTTTTTAACAGACTTCAAAATAAAGGACGTTCTCCATTCGTCGGATTATTTCTATATGTATGTTCCGTTAACAACGTGTGTAATATAATAACAGTACCTATATATAAATATAGTATAAACGATTGTAACATCGTCGAAATATCGGGCGGGACATCAAAAACCCAAATCGTGGTTATACTAAGTAGGCGTTGTAATTTCATAGTCAACGTAAAAAAAGAATATTTTACGTCCTTTTGTTAATTCAAACAACCACTTACCTACACAACAGTACAATGTAACAGCTTTTCGGAGTGCGTTTCATTTCATCGTGTGTTTTACTATCAATCAACACCACATAACAAGTAAATAATAAAAAGTTTAAGGTTATTCACAAAACTAACTTCATTACGTATTACGGCACGCCCCGAGATCGATCGTTCAAGACGGCGGAAGACATATCGTGGCGCACGCGTGCTCGCTCGGTCGGTGCCGGCCCCGGACTGATATCCATTCTCAGAATGGACCAGCGGGAAGGTTACTAGGCGGCGCGACACGCCCAGTGCAATCCCTCTGGTAAGGGTCCCAGTGTTTGATAGTGCTACAACAGTTGTTGGCACCTTCAATCTTATATCATAAGAATAAATAATACCTAGACGTAGAAGCGAAACTCCTGGCGTCTCCGGAAGCGCACTCGGCGCGTTAGATACCTACCGCCGGCACCTGAGGTGTTTAGTTAATATTTTAAAGGTTGTTTATAGACTCGTTTCCGTGTTATAGAGATGATTAATAGCCACATAAGCCATGTAATTTTCTGGAGATAATCTTAATATCATCAAAAAATATTATTACCTAATTTAACGTAAATGTAAAAAACATATTTTGCAACAATGTTTCCACGTTGAAGTAAAACATAAATAACATTTCGTGACTAAACTTGTATACCACATTCATAAACCGATTAAAATATTTCGCAAGTGACAGCCCTAACTTTGGGCGCGGAAGACAGACGGGCGTAGCGGGGTGAAGGGAGAACTAGGTATTTAAAGCACGGCATTTGGGGCCTGGTCCAAGGTGATTCGCACCTACGTGTAGTTATTATTTATTCTTATGCTTATATCGACAGAGGTAACAGATGAGTGTCTCTCTTATACACCCTATTACAGTAAAAAAATAGTCCACCTGGCTTTTACACCCCAAACCTATCACAGAAACAGTATTTTTTTGGGGCGTAAGTAACATTTTTAGTATTTTTCCACGGCGTATAAGCCTTCCGTTTTCTTAAATACTGGGTTTACTTTAAATAATACATTTTTTTTAATGTTAGCTCTCCTGAAAAGTTGCGTTTTGGCATTTACGCCAATTGAGATTTAATGTTTTCTATTTCTGATCAGGTTATAACAGGCAAAAATATATCCACTTTATACGACTATTATAAAGTACGACCTTCAATTTAATTATTTGTGGCTCTTTTATATTGGGTCGTAAAAGCCACCTATTATTTTTTGCAGAAACAATAGGGTCGTATAAGCCACGTTAGACTTACATATATCATCATACATCCTTTTACTATAAAAACAATATCATTTACGACCTTGAAATGTAGAAAATAAAAAAATACAGCAAATACGCCCAAACAATTACAAAAATCATGTTTTTTGGGCCTAATATTCTGGTCGTATTCGACTTTTTTTTGGGAATTTCTCATTTTTAACTACACAGATCGATAGAGAATGAAGAATTGAGTATAACTGCATTAAAAACTCATTTTGGCCAAAATGGCGTTTACGCCAATTGAGTCTAAAGGTATCGTTATGTTCTTTTTATCAGAAAAATATTTTCAAAAACTTTGATCAAAGTAATGACCGTTTACGTTTAGTTTAATTTTATATGATTTTTAGTAAGTAATTTAACGTCGGGTTTGAAGTTTTCGATGGATTTTTCCTTAAAATTCGTCATAATTATGTGCCATTTAATTATATTTGCAGTGGTACAGTAGGTAAGAAAGAAAGGAAGAATGAAAGGAAATCATTTATTCGTAACATAGAACAGCACAAGAAGGAAAGAAATACACTTTCAAAATACTCTCTAAACGGAGCCACAAATCTTTAAATTGATAATGACACACGCATAACGTTTCGTTAAGAGCTATCTTACAATACCTACCTCATTCGATTTTGTATAAAAAAACACCCCTGCATTATCTTTGTATGTATTTGTGTACAAAACTCCAGCAATGTGACCTTGTTAGTTTGTAAGAAAAGTTAACTGTGTCATACTAGACAAACAGTATAGTAAATCTAACAAAGTTCCTAGTTTGACTACAGAACCTTAAAAAGAGCTCAAACCTTCCTCACAAAACGTGACACATCGTTTTCACCGCTCTCCTTAATCGAATCAATCTATCGATAAGTGCCACGTCACTAGCAAATCAAAAAGGTCCTCCAAGAGTCATTTCACGTGACATTAGACGAGCTGACCCACGCCCTACACTAGGTCCCTGGAATGGCACAAGTTGGAAGCTAAAGCGATTGATACAGTGCCAAGGGCTTCCTTTTGGGTTCCTTTTGTATAGAGAGGCGGGGACGCCGGTATTGAAAGTGTAAAGTTCAATTATTGAAGGTTTTAATGTAAACACGTTACTTGTCGTACAGTACGCCTTAGGTTTCAGTGCGTATTTCTTAAAACCGCGGGTAGTGTATTCAATTTAGGAATATTTAAATCATGGGTATACGGAGGGTCGTTTTAAAAAATTATAATTATTCCTGGCTATTACAATGATCCAACAGTGACTTGATAATCACTCAAAAGAGTGTACGGTAGTACGGTATTACTAATTCTATATAATTGTTTACCTTAAATTAATATAATTGATACAATAGGGTAACTAAGAAAAAAACGCTAAGGTATTGTGTATTGCCAAGGGCTCTAAAAAATTAGAGAGAATATTCCTTGGTTACCTTTGGGGTGTACCAAAAACGATTATTTTTTTGAAAAATCCTCACCCTGGACAAAACAGAGGGTTAAGCGGAGAACTTATGCTACGCGTATAAAGTCGCGAGCGTCTTTTAGTTTTATATAATGTTTGATACGCTGATAGTTTTAAACTTAAACCGCTCCATAATGCGACCGATTGCGAGGCTCGTCCGAATGGCCGCGACCCGAGAAATATCGCCTCCTATTATTGTTACTGATATTGTAACTCGCGCTTTTGTTACAATTTGGACGCGTTACGATGTAAATAAAAATATATTGGGGATAGAGATCCTGGTCGCGGCACCATTTCCGACGAACGTTTTTGAAAAATGACCTTATTAGAATGAATTAAGGTATTTTTCATTTTGTTGATGTTGGTTTTAAATTTATTTAGTGAAGGCACTGTTAGAATTGGTTGTTCCCGAGCTTGTAATCTTTAAGACTCGCTAGACTTTAAGCTTGTGCCTTAAGACTCGCATTTTATATGGATTTATTTATTGATTGCCCAAACTTCACGAGTTTTCCTTTATTTGACTGAAATTGGACGTCCTTATTTTTTCTTGTTTTGTGATTCTTGTTATTAACGAACTCAGTAGGTACTTGAGTAGGCTTACCAGACTTGTATTTAACAAGTTAAATAAGCATAAAAAACCTTGATTTTAACATTCCATCGAAATTTTAAATTAAATCTAACCCCATTCAGTCTAAAACTATCGACAGTTCTAGAAAGGATTTTATCTCAAACAGAAAAATGGATCCCGTTCGGAATGGGCCATTCGAGCTTATCGGAAGTCCAATGAAATCTGAGCTTCTGTAAGCTCGGATACGAGAGCTTTTGTGACAGATAAGGTTTAAACGTATCCAGGTAAATGTATGGGACGTAGGAATTTATTTAATGTAACTACGTAAATTGCTTCCTTTTGAGATAAAGATTCCACATTTCAATTTAGTACCTCAATTCATCAATTGGAATGAATATAAACGTCCTTTTTTTCAAAAACAATAATATGTAGATGAATTTACGGACACTTATATTTAAACATAACTTATTAAAAAATCTTGATTCAAATATCACCTAAAAAATACGGTCCACCGAAATGAAAATTTCCCAATAAAATATTTAACAAATTTTCCGAAGTAATCATAAGCGTCATTCCATTTCAATATGTAAAACAGTCTAAAAAAAACATGGCCGCAAGACAATTCTAATTATTTCTCACCACCTGCTCTTTGAATATTGAACGGAAGATTTCCATTACAAATCTACTTTCGTATTGCAAGTTAGGTCTGTCATCCAGTATTCACTAGCTTAGAATAAAATACTAGCAACTAAAGTGACTCATTATGTGTATAATTTCAGTCAGTTCTCATATTTTAAAGAGGCCACTTAAAAAGCTATGCATCCCAGGTAACATATTTTGTTTTTCTTGATAATTGTAAGGAAACTTAAAGCACCCGAAACTGAGGTTGATGAATATAGAGGAAACGGAATATGTATGATTGTACTGGTACGCTAGACTGAAATTCAAGACTGCAATCCTAAGACTCATTTGTATGAGTGGGAAGTGTACGAAAGATATATTATATTTCCCACTCTTCGCACTCATATAAGGTCGACTACTGGTCTCTGGCCACTGGTGACTTTACCCTATTCGGTATATTTCAATGTATATAATGCAATATTTTGTCGTGATATACCTCTTATATAATTTCTAACTATTATATTATATTTCCATTAAACATCTGAAGGTTTATGCTATAACGGAAGATTGAAATGCAGTTGGTTTTATAGATATGAAAAAAAAACTTGTATTATTTCTTGGAACACTGTTATTACTCTTTCTCAATGGTTGTTGAATTACGTTAAAAAAAGTTCTCTTTACGTAAACATAGGTACAAATGAAATCCTATCCAGATTTTGAATTCTTGAAGCGAGTTTTAACAGAACTGATTAAAAAACGGATCGAGAAGATGACAAGACAAAAAAACACACTAGGGCAAAACGTTGCGTGTGTATGTTGGTATGTTTGTTACTCTTTCAAGCTCTAACGGTCGGAGAGATTTAAATATTTGGAATGAAGATAGCATCCTCCGAACACACAAACTACCCCAAAAATCACTGAGGTGGTTTCGAGGGGTGGTCAACAAAATGAGAGAGTAAATTACTTATTTTAGGTGGACCAACTCGCAGGCCGACGCTTAAACTTAATTAATAAAAACCCCCGATATAATGGTGACCAGGGGGGTTATAATGACATAACTATGCAGTTCAGTGCTATTCTAACTCGGCAGCCTCGTGTGGTTGCCGAGTTAGAATAGTGCCACTCCATGTCTTCCCGTGGATGTCGTAAGAGACGACTAAGGGAATAAAGGCATGTAGTACTGTTAGGCGATGGGCTTGCAACCTGTCACTAATACGCTGGTAAACATCTTAACCTAATTGTGCAAATTTTGGTTATAGAATTATCAACAAGTTTTTAGAGATGTTTGTAATTCTGTAGCTCTGCCTACCCCACTCTGGGAACGAAGGCGTGAGATTATGTATGTATGTATGTATGCAGTTCAGTTCACGCTGAGAGAAAGGGACAGAGCTATATAACTGCTATAGCTCTGTCCTTAACGCTCGCCGTAAAATGAACTGCATAGCTATGTCATAATAACCCCCCTGATTATTTCATCAACCATACCGCTGCCCTACTAATGTAATAAGCACTATCCCAAATTTAACAATCAAAGCAGTTTTCATTCTCTGTTGTTAGTAGTAAGGTTGATATTGTTACAGGAGTTTTATCTGAGATACTACGTATTGGATTAGCAGGGCAGACCGGTTAAACTACATTTATTTTAAGGAAACCTCGTCCAAATCGGACCTTCTGTTTGGGAGATGGGATGCCACAGACAAAACTGCACTCAAATACACCGATACACTTATTAACCTTATAGAACCCCTCTATGTTTTCGTGGTTTAAATAAAAAAAACATTTATTTCACCAAGTATTTTACACAAGTACTAAAGCCTGAACACACTAGAATATTCACCACCGGAATTAAATATTAAACACCTAGATTCCCTAGCACCTAGTAACTGGAAATGGTAGTCTCATTCCCAGGATCCTCCATTACTAATGTCTGCACTCAATACATTTTATAGCGACCATTTGTCTCGGATTCCAAGTACTAACTACAAAGAATGGTACTAGAGGGAGTTCGCATAGCTCCGTGTAGCTATCCTGTTGGATTTTACGTACGAGTAGTGGAAAAAGTTTGTGGACTTGTTTTAAAGTCAGAGCACCATGTTGGTTGGGAACTTAGTAGGTGGTTAAAAGTTTTAAAAAGGAATAAGTAATAGGAAGAAAGTTTGAAAAAACTGCATTTTTAAATATCGTCGTCTGTATTTTTTTTACTCTATATTATTTTTAATCTCACTATTTTGATTAAAAAATTAAAGCCTAAGTCACTCGTACAACCAAGACACCTCACTCTTCAAAATCGGTCATACCGTTTAGGCTACAGAAGGTCACAGTGGAACGGACATACAAACATACACATATAAACAATAAGCATGAAAACCACTACCATCCTTCTGGGTCAGTCGGTTAATAACAAGCAAGCAACTACAAGTAAGATAACTAAGCTTTCGCCTTTGTACATCTCTGTAATATTTTTATTTTACATACATACATACATACAATTATTTGACTCTATAACCTTATAGGCACCAATAATGGACGTTTAACTCATAAATTCAAATATCACACGGTTATAAATTGATTATTTTCTGTAAAATAAGAATCAACTCCATTACTGTCCATCATTGATCCACTGTCCACTACTAGTTCTATCACTCTGTATAATAATATCACATTGAATCAACCACCATCAGTGAATCATTAGCATAGATGTCAGCAGCATACTGTATATATCACGCGCCTGACACGGTGAAACATTGAGCGTGACACATACCGTCACCAGGAATAATTATATTATCTAACATCGAGGTCAGAAATATCTGACAAGTTTAGTGTCAAAAGAGCGTGTCAGATATTTTATGGATAATACACAGGGTGTGCCAAAGTTCATAATTTTAAAATTGCAACTACGATTATAGGAACTCCGAAAATGTAATTTTTATATCGCTGGAAACGTAAACTTTTCAGAACTTCTGAAATATTCAATGTGTAGATAAAAATAGTTTACGTTAGGGTTGATTTATAAAAATCCTGTAAAAGTAACATTACAGTTGCTGTTAAAAATAAGTTATGAATTGCGATGATTATGACTTACGATACGTTATGAGTAAAAATAATTATGAATGACAATATGGACCCTAATACACAGGGTGTAATAAAAACCTGACTGCTTTAATATTAATACACATATTTATTTGGTTGTCTATTTAGTTTAAATTACATCATCAACGTAATGCGTACTGCAAGAGAGTGGAATGCGCTTCTGGCGTCCTTATTTCCGAGTGTATACAATCTGAACCTATTTAAAGCTAGGGTAATTAGGCATCTTCTGGATGTTCTATCGCGATCGTTAATTTGTGACCCATTTCAAGAAAAATAGGCTTGAAGTCGTCAATGTCATTAGAGATGCCAAATCATTTGTAACTTACAGGAGACTCAACCTTATTGTTGTAGAATGTCAGAATGACTTTGGACCTAAGGTGGGTCCCAAATTTAAGATCGTGACTGTACTAGCTATATCGTCAACAAAATCTTAGTCTCCAAGAGTTAATCAAGAGCAAATGCACTGTCACAAAAAAATACATAGGGCTTAAATTGGGTATATATTTGTAATTCAGATGACAATGACAATTTAGTGGTGGACGGACCTTGTGCAGGGTCCGTCCGGATCACTACCAACATCTTATATATTAACCCACCGCCAAGCAGCAGTGTTTGCATTGCTGTGTTCCGGTGTGGGGATAACACAACCGCTGAAATTACTAGTATAGATGCATTTCATCTCAGTCCTCAGAGTTGGCAACGCATTGGAAGACTTAGGATTGCAGCTTTGAGATTGTAGTCTTGGAATGCAAATGTCTATGGGTCTCAGATCCCACTTACCATCAGGTGGCCTGAGTGCACGCGTGCCTTCTCCTTGCCATAAAAAAAAAACGAAGTAAGTATTATATTTTAAGTTAATCTGATAATGCAATCGGGACGTAAGTAGTAGCATGAATGATCTCCTCCGGACTTAACGTACAACACCGAATGTGAGGTCGATTTTGTTACTTTTTAAAAATGCATAAACACTAGCTATTTTCTCATTATCAGTGGACTGCTACCCTAACGCCGAGAACGCGAAGTTAACGAAGAAATCATTTTATTTCCGTCTGTCTGTCTAAATAAATAAAACATTAGTCTTTCGAACTCTTGAAGTTTCCAGTGATATTTCAAGGAACGTTCTATTTTTAATTGAAAATAGTAATTATTAATACGATTTTAATTAAGGAGATCACACCGGGTTACTCACGTATTTTAATTACTTATATGGTGCACTATTTACATCATACTGTTTTAGTTATCGACAGACACACATCATTACATCATTACATTACATTATTGTGTAATTAGCTGTGTTGGTTTTAAGTTTTATATTGTTGTTTATGTAAATCCATAAGTAAACATTGGGTCTCGTTGCCTGAAATACAATTGTCTTATTTCTGTCTATTATTATACTATACTATCTGTCTGTTACGTCTTCACGGCTACATTGCATAACCGATTAAAATGAAATCAGGCATAGACATAGCTAGATTCCTGGGAAAGGATATACTTAGGATGCTATTAAAACTGGAAAATTCTAATTCCCGAGGGAATAAACTACGCGGACGAACTCGCGGGAAACTACTAGCACAGCTCTATTATAAATGCGAACGTGTGGTATTATATTAGGGGCTAACATATAATTAGTTATTTTAATACACGGTATAACTACACAAGCGAAGCTGATTAACACAATGTGTATACTAAAACTATCCCTAAACACTCTCCAATAACACAAAGTTTGATCGTCCTTGTCCATGTTGATGCTTCTCAAAGTTTTAGTTTGTTCATGTGCTCCCAAACTTTGGGGCTATTTTGGACTATCTTTAAGCACAGTAAAAACAGTAGTTCGTCTGTAAAGAAAGATATCGCGCGGTTTGCACGTGTGCGTGCCTTCACTGTACGCGCCGCGAGCCACCACAACTAAAACTCAACAGGACGGAATAAGCCGGTTTAGTTAGTGCGGAGCAGGGGGTACGTATTAAGTATCGAGTGACGCGCATCGACGTAACCCTAGCGCTCGAGCGGCAATAGGTAACATAAACTCTTAAAGGGCTGGAAATTAACTTTAGTACCGGGCCAATAAGAAGTCAAGTATATTATGATTAAAAAATGACTGACTGCTGAGTTTCTTGCGGCGTTTCTTTTCTCTGAAAGCGCTGGTCGATTTTTGACGTGTAAAAGTGCCCGTGCGGCTTACAAACTGAATAAACGTCTTTTATAATTTTTTTATCAATCCTGCCACATTGCAGACATTAGAAAAACAATGCAAAGCTTATTCATTTTGTTGGGTTTGAAGGAATAATAGCATTGTCTTTTTTTTCATTTATTTTTTCTAGTAGCCAAACTGCCGCTGCCAACGTTATCAATTTTAAGAAACTTCATGGTTGCAATGTGCCAGGATTGACTTCTTACCGGCCGGGCACTATACTTTTCTATTTATACTAAGCCTTAAGGTGTTCCGAGAAACGTTTCGTAATCAAGATTCTGTGGGGTGTGAAAGGTTACTAAAGTAACAGGCTTTGTTCTGCCCACTGTTGGTATTTCGTAAGGGTCAGTGGAGAAGTTTTGTATTTTGCCCAAAGGACATAATTATGTGAATAAATTAAGGAGACTGCTGAAGTTACTCCAAGGCTACGCTACGCGTTAGTTGGCTTTATGGGGATAAAACAACCATGTACATAATAATACGAGTCGCTTAACTTCAAACTCGGATAAGCCCATGCAAAAGGACAACGGAATTTGCGTCTTTTTTCAAACTAATTTAAGTTTTAAATTCGTATACCAAATTTCAAGGACATATCCGAGAAGTTAGGCGACTCATATGTATTCGTAAATATAAAGAATTAAAGTTTTAAATACATATTTGTACCTCACATTTAAAGTTAAGCGAGTATGTTTCAGCCGAGTTGCATCGGTGGTAGTCAATGATAGTGTTTTTAAGTATATTTGACCTCTAGCTGTACAATTTATTCTGCCATTTTCTAAATCGCCACATTAACTTTAAAACTAGAGAAGACAAAACTGACTATCCGTTCATCCTAGACATATACATATATACAAGTCAAAAACATTACCCTCCTATTTCGGCCGTCGGTCATAAGACCATTGCCCTGTTAAGTCAAAAACATAAAAGTCAACTTGAAGAATAATCCTATAAACATTTAAGTACCGGTCGATAACACCCAGACGTCGTTTGCATCGTCTTTAGTATAAAAATATACCTAATGAGGTTTTTAACAGCGGGGTTAACAGCTTAATAAAGTCTTTTCGCTATTTTTAGAAGAAGAAAGGTTTAATTTAGTGTAAATTTACAAACATGGCTATATACAAGTCTAAGGTAGCTTAAAATGGATTAAAACCCCTGAAAGAATTATTTGGTTGTAATAAAAGGATACCTATTGGATCGGATAACTTTTTTACGCATAACGTATCTTTACGCATAAAATCGTTTGACCTAAAACGGTTTTCACAATTATAGAAATGGTTTTATTTTAATTATTATAAAAAACTAACCTAACCTAACCTAACCTAATCTACAAAAAAGACGTTTATTAAATTCTGCAATGTAAGCCTAAAAACATGTTATGCGAAAAAAAATATGCGAAAAGTAAATATGCGTAAAAAGATTATGCGTCCCAAGGGGATCCCTAATAAAAATAGATATAATCAACATAGTTTATAATTTAAACTAGCGACCCGCCCTCGCTTCGCTGCGGTTTATGTGACTTTTCTGTAACACCCGTAGATAATCCACATCCTCTTGAACTCTATATATCGCTGAAAACTGCATCAAAATCCGTTGAGTAGTTTAAAAGATCTAAGCGAACAGACAGCGGAAGCGACTTCATTTTATAGTTAAAGATAACTAATATATACAAAACCCTATATTATGGCAATTCCTTCGTTCAGAGCGGATATCTTTTAAGGGCCGGTTTTATAAAGGCCCGTAATTAAAAATGTCCAGTCAAATTTTAGTAAATTCATACAAGTTTTGTCATACCTGACCGAAATTTGATCTAACGGATTTTTATAAAACCCAGCCTAAATGGCCTAATTTTCATAAAACCTAGCTAAGAACCATCCCTACTAAATTAGTTTTTTTACCCGACTGCCGAAGGAGGAGGGTAATGTGTTTCACAGCCTATAATATTATATTTTTTTTATTATATTATGTGTATCCTTTGTGGAACTATAAAAACTAAACCCGTTGTCCTATTTTGATGATTCTTATGTCAATCGATTTATCTTAATCTGGTGAGTGTCACTGAAGATATGACAGTAATCAAAATTCAATATGGCGGCCACCAGACCCCAAATGTGCAAATAAAAAAAAAAGTCGGTGAAGTATGACAAGTGGGGTATCATTGAATAGGGATTTAAAAATCATCTTTAGGTTTCTTTCATCATTTTTCATTTTGAATGAAAATTTAGGATTTATAATGATTTTAAGTTAGTAAGCAACAGTAGGGTTTTGAAAGCTTGTTTTTTGTTAAAGTTATTTAAAAGCCGTTTCATCCTTATGCGAGCACTGATGACTCAGACAAACACACAGATACATAAACAGCTATGAAGATACACGGATACACACCTCAAAGTTACAGCATGCCTCTTTCTTGGTTTCTTTTCTGATGAATTAATATTGTTTTTAACTCTTCCACCATTACAGTCAACTAAATAGAGATGTATGTCAAAACTAATATGAAACTTTTCATAATAATTTCACGCAAAACATTTCGAAATTAAAACCACAAAAAAGAGTAAAATTAATCTTGGGAAATGAGAAATGCTCATGTTATCTTTGGATAACATTTCAAAAAGTTATCGTAAAATATCTTAATCAAATCAGAGCAAAGGGAAGCCTCCTTTGAGCCCGCAGTGGATCGCGAAAGACATATTTTACCCTGAAAAGAGGTTTTAATCTGCGAGCTCTTTGGATGGAAACTTTTTGATATCTTGGCCTGAGATCAGGAGATTTATAGGATGCGGATTTTATTAGTTTTTGCGGCAGGACTTATTTAAAAATAACACGAGATTATTTTTTAAGTTTACCCAAGCTTGAAGAAAATAATAAATTCAGCTTTGATTTTTATGTGTCAGATGTAAATTGGTAGGAACGTAAGTACCTAGGCAGTAGCCTAGTTTGTGACCCTGTCTACGAAGCTAGCGGTCCTGGGGGCCTAGTATATGCGTTTATCGCGTGACAAAATGTGGATAAAGCATCCGTTACTCTCGTGCTTATGTATGTGTCAGAAAGTGACGGATGTTTTAAACATATTTTGTCACGCGATAATAGCAGCCATATTAGGCCCCCAGGGTTCAAATACCGGTAAGCAGATACTTGAGTGATGAGTGCGAATATTTATTCCTTAGTTATGGATGTTCTCTATGTATTTAAGTACTTATAAGTATTTATATCGTTGTCTAGTACCCATAGTTCAAGCCTAGACCTTAGTTTAGGACTAGGCCAATCGGAGTGACATTGTCCCCTTATATTCAGTTATGATTTATTTTAAACGTCGGTAATATGGAATTAATCTACCAGTGCTTATGACAAGACCATCGCTTGCAGAGAAGAAGCAAACCTCATGGCAAAATTACCAACTTTTTTGGCATACAGATGGTAAACGAGCATAAAGAATGGTAAATGGGATCTGAGACCCATAGACATTTTCAGTCTCAAAACTACAATCTCAAAATCTTGCGATTGTAGTGCAATAGTGGGTGTGCAATCCTAAGACTGCCAACTCCGAGGACTAAGATGTAAGCCTCTAACTATGCTAGTAGGTTATATCACTGGTTGTCTTATCCCTACGCCGGAACACAACAATCAAATACTGCTGCTTGGCGGTAGGTTAAAGGATAAAGATGGTGGTTGCGATCCGGACGGACTCTGCACAAGGATCTACCACCACTAGAAGTAACCTAATCTAGCCTCAGTTTAAATATTGTGAACGGACTGCACTGTTAGATCAAAACAGCACAACTGAAAATACAATTACTTTAAAATCGACTTTTATACAACTTCTATGAACCTAAAACAAAACTAGCAAGTTTTTTGAGTTGTTACCGTTTTGATCTAGCAGTGCGTATGCCGAAAAGCTCTATTCTTTTCAATTAAACCATATTTCTTTTAAAATCGTATTGTCAACGTTACGATATTTCTTACTTTCATACATACAGCCTCTTTCTCATAGTAGGTAGGAAGAGACCACTTAATACCACTTGCTACAATCCAGACAAACTTAGCTCGATTCCTCATCACTCATAAGTCTCTTCATACACGTGTGTCGGTTTAGGGTCTCCTGACCTGGCCCTTTCTTAACACGTCCCCGGTCTGATCGTGGAACGTTCGCCTTGGCCACCCTCTTCCAACATTCCCATTTATCATATATCTGTTTCGTCAATATCACTTCATCCATTCTCCCCACGTGACCAAACCACTTCAGCATTTCTTTATTAATCCTTGCCTCTCTCTCTTTTCTTTTAACCCACACTTTGATAGTAATGTCGGCCGAATTAAAATCAATTCAATAACAAATCATCAGCAAATTGTATCTCTATATACTATACTTCCTAAAATTTGAATTGATGAGAAAGATTGTAACTTAAGCCAATAAAAAATGAGATACAATGTTTTTCCTTGCATGTCAATACGGTTTTATCAAGTTGATAAAATCCCCAGAACCGTTTAAAAATCGTATCTCAACCGTGTCGTCTCAACAAAGCAAACTTACCAACGGAAAATATTGCATCCACTATTTACTGAGAATGCACGATATTGAATAAAGTTTATATGCAACTCATGCAATATTGGAATATTGCATTCAACTTGTATCGTTTTACAGCTGTCACTTCCCATTGTAGGAGTAAAGGACGTCTTTGATTACGTGTCGAGTAATGACAGTAGGCAGTCTGTAATTTGTGACATGACAGGTTGGCTGCGACTTTGAGGTGGAAAGGCTGTTTTAATATGAAAAGGTACCAATTTGCATGTCTAGTACGCTGTGTTAATTAAATTGTCGACGTCAATGTATTCTTAGTCGTGATTTACGTCATTTTCCAACCTATTAATTTATCGATCGATCAATCATACAACGGAATTACAGTGCTGTAATGATAATGTCTCGAATTGATATTTTCATACCAATGGAGGGGACTGCCCCACGGCACTACTAAACCGCACTACTGACCAAAACTAGTATCATAAATATGAGGTAGGTTTAGGTTATGTTAGTTGTTCAGCAGGCCCGAAGGGCACCACCCAGAAAAAGGAGCTCCGCGATAGCGGAGCTCCGTCGACTCCGTCAAATTTTAATTAGAAATAGAAATCATTGGTCAGTAGTGCGGCTTAGTAGTGCCGTGGGGAAGGAGGGCCAATGGAAAGGATGGAATTTAGATACCTACCCCATTTGATTGAGGTGCAAAGGTTTTATTTTTATTATTATTTATGTTTTTATTAAAAACAAACATCATGGTACAAATATATACATACATATATATATATATATGTATATATATTTATACCATGATGTTATATATATATATATATATAGTATTGTGACCGTGAATAAATCTGCTTTTTTTTAAATATACTGTATTCTATGTATATTATGTATGTACTGTACTAGCTTCTGCCGGCGGCTTCGTCCGCGTAGAATTAGTTATTCGGCCATCCCATTTTGCGGGGGATTTCGATTATTCCCTCGGGAACTTTGTAAAGGGCATTGGGTAAATTTGTTTGAAGAATTTTGTCATTTTTTTTTCATCGGCCACGGATGATTTTTACATAGTTATATAGAGGACCTCTAAATACACATAGATATATATAATTTATGGCGTTAAATAATATCGGAGCGGAGATTTTAAAGATTTAAGTATTCAGATTTTAGTACAAAAGTACGCCCAAGTATGAATATTTAAATATCTCGGCTCCGATGCACTTAAGAGTATTACATTACATAACAAAATATGTTTATTTTTAATAATTCTATCATAATTTACCACTTTTACGAATGGCCGCTCACCTTGAAAATGTATGAATTTTACAAATGACAACACTTTTACCCAAACCCCTTTCCAGAATGAAAATTGGTTATGTGTTAATCCTGAGGGCTCAGACAAGATGCACTACGCTAACTAACATTTCTATTCGATTCGTTTTTAAACCAATCGCGTCACTGATAGACCACGTGACTTTTCGTATCACGTCATCTTCCAGTGACGCGATTGGTTTAAAAACGAATCGAATAGAAACGTTAGTTAGCGCAGTGCATATTGTCTGAGCCCTCAGGATATAAAGTTAAAGCTTTCATTTCCCTAAGTGGCCGGCAACGCACCGACAACTCTTCTAGTTGCTGGTGTTAATGGGCGGTGGTTATTACTCGCTCTTATAAAAAAAAAGCTGTCACCATTTTAGATTTATTCCAATTTGTCTTGCCGTTGCAGCGTGAAGGAGTAAGGGAGAGTTATTTGATCGAAAAAGAAATCGAAAATTTGACACATTTCCTTGAGATTTAACCATTAGTTACGATTTTTAACGATTCGTTAGATTAACTACTGATCAAACAACAGGCCCTAAAACGTTAACACACACACACACATAAATTTCGTATTTATAATATTACGTATAAGTAGGATTTCAAAAACTTTCACGCTTGGCGTTCCATAGTCTCTATCCACCTCATTGGATTTAGAAGTAAAGGTATATAATTATGTATGTATGTATGTTCAAATCTTCTTTGGGTTTTTTTTTGGGTTTTAGGCAAGTGTAATGAAATTGAGTTTATTATAGGCTTGCTGATATTCAATAAACGCCCATTTCGTTTCCGTTAAAAAAGAGATAAAATATACGCGTATTTATTGATTAAAATGGGGTAAAATGCGACTTGAACTTGCCCACCCATTCGATTGGCCGGTTTTGTCCTTTGCGACATTACGAACCTGCAAATACAAATCACTAAAAGAGAACTCTTTTTTTATAATTTTGCTACATTATAAACCCAATCATGAACAATAACGCTTTCATATCTCCACACACACATTCTTTCCACGGCCCATTCATCATTGTTAGCTTTATCGTGCTCGAAACAATGTATCACGTACACTGAGCTCTCGTTCCGGAGCGCTTCCGCCGCGTACAAACAAACACAGCAGTGTATTGCGGAATAAATCGCGCGGATAAAAGAGTTGAAGAGTGTGACGTTTCCTTCCGGATCGGGGTAGGGGGGATTCTTAAAGTTTATGCGAATAGTAAGACATAAGTCAGTATACAGGGTGGTAAAAAGGAACAGGATATGGAGAAAAACGCATTAAAAACTTATGATAACTTATTTTACTCAAAAACATCCTGTTATTTTGGGAACATGAACAACTGTATTAGCAGTCTTTTTTAAACTTACCTAAGCTGGGAACAAAAACACCAAAAATTGCAAAATTTATGATTTGAATTTTTAGATTTCATCTTATACCTTTACTTTTATGTCAAAATGTACCTTTAATTGACACTCATATCAGATTATATTATTATAATTAAATTTAATTGTACTTGTTTTAATAATAATATGTTTCGTGTTGATGAACTAAACTTAATAAATAAATAAATAAACCAAAACAGTTTCCACTTATAACTAACGAAATTTCTGTCGCTCAGACAAGTTTTTTTTTTACAAATATTATACAATCATGGACTGAATGATAAATTATCATTTTTAAGTGCTATGTAATGATTATCTCATCTCTCTAGGGTGATGGTTCCAGTGTTGGACACTTTTATCTGAAAGGCACCAGTAATGGACACCACTCTTAATCCTCATACGGCCCAAAATTGATTGTTGTAAAACAAATGAATAACCCTTATCTTGTGTAAAATAAGAATCAAGTGTCCATTATTGGGCCTTGTCCATTACTTCCGTCAACCTAATTATTATGAATGCAAAAGGTTGTTTATGTTTTAGTTTGTTACTCCTTGACGCTGCAACGGCTGGATGGATTTGGATGAAATTTTCAATGGAGATAGCTACCGTAAATCGAGGTAAATAGGAATCATGGGCTAAATTGGGACACAACCTAAAATAAAGCTTATGTTATTAATTATAAGACTGAAATTAGTTCCAATAGATGTAACGTTATTGTCCATTTAATACTTCGCACTGCTAGATCAAAACAGTATCAACTCAAAATCCTTGTTAGTTTGGTTTCAAGTTCGTAGAAGTTGTCTTAAAGTTGATTTTAAAATACACTTTCATTTTGAGTTACTACTGTTTTGATCTAGTAGTGCGACTTGTTCTTATTTGTTACAAGTCATGACTTGTTTTAGGTTGTGTATTTACCCCTTAATTGCTATTTACTCCGTTTTCATAGGCTAATCATCCCGAAAATATTAAAAATTGCCGAGGGAATAACTATATTCGAAATCATCCACGACATTGGATGGCCGAACGACTAATTATACGCGGACAAAGTCACGGCAGAAGCTATTAACATAATCAGTAACAGTAAAATATCAAACCAACAGAATATTGAGCTAAATAAAATTATAAAGGTATAAAATTTATTAAGCCTACCCTTTTAGCTAACAAACCCTCTTAAGGCAAATAAAGCAGAGATTACGCCCTAGGGCGTCAATGTATCGATTATTACGTTCCTCTTAGCAATACAGCAATTATTCAAATGAACTTGTCGTTAAAATGAGGGTATTGCTTTAACAACCCCTGCATCGCCTCGAGCAGTAGAACGATCACGGGATAGGGAAAGACGTGGAGATGTAAGTCTGAAACTATTGTTTTTTTTTTTTAGCAGTTATATGGCCTTTTGCATGGTCCGTGCGCGCTATCACCATCTTTTTCCTTTAATCTACCGCTAAGCAGCAGTGTTTGCATTGTTGTGGGTTGACGATTAAAAAAAAACAGGGGAGGCAATATCACACAAATTGACCTAGTCCCTAACTAAATTGACTACAATAAACTGACTTATGTCGATAAATACATAGTACACAACCGGTGAAATTAATACCATAAAGGAATTCCATCTTAATTCTCAGGGTTGGCAACGCAATTGACAATTGATTTTATTTAAATGGTGTTCTGATATATTAAAAGCATTGTTCATCATTTACTGAGAATCTACTCCTAGATAGATGTTTTTATAGTGTTAAGGACTTCCTCGAGCAATCTAATAAAATGTAATAATTAGTAATAATTTGTGATCTTTGACATTAAGTGTATTTTATAAATTTTAACACTCTTATTTGTAATTTTAAATGTATTTTGTTATTTCTATATCGCATAAAATTAATATTTGCACGCTTGCTTGCAAGCTGGATACACTGGACATCATTATTATTTGAAATTGACTGTGACATCTTATGTACTGTATTCTGCAAATAAATGATATTGATTGATTGATTGATTGATTGAACATACATAATCAAATTTAATACAACAAACAACCGTTGAAAAGTTTTTTTAGAAGACCTTTTAAAAAGTTACTGTTATCATTTGCGGTCTTAGGATTGCAGTCTTTAGATTGTAGTCTTGAGAATGCAAATATCTATGGGTCACAGGTTCCAGTTACCATCAGGTGGCAATTCTCCATGCCATAAACAAAATGGATGTTTTATCCACGTGTATCTACAAAACTACGGAATGCGTCACCTCCATTATCTTCTCTACTCCACGGCAAACTGTCAAATTTTAAATCTAAATGTAAATGTCGGTTACATCACGCTGTAAATCTGTACGTCGTTAGCGGGCGATATTAATATTCACCATCCATCGCTTCATCATTGCGGCGTTTAGTTTAATTTGCCGCTTTGTAGGGGGAAGGTTGTGTTAGATAGTAGGGGGAGTTTAATTTTTTTTTTCAACATGAGTTAGTTGGAAGACATCCCGTAAAGAGATAAGTTCGCCTTGTATGTTGTCTGGAAGAGATAGGTATTTAGTGATAAGACCGCCTGTTGTCTCACTTTGTAACTTTTTTGTATTCACTTTCCATGCTGTTATTAAATTACGTGGTATTCAATAATAATAATTATAGTACTGTGTAGCATTACCGCTACAAATCGCGTTGGTTCGCGTTATTTATTGTTTATTTATTTTGCCTTTTTCGTTTCTCAGCCTTTTTGGTATTGCGGACTTGTTCATTGACCGGTTAGAGTTTGTAATTTCTACTGACAGTTTTGAATTTTGAATTCGTTTTTGTTAGATCCGTTCCTTGTTTTGGGAATGTCATTCATTCTCGTACTCTTGCCTTGATACAACAGAAAAATTGGATAATTTCTAGTCATCCCAAGTTTCTCTATAACTGAAGCCAGCTTCGAGGGCCGCGTCCGGCCATTAAGTTACGTGAAGACCTTAGCTATTACGCCGTAGTCTCAATGGTGGGCTGAACGTTTTAGTGCTGTTGTCTTCTGTGTGTCCGGATAGCGGCACCTCCGCTTACCCCATATCTTCCGACTCATCGCCCCGACTGAAGATTTGGACGACTGGATTCAGTGTGTGGTTCGCCGTCGAGTTCGCTGGCAACGGGTCGTCGTCTGCGGCAGCGCCCGCAGGTTTTCCCCGCTGCGACAGTTGCGACGAACGCAGGGTGGTTACATCTTCACACGACGGCAAGCAACGGCGGATGTTCACAGGATAGTTACTATTTCGTTGATTTTTACTTTTCTAAATTCTAATCATCATTCGGTTTCATTTTTGGCTATAAATGTTATTAGATCCCTAGACCTTTTTTTTACCGATCAAAACCACAATTTGTTATCCCTGTTTCATAATACTTCGAACATATCAGTTTTAATCATGAAGCGCTTCTTGCATTTTAACAGATTCTTGTTGTTTTAGTTCGAATCAGAATTACCTATAAATTGAATACAAGTTTTGGCCTGACCGTGTTCTAAGGTGGTCTTTCACCCTTTATTAGGCAATGTGTTTTAAACTAGAAAAACTTTATTAATGTGACAATCCGCAGACCGTTTCGTGTTAAATTGTTTTGATATTTAAGCTAAGTTCCGTATCAGCCTAGTGATCTTGTTTTTATAGTTACATTGTAGTAGTTTGTTTTAATTTTATCATTGTGTGTTCTCCTTATTATATAACCTTGTTGAATTTCTTTCGGTTTTATTTTACTTATACAGGTCCAAATTTACGTGCTGATGGTTTTATCACAACCATCCCGTGTGGTGTTCCGTACCTTTTATTTTTATGGAGCGCTACAAAATGGCGCCCGAAGGTAAGTGATTTTTTCTATATTTTATTGTTTTGGTGATAACATTAATTTTTTTTTTGTGTCGTCAGTGGAAGAATTGGTCATTCTGTCCAATAATTTTTTCCTTAACTACTAATCCGTTATGTTGTGTTTTAGATCTACACACCCGTCGACCTTTTTACTGTTGTGAGGCTTTGGCTGCGCCTTGCATCTTTTCACCGAGGATTCGAACTTAATCCCTGGGAGTCTATTTCTTGTTCTGATCTGTAATTTATAGTGAATTTTTTTTTTTTTAAATAGTGTTAAACCATCCCATTTTAAAAACGGTGTTTTATTGATTGCTAATAAAGATACTTGGTGTTTTTATTCCCTGCCCTTTCTGATGTTAGCTTGTAAGACGTAGGGCACAAACAAGGTAAGTCGCTTTGATTTTCTTCTACCATACCTTACTTTGTTTGTTCACAGGGGCTTCCAATCGTGTTAGAGTTCTAATCTTTTGATCGTTTTGTGTTTGTTGTTTTTCTCCTTCCGTGTAATCTCTAGAATGGAGTTGACTGATCCAGCTATGGTGACGCCGCAGCGTTTGACCCCACCAGCTCTTCCTGTTAAGAATCCTGATGAGTTTTATGATTCACAGGATGCCATTGAGCCCACGCCTTTGACATGTCCGATGAGTCGACGTTGTTCCAAACAGGAGTCCCTCCTCAAGTGGAATATCAAGTTTGATGGTGAAGCCTGCGTTAGGGAGTTTTTCCAACGCGTTGAAGAGGAACAAGAGGCTCGAGACGTTCCGCTAGACTACGTTGTGCGTCGGTTTCATGAACTTCTTTCGGACAGTGCACTTAAATATTTTAGATCAATAAGGTGTCCCGGCTTGACGTATCATCAGGTCAAGGGGGCGTTCCTTCGCACTTTTGATGTCATTGATTATGACTTCAAAATCGCACGTGAATTGCGTCAATTGCGTCAGAAACCAACCCAGACGGCGAGGGATTTTATAATCTCTGCCCGCGACCTGAACTCCAAACTACGTGTTCCGGTTCCCGAAGCGGATTTGTTCACCATCGTGAAGTACGGCTTACATTCACGCTATCACCCTTGCTTAGCAACGAATTTGTTGACTGATCTTGACGCGCTATTACATATTACAGCTAATTTCGAGGCTTTCCAGCCCCAGCATAGGGTTTGTGCAGTCTGTTCCTCTACTAATGTCGATATCGCCCAAAGTTCACCCCCATTATGTTTGAAGTGCAACACGTCAGGTCATCAATATCGCGCTTGTCCTGTTGTGCCTGGTCCTTTATGTTTTAGTTGCAAGCGTCCAGGTGTCATCACACGCGATTGTGCGAATTGTAATCCTCCAAAAAACGCGTAAAGGGTGACGCACGCACACCCAATGTGTCACCAGTTATTGTTACTAATTCGCCAGACAGTCGATCATTCTTAGAGATTACTTTGGCAAAGTCCCGTATAAAGGCCCTTTTAGATAGCGGTGCTCAAGTTTCTTTGGTAGATGTTTTTTTGTTAAATAAGTTGGAAATCCCTTTTAGTACCGACTTACGCCCGACAGTTATTTCTGCAGATAGTTCTCCTATTGAGATACTTGGTGGTGTTGACCTGCCTATTTTTTTTAGAGGCGGCTGGGTTCAACACCCTTGTTTAGTTAGTAGGAATTTGCCTACTCAATTGATTTTAGGTATTCAATTTTGGAACCAATACGGCCTTACTGCTTTAATTACGGACGCTTTTCATGGCAAATATTCTGACAATCTTTTTGTACCTTCGGTTCAGAATAACGTTATACCCGAGGTTGCTTCTAATGAGACACGTTACGTTCATCCTCGTTGGATATTGTCACCTGATCAGGAAACTAGGTTGCAGTCGGTCATCGAACAGTTCAGCGATATCTCGTCAGATCAAAAAGGTCTAGGTTGTACCTCATGGTTGTCCCATAAGATCGTAACTGAAGGCTCACCAATAAGGCAGAGATATTATCCGCTATCACCCGTGAAGTTGAAGATACTTAATGAGGAGATTGACAAGATGCTAGAGATGGGTGTTATTCGTCCTTCCAAGTCACCATGGGCGAGCCCAGTTGTTATGGTTACCAAGAAAGATGGCTCCGTTCGGTTCTGCGTTGATAGTCGCAAACTTAATAGCGTTACCATTCGCGATTCGTATCCTTTACCTCGTATACAGGATATCCTCGACAACCTTCGCGGTGCGAGATTTATCACGACCCTCGACTTCCGGAGTGCCTTTTGGCAGATACCTTTAGCCGATAACGCTAGTTGTCAGAAGACAGCATTTATTGTTCCTCAACGCGGACTTTTTGAATTTACTCGGATGCCGTTCGGACTTACCAACGCTGCTTCTGAGATGCAACGTCTTACCGATCTAATCGTTAATTACGAATATACGTCAGATTCTGATGACTTTGTCTTCGGGTATGTCGATGATCTGATCCTCGTTTCCAAGGATTTTGAGAGTCACCTACGTCTCATTATTAAGGTCCACGATCGTCTTAAAGATGCCGGTCTGACAGTCAGCTTGAAAAAATGCGAGTTCTGTAAACCTGAACTAAAATATCTGGGTTATATCGTAAACGAACGCGGTCTGCAAACCGATCCGAAGAAACTCGATGCTATTAACGAATTTCCTGTACCGACAACAGCAAAAACTCTCCGAGGCTTTATCGGAATGGCGTCTTATTACCGTCGTTTTGTGGATAATTTTTCAGCTATCATCGCTCCATTGACTGCCCTCATTGGTAAAAGGAAGGGTAAAGATCCTATCGAGTGGAATGATGCCGCCAACTCGGCATTTCTTCAGCTGAAGTCGGCTCTGATGAAGTCACCTGTCATGTCATGTCCTGATTTCACGCGTCCTTTTATTCTTCAGTGTGACGCAAGTTCGATGGCTTTAGGGTCTGTGCTTGTCCAGGAGATCGATGGTGTAGAGCATCCTATAGCATATTATTCACGTCTGTTTTCCAAGGCAGAAAGGAACTATAGCACCACTGAGCGAGAACTTCTCGCTGTGCTCGATTCTATTAAACACTTTCGTGGTTATCTTGACGGGGTTGATTTTACTATTGTCACCGATCATATCGCCTTAAAGTGGTTAATGACGTTAGATAATCCAAGTGGGAGGTTAGCTCGATGGGCGACAATCATTTCCCAGTTCAATTTCAAAGTAGTTCATAGACGTGGTGTTCTTAATGTTGTTCCCGACGCACTTTCCAGAGCGCAGGTTGGTGTTATTTCTTTTAGCCGTGGTGGTAATCCGACCACCGATCCTTGGTATGAACGTATCTATAATGGTGTTCAAACGTCCCCCCAGATCTTTCCCGCGTATTGTATACGTGATGGTATGCTTCTTCGGAAAATGGCATTAGACGTTCCGTTAAGAGATAACGCTTGGCGTATTGTTCTTCCAGCAGAGAAGACTAGGGAAGCTATCCTCGAGATTCATAACAACTTCCCTAATGTACATCCAGGGGTGATGAAAACCTATAGTAAACTCAGGGAGGTTTATTATTGGCCGTCGATGTATCGTACGGTTGCGACTGTACTTTCTGATTGTCAAGTTTGTAAGGCGTATAAAATTGCTAATGGCACACCACATGGTCTCAGGTTATATCCTAGGTCAGTTAACGCACCACTGGACTTGCTCTCTATCGATCTTATTGGTCCCTTACCCCCTGCATATTATGGTTTCCGTTATATTCTAACTATGGTCGATGTTTTCACAAAGTTTGTTTGGCTAGTTCCCCTCAAAACCGTCAGTGCTCTGAATGTATCGAAAGCTCTGGAGTCGGAAGTTTTTCTTCGATATGGTACACCCCAAAATATCCTTTGCGATAACGCAACTGTTTTCCGCAGCACGGAATTTTCGCGTTTTCTGTCTGGTTATCGAATTCCTGGCCCAATCTTTACCCCGTATTATTCACCCCAGGCTAATGTGGTAGAGAGATACAACCAAAGTGTAATTACTACTCTGAGTATCCTGTTGGTCGATGACGATCGTAACTGGGCGAAGTTACTACCTAAGGTTGCGCTATACTTAAACTCGTGTATGAATCTTGCTACTTCTTATACGCCCAACTTCCTTATGTATGGCCGTGAAGTACTATCCTCGCATGAGCATTATAATGTTCAGACTGTGGACCCAGGTGTGGAACACAGTCGGAACGAACGCGCTACATCGCTGGAAACTCTTCAGGAGGTCTATGCCAAGGTTTCGGACGCAATGTCTCTGGCCTTTCAACGTAACGCTGTTAGGTACAATCGCAACAGAGTTACGGTTCGATATAACGTCGGCGATGTCGTCTGGAGACGAAATTTTGCCCGGGCCGGTCAGGACGAATTCCTCGGTGGAAAATTCGCACCGCGTTTTATTAAGTGTACTGTCGAACGTATTATTTCCCCTCAGGTGTTGGTACTTAAGGATGTGAATTCTCCTCACAGTGGTAACTATCACGTAAAGGATATCCTTAAGTAATTGTTTTTGTCATTTTCGTTTATTTTATTTTTTCCTCTTTCCTCCTCCTTTTCCTCCCTCTTCTCTCAAAATTCCCAAAATTCTAAAGGTTCCATTGTGATCAACGTCTTCCCCCTTTTGGTTTTTCTGTTTCGGTGTTCTATTCCACATTTATTTTTATAATAATTTACGTACGATGATCGTTCATCTTTCCCTAATTTTCCCTTGATTCCCCTCCGCGGAATCCAGTCGGAGTCGGAATTTTCCTTTCCGTGTTCACTTTTTTCGGTCTGACTATACATATTGTTATTCAAAGTTCGAAGTTTGTTAATCACCTATCACTTTGTTCACGTTCGGCATTTGTTTGCCATCGTATCGGCTATAGTGTAATAACAGGTCTTGATACTTGTGGTTTTTCTCGCGCTAATTTCCAAGACGGAATTGTTTTGTTGGGCTATATTACTGGGTCAACGGTTAGATAGTTTTCGGTAACTGTTTAATCAGTGATTTTGGGTATCATAGCGGTTTAGTTGGTCAGTAAACTTCGTGCACTGGTATGCCTTAGTTTAAGAGCTAGTGTCTTGGAATTTTCGGTTAGAGTACTTATCCCGATCGTGATATTTTTTCGGTCATTTGGTGTACCCGGTATGACTATTCGTTTTGCCTTTATTTTTTGATTGATAGTTCTGATAGGCTTCTTTGTGTATTTTGTGGTGGTTGATTTGTATAATCCTTAGTTTTTAGTGTTAGGATAGTTTGATTCAATTTTCGTCGCGGATATTTGTTAGGGTTTCTAGATGGTATTTGTGGTAGGTTATTTCTTGTCTTTGCGTAGGTTTGTAATAATGGTCTGTTAAACACATTTTCTGCAGTTTTTTTTGGCTGACTGTACTAGGTGTAAGTTAGTTGTAGAGGTGCCTTTTTCCTGCAGGCTGTATTATTAATAAAATAGTTTTAATGTGTTAGGCTAGATGTTTTAGGGTAGGTGACTGCAGTTAGTCAGAATTAGTCCTAGTTTAGTCAGTCTAGTATCAAGATCGTTTCGGTTCAACTATACTAAGTGAGCGATCTTTGGTGTTCAGGTGTGATTTTCGTCGCGTCTGTAGTTTTGTTTTTCATTTTAGGTTAACCTTATCAAGGTCGACTTTGACAAATGCTGTTTGTGTTTAACCTTTATATTTTAAAGTGTGTTTTTGGTATTTCGTGTTCGATGTTTAGGGTTGTCACTTTTGGAAATTTTAGGGTTGTCACTTCGATATTATTTTAGGGTTGTCACTTTTGGAAATTTTAGGGATGTCACTTCGATATTATTTTAGGGTTGTCACTTTTGGAAATTTTAGGGATGTTACTTCGATATTATTTTAGGGTTGTCAATTTTTTGTTTTTTTTTGTTCTAGTGAGGGGATAATTGTAGCATTACCGCTACAAATCGCGTTGGTTCGCGTTATTTATTGTTTATTTATTTCGCCTTTTTCGTTTCTCAGCCTTTTTGGTATTGCGGACTTGTTCATTGACCGGTTAGAGTTTGTAATTTCTACTGACAGTTTTGAATTTTGAATTCGTTTTTGTTAGATCCGTTCCTTGTTTTGGGAATGTCATTCATTCTCGTACTCTTGCCTTGATACAACAGAAAAATTGGATAATTTCTAGTCATCCCAAGTTTCTCTATAACTGAAGCCAGCTTCGAGGGCCGCGTCCGGCCATTAAGTTACGTGAAGACTTTAGCTATTACGCCGTAGTCTCAATGGTGGGCTGAACGTTTTAGTGCTGTTGTCTTCTGTGTGTCCGGATAGCGGCACCTCCGCTTACCCCATATCTTCCGACTCATCGCCCCGACTGAAGATTTGGACGACTGGATTCAGTGTGTGGTTCGCCGTCGAGTTCGCTGGCAACGGGTCGTCGTCTGCGGCAGCGCCCGCAGGTTTTCCCCGCTGCGACAGTTGCGACGAACGCAGGGTGGTTACATCTTCACACGGCGGCAAGCAACGGCGGATGTTCACAGGATAGTTACTATTTCGTTGATTTTTACTTTTCTAAATTCTAATCATCATTCGGTTTCATTTTTGGCTATAAATGTTATTAGATCCCTAGACCTTTTTTTTACCGATCAAAACCACAATTTGTTATCCCTGTTTCATAATACTTCGAACATATCAGTTTTAATCATGAAGCGCTTCTTGCATTTTAACAGATTCTTGTTGTTTTAGTTCGAATCAGAATTACCTATAAATTGAATACAAGTTTTGGCCTGACCGTGTTCTAAGGTGGTTTTTCACCCTTTATTAGGCAATGTGTTTTAAACTAGAAAAACTTTATTAATGTGACAATCCGCAGACCGTTTCGTGTTAAATTGTTTTGATATTTAAGCTAAGTTCCGTATCAGCCTAGTGATCTTGTTTTTATAGTTACATTGTAGTAGTTTGTTTTAATTTTATCATTGTGTGTTCTCCTTATTATATAACCTTGTTGAATTTCTTTCGGTTTTATTTTACTTATACAGGTCCAAATTTACGTGCTGATGGTTTTATCACAACCATCCCGTGTGGTGTTCCGTACCTTTTATTTTTATGGAGCGCTACAACTGTTATTAACATGGCAACGCTCATTATAGATTTTTTACACGCTTCGGTTACGATGGGTGGTATTCTAATAACGTTAACGATATCAATATTAGCGGTTTATAATACGCGAGTAGAAAAAAAAACTTGCATAATACTCTTATTTATTTTAAACTTCCTTTCGCTCATTCCCCAGTTCGGTCAAAGTGTTATAAACCTTCTTAAGTTTTCGCTGACTGTACTTAAGTCAGCGCATACTAAAACTCAAGTTTACGACGCGAATTAACCCTAAACGCGATAATTTGCCAGCTATATCTTTATAGGCCGAGCTTCTTTATAGCAAAATTATCTGTGTCATAAAAAAGCCTAAAAATACTCATGCGTTATGACGTCACGGTGCTATAATGTTTATCTTGTCGGCATTTTTATAACATTGTTACAATAACATTTTTATTTTCAGCTCTAGGGTGTATCGCTATTTTATCTCCCTATAATTACAAAAATACTATCCATCTACATTAAAAAATAGGCTCCAAAACTACTGGACCGATTTGAAAAATTCTTTCTCCATTAGAATCCTACATTATCCCTGATGAACATAGGCTATGATAGTTTTTCACGCGAATGGCGTCGCGGACAACAGCTAGTCCATTTTATAATGTGAATGTAACTTTGTCAATTTGCTACGCTGTAACAGCTAAACCGCTAACCTGATTTCGATGACATTTGGTATGCAGGTAGCTTAAGCCCCTAGGAAGAACATAGGGTTATTTTTACCCGACTGCCGAAGGAGGAGGGTAATGTGTTTATCAGCCTATAATTATGTATGTATGTTCCTTGGTGGCGCTCTAGAAACTAAACGCGTGGACCGATTTAGATGATTTTTACGGCAATCGATTTGTCTTAATTTTGTGAGTGTCACTAAATATATGACAGTAATTAAAATTCAATATGGCGGCAGTTAAAAAAAAAAAAAAGTCCACGAACTATGACAAATGGAGTATCATTGAATAGGTATTTAAAAATCTTTAAGTTTCTTTAATCATTATTCATTCTGAAGGATAATTTAGGATATATAACCATTTAAAATTGGTAAGCAATAACAGTCCAGTTTTTAAAGCTTGCTTTTTGTTGTTATTATTAGTGATAAACGAATTTTATGCGGAAGGAGTCGCGGGCAACAGCTGGTACCAATATAGATGTAAAAGAAGCGATGTCTGTCTGTTTATTATAATAATAATAATAATAATATCAGGGGACAATGTCACACCAATTGGCCTAGTCCCAAACTAAGCTCTAGGCTTGTACTATGGATACTAGACAACGATATAAATACTTACATAGAGAAATATATACTTAAATACAAAGAAAACATCCACGACTCAGAAACAAATATTCGTGCTCATCACACAAATATCTGCCCTTACCGGGATTTGAACCCAGGACCGCTAGCTTCGTAGGCACGGTCACTACCAACTAGGCCACCGCGTCGCTTACGCTTTACGCTTACGCTTACGCTTACACGACACAAACTCCTAATAGATTGACGACGCGCTGGCCTAGTTGGTAGTGACCCTGCCTTCGAAGCAAGCCGTCTTGGGTTCAAATCCCGGTATACAAATATCTACCCTTATATTTGTGTGAGAACGAATATTTATTCCTGAGTCATGGTTGTATGTCTTTATATCGTTGTCTAGTACCCATAGTACAAGCCTAGAGCTTAGTTTGAGACTAGGTCAATTGGTGTATCATTTTCCCATTTTTTTTATGATATTGATAAAATTTGGTATGGAGATACCTTTAGTCCCCGGAAAACTTTTAATGATTTCACTGCCATCGACGCATATATGCGTCACCGTGACTTCCACCCAGTGCCATCAACGCATATGTGCGTTCTTACAGTAGGCAAGCTTCGTATAAAACAAAAGATGTGGCACCTGGCGAAAGTTCCAAAAACAGTACTGGCAGTGAATGCGTTAATAAAACAGCGGTAGGTATTTTTCAAAATTATTTTGCCGTATTCTTTTTTTGTTTAGTTTAACTTTATAAAAAAAAATCCTAACCATAACTAACCCAGAATCCTCTTAACACTCCAGGCACCGAGATAGAACTTTAGTACACCACCATTTCACTTTTATGACTAAAATAAAATAACGTTTCAAATAAAATAACCCACATTCATTTTATTCCGCACTAAAGCTTTTTCTTAAGACGAGGGGGATGGAAGACCGGGATTGTGGTGAGGTAGAACGAGATGAAATATAGCACCTCTGAATAGGATGGCTTGAGGCGGTACAAAACACAATATCTTGGAGAAGATGCGCTTAGTGATGTGCGTTGTCGATAAAATTTAAGTATGTCATTATGAGCAAATAATTGAGTATTTCAACGAATATGAGTCTGAAAAATATTTCTGTTTTTTAATGCCACATGCTAACCGTCTGACAGATAGACCAAAAGGGACACAGCTATCTGTTAGAATGAGAGATGAAAGAACCTTTTTCATTGTAGCAAATAGGTTCATCTAGGCGTGTCAGTAAGACTGTAATGCTACACTGTGCGCTCATAACCCAAGTAAATATTGTTGCGGAGAGTTTCTTTAGGTAAAATACTTTATTGTATAAATAGGAAAATAACAAACAACAAAATTTACAGAAACACAAAAGGTATGTATAAAGACAAACTTATCCCTTTGAGTAAACAACTGGCCGCCACCAAGGCCTTGTCTATCTTTGAAACGCTTAAAATAGCCTTTTATAACCAAGCCTAATAACAAAAATCTAAACAAAACAATAATAATACTGCATAGTCTATTTATCGATATTTACCCACTCGTAATTATCGATACTTGCCCCTCCCTACCCGGGTTTGTTTCACCGTGATTGGTTATTGACACAACTCATGCCGCAATATATCTGCCGGCTAATCCGGATAAGACGCAAGTCGGCTTAACTCTCTTCGCGATACACTGACAGATTGGACTGAGTTCTGGTGAAATGTCAAAGTTGAGATCATTATGTCGCGACACGATTAACTTGGAATACGATAGTGACGATTTTAAAGGAAAGGGCATTGGATGAGTTTGTATGAACATTATTGTAATTTTTTTCCGCGGCCACGGATGATTCTCTTATAATGGTTCAGAGGACCTCTAAATACATATTAATATATACAACTAGCTTCTGCCCGCGACTTCGTCCCCGTGGAATAGTTACTTTGGGCTAACGCTAACTTTAACCCGCGACTTTGTTAACGTAGAAGGTTGAAACATTCTTCATTGGTGCTCCGATCCTATTGGTCTTAGCGTGATGATATATAGCCTTTCTCGATATTTGGGCTATCTAACACCGAAAGAATTTTTCAAATCGAACCAGTAGTTCCTGAGATCAGCGCGTTCAAGCAAACAAACTCTTTAGATATATAATATTAGTATAGATTTAATGCTTTAAATAATATCGGAGCGGAGATACCTATTAAAGATTTAAGTGTCGAGTTTTTGGTACAAAAGGTACGCCCAGGAATAAATAGTTAAATACCTCGGCTCCGATGCACTTAAGAGTATTACATTACATAACAAAATATGTTTATTTTAAATAGATCTATCAAATTCATAATTTATGCCCGGTTCACATTATTCCAGTAGCATTCCAGTCCAGCGACCCAAACAGTGCTGGAATGCTACTGGAAAAATGTAAACCGGCACTGGAATGCACTGGAATGTATTCCAGTGAGCAATCCAGTCCAGTGACTGGAAAGACCGTCTACTTTTTCATTCCAGCTTGCCCAATCCAGCGCCACTGGAATAGTGTAGACAGCCAATTCCAGTGCTGGATTGATCGTTTAATTCTAGATTTCATTGTCACAATAGTCTTACCGCTCCAGCAACTCTTAAAATGACTGAAATAATGTAAACTATATGATCCAGTCCAGCACTGGACTGGATTGGCCTGCTGGATTACTGGACTGGAATAATGTGAACCGGGAATTAAGGGACACCGTCCAGTTTGAAAAAGGAAAAGGTAAGGTAAGTTAGGCTAAGTCAGTTTCTATTATGCACCGATAGATGGCGCTGTTACCGCAGCTACAACACTCTAAATGGCTTCCTGAGGAGTTGGATAAACAATCTAGAACGATGAAGATATAACAAGTGTACTTACTGTGGGTATTGAACTGGGTGAGCTGCACCGTGTTGCAGTCGTCTCCAACTTGGAGGAAGGTGATCTCGCACCGGTACAGACCCTCGTCAGGAGCCTGCACGTTCTTGATGACCAGCTCGGCGTGGGTGGAGTTGGGGACGTGGGTGATGGACAATCTGTGGACAAGGAAGAACTTGAATAATGAATGCAACGCGTGACCAAAATACTGGAATTTACTTGGGACAAAAATTAAGCACTGCCATTCACTGATAGCGGTTTCTTAGACTAGTGTAGTTTTAGTTAATTTTAGGTGTAATTAATAATAATTTATTAATTTTTGTTTTTGTATGTATACCGTTAATATTAAAACTAAATTTATTACCAAGATGATGTGAACAATCTTGGTTCATTCGTTTTGGTTGTGGGAGTGACAAAGGCTTTGATAATTTTGATCAAAGTAATGAGAGGGGGTTAATTTTTTCAACATCACACGTGCTCGTAAATATGCTAGAAAAAACGACCGTACATCCGAAATAATACCAGCGGGCCTTTTTTTTACCATTACGCCCTATAGTGCGTAATAGCTTTTTTTAAATATAATACGTGGACTCAATAATACGCCAGGACCCCAATTCTTGTGCCATTCGATATGAAGTTTCATTCGAGATGAAATGTAATTTGCATACAATTTTCTAAAAATCTCGCATATAAGCTATTGATCTCGACTGTCACTAGAATCGGACTCCTGACCACGTTTAAGATTATTTGTGGTAAGTCATAGACAATGATGTAGTCTGCCGCTAATTTATAAATACTGATTATAAACTGTGTGATTCAAAAATAATAATTAAAACGGTGCCTTTGTGCACATATTAAAATTTATATATCAATAAAAAACATGTCGTCATTCGAAGAAATTGATAATGCAACTCCGCCGGCCTCGCCAACGCGGCTAAAACTATTAGTGGCAATCGTAATTTAAAAATATGATCTTTTGTCTGATTTTATTTCATTTCCTCGCAATTGTGATGAAAAACATTGTATGTTACACGGGTGGTAAAGGAAATACAAAGCTCGAGTCATTAAAGCCCTCAGCCTCCGGCTTCGGGCTTCTAACAGACTCTCGTTTGTAATTCTGTCTTTACCACCCTTAATACACAATGTACTATTAACATTATATTATATTATTATAGATGACATCATCAAAAAAAACAGTCGGGTTTATAAAACTTGCTTTTTATTATTAAAAAATAAACGATCTTTCATATCCTTATAAGTAGCAGATGTAGCAGTATTTTTCAATCAGTTTCAGTACTTGGCTATTTGAAAATAACCACAGACCTAATAAACTTTAGATACGAACATCCAATAATTAAGAACGACCTTCTGACCTGCACCCAATCCGCTACGTTGCAAATGGACAGATTTATTTCTGCTCGGGCACATTAATTTAGACCTGTTAACACATTTGTCGTGGTTTAAAATCGAAATGTACGTATTTTGGTTAGTTGCGCTGATTTGGTGGCGGGTTGGCCGCAAATTGTTATTCTAGTGTGAAATATGAGCCATAAAAAGTTTATTGTTAAAATATATTTTGAACAACAAAATTACTCATTAATCATAAAATTTTACTAATAGTAACTTTTTAAGCTCAAATTTATGTCATAAATAATGTTTCGGTTTACTAAGCAATCGTGAGAAATATTTTTATATAAAAAAGAAGACATTGAAAATGACGTTTAGAAAGATTTTGTTTTTAAAAATATTTGAATTTCAATTTTATAATAAATCTACTATTACAATGTCAAAATACAAAAATCATTCATATGTTTTAATATAAATATTTTCCCTTAAATAATAGGATCGTCTTTGTACTACTTTTTTTAAATAATTATAACCTATAGTTTGTATTTCTTTTTTATTCTTGAACAGTAAAGAATATACATACTTATTTTTTATTAATTTTTCGAGTCCACATTACAAACTTCAATTAAAATCATGTCTTAATCTTGTAAAACTATCGAAACACTTGAACGTCGGATTAATATCAACATTTGTTAGTTTTTCATTCTCATTTAAACTATGAAACATAAATAAAGCCTGTTTATTACGACCCATACGAGAACATAAAGGTGTTTATTGAAAAACAGGTCCATATGTGCTTTAAAAGTCAAAGAGCTCTGTGCCCGACAATTTGAAATGACGTATACTTTATTGTACTTTGGAGACATGGCCGAGCTGAATTTAAGCGCGTGTAGTATTTTCCAGTTGCAATTTCCCCTGCATGTAAATAACTGTATAATGCAACATGGAATGAGATTTTTCCGCTCATTCTAGACAGTTCACATTTCACATATTTGTTTTGGGATTCATTGTCACTGTTAAACTTCCTTTACATTTCCTCTTCGCTATTTACACGTTACCAAAGTTTTGTTTAATGTAGAAGTAAAGAAGACGGGTAAGGGTCGGGTCGCATAAAGTTTAAAGTTATATTTTTGATAGGCATACGTGGATTCGTCATACTCATCATTACGCATAACTGACAAAAGTCATAAATTAGTTCGCATATATTTTTTAACCATAATGTTTGAGAGCATAAATAACAATTGTCATACATTTATTGCGCATAAATACTTTACGCATAATTATCAATCGGCATAACAATTTTGACTGAATTATATAAGTATAATTATATTATTTTATTTAAATTATATAATTATATTAGTTAGTTTTTGATAAGGTCACAATTCTAACCAAACCTAACCTATTTTTCTGGTAGCAGTTCGTTTTTATTATAGTGTCAGTTCTAACCTAAACTACTTTTCTGTTATCAGTATGCCTAAAAATAATTATGATCTTCAATACAATGACAAAAAAAATTATTATGGTTTGAAAAAATATGACATAGTACAATTATGACAATGAAAATATTATGCGCACTATCACTAATGACAAAATACTTTTATGAGCAACAACTTTATGCATAAAGTGTTATGACAATCGAAATTATGGAAATAGTTGTTATGCCACTACTACCAGACACCCAAAGAAGACGAAGTGGAGTTAATAATTAATTTAATGTAATTATGCTCTAAATCTGACATTAGGACCAAGAGAAATGACTAAGCTCACCAATTTTTTTCCCCGCAAATTAATGTTTTTAAAATTAATGATTGTAAATTCTGAAGGGTCGACTATTTTTATACTTTCATAATGATTCACCATCATTATCGATTCTATATCACGTTAATAACGTTGTAAGTATGTGTATCTCTCATTAAAAATAATAAATTAGGGCTATCATAATTAAAAATAAAACAAATACCTTTTATACATAAGAACCTAGCTATAAACAACACAATTTAATAGACCACTGCTTTTCAAAAGAAAGCCCAAAGAAAAATCCCAGTCACGCTAAATTAATTACGAAAAACAAAGGTTTGATAGACAATCGTTTCGGCTAATAGTGCGGCCATGAGCTCGCAACTCGTCTCTAATCAGGGTTACCAGATTTAAAGAGAAATTCCAGGAAAAAACACGAACATGTCAAAATAAACCGGACACTTTGCTGTTTCTGCAGAGTATCTTGAAACTTTAAACAACAATTATTACTAAAAAGTAAACATTTGGATATATTTAGCAAATTAAGATAATGTGATGTTCTTAATTTAACTTAAAACCAATACAAGTTCAATTTTATCACATTTTACTTTGTTTATTTGTCATAATTGTCGATACCTACCACAGTAAAGAGCGGGGGCACCGCATTCCGGACAGAAACCAAATTTCCGGACATGTCCTAAAAAATCCGGTCGTATGGCAACCCTAACTCTAATCAAGTGGACGCTCTAGTAGATTGATAGCTCTATGCGTTTGACGTTACATTTAATCGAGTTTGGGGAAACACAACTTTACCAAATGCGTGTGAAGTCGCCTTTATTTCGTATAACAAAGGTTTAATTTCCTTTGAACTTGTGCGTTTTTGTGAAAAAGTATGGCGTGCAAGAGATTTTTATTTTGTAAATGCGTTCACAAATGCTCTTATGTACTTGAAATAAAGGTGAGTTTGGGATTTTTGGACGTTTTACGATTTTTGTGTGGTTTTCATTCTCGGTTCAATGGTTTTTTGGGTGTCGCATCAGCCTTAAGAGTCAAAGTAGTTTACTAAATTGCTTTGATCATGCCGAAGGCTTTATTAAGGGTCTATTTTTGTCTGACATAATTATTTTTAGTCATAATGTATTCTATGTCATAATTATCGCAAGTTATAACGTATTTTTTTAAAGGAAATATAACTATTTCAGATTTTTTATAAATCAAACATAACCTAGCCAAAAATATCTACGTTACATATTTAAAAAAAAGAATTGGCGGTCCCAGTGATATAAAAATTACTAACAATAATTATGTAAGCAAAGATATTATTATAAAAAATGGGAACTTTCGAGCTCCCCTTCATTTACGTGTTCTTTAATCAATGTCAGCCTAGAGATTTTAGGCATTTTATTCCTGTTATGGGTTTCTTTTGGTATATTGATGATTTTATTTTACAATCATTAAACAAGTCAGCGCCTCTATTCAACACGATAAAAAAAATATCGTATTTGATCTGTTATCGTATCGTCAACGTTTTGGTAGCTCTTATTTTCTTGACAGTAAGGGCGGCTGACGTCATAATACCATAACAGGCAAACTACGATATCGTTTTTAGGCTGCGGCTCCACTGAGGCGGAGACGAGCGGAGCGGAGCTGTGCCAATATTAACCAATAGAAGGCGCATAAGGTTACGTCGAGCGCGCCTTGCGCACGTTAGTTTAGATTATATTGGTTGATATTAGCACAGCTCCGCTCCACTCCGCTCATCTCCGCCTCAGTGGAGCCGCAGCCTTACCGCCTAGAATAGAGGCCCTGTTGTGGGGATAGCACAAACTGTGAAATTACTAGCACAGAGGCATTTCTATGCGATTTCTTTTATTCCTTGCGACACTTCGACTCATTAATGTTCATAGAGATTAGTCAACGGACTTTCTGCCAAGTGATTTTTTGCCAAACTAGAATATGCCATAAGAGTTTATGCCAATAGACAATTATGTTTAAAGTAATTATACGATATATAATTATTACAAAAAAAGTTATGCGTAAGAAGGGTGAACCCAAAAGAATCCACCTAGTTAAGGTCTATTATATTTGTAATTCTTTGACATTTTTGAGTGTAATAGTAAACAATGCTGACCTTCTAAAATCTAAATAAAAAGGACGCATGTGCAATTTGATAGTCAAAGCAAATAGTATGTCTTAATAAATAAGGTCACTAATATATTTACACCCACTGATGGGTAGCGGTTTTAAAATCATGGTACTATTATACTGCCCTCATAAGCAAAAATGCAATAACTAAATACAAAAGCCAAAGCAGATTCAACTCTCTTCTGTTTGTAACTAGGTTGCAATTTCTACAGATGTTTTGTCTGAGATATCGCCATTATGCTTAGTAGGGCAGTATAGTCGATCCGTAAGTTAGAGCTGTCACAATTGAAATGGTTTGAACAGGTTGATAACATGTCATCCAAAATTTAATAATGATATACACATAATAGTTTTTTAGCAGATATTAAAACATACATCACACGATGTTGCAGGAAATATAGTTAGTTAAATAAAATAAAATAAAAACTATAATCTCACAGAGCTTTGACCTAGTCCTAAACTAAGTTCTAAACTTGTTCTCTACTACGATTATCATACTTATATAGAGAAACTAGCGACTCGCCCTCGCTTTGCTTCGGTTTATGTGAGTTTTCTGTAATACCCGTATACAAACCAGAATTATTTATATATAACTATTATTATTATTTATTTATTATTTATTTATCCCGCTGCCGACCGCCGCCCACCATTGCGGGTTAATGTTGGTGGTACCGTTTGGCTCTTTACCCTATTGCATGTTTTCAATCTTTTCTTCCTTTATCTGTGTTCAGTTGCCTTCCTTTTTTATTTTGTTCGAATTATCTTGACCGATTTTTGTACCTATTTTACTCAGTTTTCATATTAAAAAATGTATTTAATTTATTTATTATTATCTTACTTGTGAATCTACTACAATTTATTACATTCTTTAATTAAACACTGTCTCTTCGTTCGTGTGTCACGTTGGCGCCACTGAAAACCAGCGTCGCGGTTTATGCTGTGACATAGTGCTGAGTGGCGTCAATTTCGACGGCACAGAATCACCCATGGCAACATTATTCTTTCCATCTATATTGTTTTTGTTTTTATTTTTGTGTTGCCATCCTTTTTTTTTTATTATTATGTTTTTCTCTGTTCAGTTTTTTTTTCTGTGTTCGTCGAATAAATGTTTCTATTTCTATTTCTATTTCTATTAAAAACCTTTTTCTTGAATCAATCTATCTATTGATGAAAACAGCATTAACCCCAATTTGGCAAAAATAAAAAAAGTCGGGAATTCAAACCCTTTTTGATTTTGAATAAGAAAAAAATAAAAACACAAATCAAACAAAAAATGTGAACCTTATGGTATGTATGGTATGTCATACACTGCCAAATTAAGGGTTAAAATCCGTTGTTTACGTTGCCTAGTTTGAAAGATCTTGAAGAACCGTATATACAGAGAGACAGACGGCGCGAAGTAACAGTGTTTTATACTATTGAGGGATAGAGATACATACTTAAATAAAAAGAAAACAATCAAGACTCAGAAGCAAATACTAGCGCTCGTCACACAAATATTTACCTAAACCTGAATTACTAGCTTTGTAGACAACGTAACTACTAACTTGGCTTAGCGCTTCATCGTGGTCTATATTAGTAATCTCCTGACATATTTGACGCTAGTTGCCGGTTCCTGCTAATAGATGGCGTATACTCCGCACCGCGCCGGGCTGTGCCGGTTCTGTTGACGCTACGTGGGAGCGCATTCGCGGGTGCTAAGTGGAGAATATTTACATCAACTGATGGGTAGGGATTTTAGAATTATGTTATTGCTACTGTTTGACTCTTTAAGTGAGGTTGCTGTGTTTCTTTTAAGCTGGCAATGTATAAAATATAATTACGTATTTTGAATCGATATTTTAGACGAAAAAGGCGCTTTGTGTATATTACTATGAAACATTTAAATTAAAATACAAAATATTATAAATGCGAAAGATTGTGTTAGTTTATTACTTTTTCTGGAACAGCCTACGGATTTGGATACAATTAGAAATAATAGTACATTGTTGCAGAGGATAGAAAGTACGCGATTTTTGGACGAGTCATATAGAGGGCCGAAACGTAGTTGAGGCCCTCTAGTGTACGAGTCCATAAATTGCACTTTCTACCGAGGCAGACATAGTGCTTTTCACAACTACTGAGAGGAAATAAAATAGGAATTCATATTCAAAACTCAAATTTTAATACATGTTAATGTGACATCACCGCCAATTTTACCATAGATAACTTTTTTTTTAATCGGGACCCCTATTCTCGTGGCACTCGAGATTAATAAACTAACATGCGAGATGAAGATGTCAACTCCATATAAAATTGTATTTGTTTCGCCATATCTCCCATGTAATTTTATTTCTAGTGGTTCGAGATTAGGGGCCAAGTTCGAATTACATTTAAAAAAAAAACAGTGATATAGTTTTTAGTCTGTGTATCTTTTAGCAAAAATAAACCTAATATTTTACGACGCAAAATGGTGTGTTCTGATTGGTCGATTTAAATTTTTCATTTTAAGGATCTATGACACAAAAATTGATTGATTGATTTTCATTGGTTCTTAAAGTTGGACAACAATGTTCTCGACCAATCAGCAAACACGCCAAGAAAAACATTCTTGGTCTGTCCTTATAAGTGACGTTTTGTGACCCCAAAAAAGACCATCTATGGCCATATTTCCGAGCAGTGTTGTGAAAAGATACTTTTTTATACCCTGGATAAACACATAGGGTACTTTCATCTCGAAAAACATAAAAAGTCACGAGGGAATAGTAATTGATAATAATTCTGAAGAAGTTGCGGGCAGACGCTAGTGTTTTAATAATTATCATATAGAAATACAGTACTATACAGGGTGCGAGATCTAAATGGATCAGTTTGTGGAATTCGGAAACTATTAGAGTTAAGATGATCTAAGGCCCAAACCATAGCCAAGGTGCAAACGCCCACTTAAAAAAATAATTGGTCGCTTGTAACAAGATTGTGATTGTTGTGCATAAGCGTCTTGATCCCATACGAGCCTGACAAGACGATAGATACACCAACTAAGACGTTAGATACATCAACTAAGATGTTAGTTGAATCACTAAAGAGATTGCTGTTTGTTACTATCAGTTTTGGTTTATATAACTAATATCTTAACTATTGTATTCATTTTATGTCAACTAAGTGAAAATCTCTCTTTGTTGGCTCTCATTTTTTTGAGTGGCACTAACGTTTTTCTTTGTATGTGATGACTCGTGCGTTGCTATAAATCACGTACCTATTAATCGGTAACTAAACCCAGTTATTAAAATTCCCATACTTACCCATTTTACTCAGGTAACATTTTCTATAAATATTTATATACGATAGTAATAAAGTAAAGTATTTTTCTACAATAAGTATTAACGCTGAAAACTATGCGAATAAAATCACACGCGTTTCTCCATTGAATGCGGAACCATCAGTACGCGAGTACACAACCGCGCTATTGACTTAAATACCCACATGCACTTAACAATGCTAAGCGCGGCTATACAGGGTGGTTCATTACGTAATGCAGAATTTTACAAGCACTTTTATTGTTCTGGCTGGAGTTTTAATCCGAGTCGCAGGCACACCGATACGTACGTATTAAAGGAATGGAATAGCATGGAAAATATTCATTTAAAACACAACAAAAAAAAATATTGTTTTTTGCCTTGCACTGTTTGTATGTATGTTTGTATAAGTGTCTCATGGTCCGTCAAAATTTGCAAGTTAATTTTAATTTTAGTGGTGGTAGGACCTTGTGCAGGGTCCGTCCAGATCGGTACCACCATCTTATCCATTAACCCACCGCCAAGCAGTAGTGTTCGCATTGCTGTGTTCCGGTGTGAGGATAAGACAACCGGTGAAATTACTAGCATAGAGGCATTCCATCTTGGTCCTCAGGGTTGCAACGCATTGGAAGTCTTAGCATTGCAGTTGTGAGATTGTAGTCTTGAGATTTCAAGTGTCTATGGGTCTCAGAATCCCACTTACCATCAATTTAAATGTAAGGCGAAGGCTACACTTACAATAAATACTGTAATCTAATGATATACTGATCGTGTAGACGGATGTCAATATTTATCACGGATATCTAGATTTCTGGATCCCTGATGGCACATGTTGAAATCCGTCAACACTCTAGACTACACGATCAGTAAATACTTTGATAACTATGTCAGTACGCATCGCGTCAGCAATGAAGACGGACGAGCCGTCAACCTCGTCAGAATGTCAAAAGATTTTCAAAACAAGCATCGGGCATCCGAAAATAACTTTCGATATCTTTTGTGTCATTATGCACTTTAAATTCAGTCAATTGATAAAAATGTGTGTGTTTATTTTGTTATTGTACAATATCTTCTGTGTCATTATGTACCTACTTTAATTTCAGCCAATTAAATGTGTTTATTTTTTGTTGTACCCAATTTTTAATCCACTGCTTTCTTTTAATATATTTAAACCTCATGTTAAGTGGGATCTGAGACCCATAGACATTTGAAATCTCAAGACTTCAATCTCAAAATTGCAATCCTAAGACTAAAAATGCGTTGCCACCTTTGAGGACTAAGATGGAATGCCTCTATGCTAGTAATTTCACCGGTTGTCTTATCCCAACACCGGAACACAACATTGCGAACACTGCTGCTTGGCGGTGGGTTGATGGATAAGATGGTGGTAGCGATCCGGACGGACCCTGCACAAGGTCCTACCACCACTAAATTGTCCATTCGTTTTTATCATATTGATGGATCACGGTATTATTAGTTTTCAGTATTTATTGTGCATTAGGGAATGCAAATTAACCGGTTATTAACCGTTTTTGTATGAAAATAACCGGTTAAAATCGGTTAAAACCGGTTATTTACATTCCCTATTGTGCATGTAGCCTTCGCCTAAGCATGTGTGCGCCCCGGTGCAATTCCGGCTCACTGCACCCTACATGCACAACGTACGACTATCTTTTGCTTCTCATTACGTCTCGGTGTAACAGATCCCAGTAGTTTTTACATTCACCTTTGCCGCGAGACTTTAATGGGGGTCCCACTATTAAATATAGCGGGCTTTTAGCTAAGCTCGCTGCTAATTTATACCGTGCAGGTAATGGAGCTTTAGCAAGGGCTTTTTTATTGGCATGAAAGCTCATGGGGAATTTAGTGGGGTTCTTAAATTCAGATCGTGAGGTTTAGTTTCTTTTCGTTCTTACTTTTGCGTGTGTGTCCCCACACTGAAACACAACAATGAGAACACTGCTGCTTGGCGGTAGGTTAAAGGATACGATGGTGGTATATTTCATAAATGACTTCACACATAATCTCGTACAGTCAAGGACTTTAATTGTTATGCCACTATGGAACCCTGTCATAATGACAGCGTCAAACCACATGACAGAAATTACGCTTAAATGAACGATTGACGTTATGCGACAGGGTTCCATAGTGGCATAACAATTAAAGTCCTTGACTGTACGAGATTATGTGTGAAGTCATTTATGAAATATACCACCATCGTATCCTTTAACCTACCGTCAAGCAGCAGTGTTCGCATTGTTGTGTTTCAGTGTGGGGATAAGATAACCGATGAAATTACTAGCATAGCCGAATCAAAGCACAGCATAGTGAAATTACCATCTTAGTGCTCAGGGTTACAACGCACTTGTGGTCTTAGGATTGCAGACTTAAGATTGTAGTCTTGAGAACGCAAATGTGTATGGGTCACAGACCCACTTACCATCAGGTGGCTTGTGTAATCGATAGTCAAAACTATCCAATAAAAAAAAACAATGCCAGCTGTGTAGCAGGAAAACCTTTGATAAAGTTCGCTCAAACCCCGGAGGTCTGAACTATGGTCATACGATGCGATGGTGAAGAAATAACTCTCAATCTATTAGTACCTTTAAAAGCCTACAGTAACCAATTAACCCTAAAATATAATTTTCATTTCATAATTCCTTTTTCTCAAAAATGTATGAAAATGTTGACATTACTATCTACATAATGAGACGCAAAGGACATAGTTTACTGACAGATCTCAAATTAAAAAAAAAAACATTGCGTGCTCGCTACACAAGCCCGCAATGTTGCATACAAATTCCATTACTATCTAGCTTGTAACTTTTTAAAAAGTGAAAAAGCCCATAATAAAATGAGGGCACAAGTCTTATACATCCAAATTTTATTTGAAACATAACTTTTTTATCTGTGTCTGGAATAGCTTATGTTTTTTTTAAAAACAAAGCTTGCGATTTTCCTTGTCGTAATCAAAAAGGCGGTAAAGAGTGATAGTTTTTTCACATGAAGTTTGTTTGTATGCAATTAACAAAACGAGTTCAAGCGATGAAGATTTTACTCCAACACAAAAAAAAAACATGTAATTTTTGAGAAAAGCACTATATTTGCCTCGGCAGGAACAGCCATTGCGGGCTTCGTATTTTTAAACGGACTCGCAAGCTCGTCCGTTTAATCCAATACTCGCCCCGCAATTGCCTACTTCCATGCCTAGGCCATAATGTACTATTACCGAAGAATTTGACATTTGGTATGAATAAAGAAAATAAGAAACAATTGTCCTGATTTAGACTAAAATGAAAAACGGCGACATCCATTTTCTAATTGTAAATACTGTAACAATACTATATTTATAGTTTTGATTTGTAGCACAAACGTCTTTTTTTTAAATGCACACCGACATCTGAACTTACACGATCCCCGAGTTGCGTCGTTCTTGTAAAGATCGCGGGAACGCGGTGGATGCAAAAAGCACAAGATCGGTGTGAGTGGAGAGCCTTGGGGGAGGCCTGTGTCCAGCAGTGGACGTCTTTCGGCTGACATGATGATGATGATGGATGATGTTAAGGTGGTACACTGCTAAATAAACATAAATAACTATAGCTTTAAATAGTACTTGTAATCAATTTTTCAACTCTGATAAATATATCTTGAGACAGCCGTTATACTCGAGATCACTTTTTTAATACTATTAATAGTAGACTTTACTATACAATACCATTACAGAATTTAAAAAAAAAACCGTGACATAAGCCACCTTTGTTTTCTACTCAATACCGCTCAACCTGTCAAATTCAATCTCAAGCACGACTAATCACACTTGAGTTTAGTTCAGCAGTTGGGCAGACACTTGAGTTTAGGTCTGAGATGCTGCGGCGGAGTAACAAACGGCTCGGTGAGGAGAGTAATGTGCGGTGAGCGCTCGACCTAGTGCTAGATGGGGTAGTCAGAGGTGGATGCGCGCTTAGGCTATAATTATTATAATTTATATGTTTTATGTTGATATACTTAATTAGGAATTGATTTTTAAATTGAACAGTTTAATAACTTTTTTAACTGAATTAAAAAGGAGGTTTACAACTTGTCGGTTTCTTTTGGGCTTTTAACGTCAGAAACCGGAGGCCCTAGCCAAGATTTCAGCGCTACCAAAAGTTCAATTTAAACTCGACGCAAAAGTCAGACAGAAATGGTGTCCAAAAGGAATACCTTTATCTACACACATAATTATACTAAGTCCTCTATTATGCGTTCAAAACACGTTGGCAATGACCAGCATTACCTGTGGAAGTAGGTGACAGCGATGACAGCTGTAACGTAATATAGTAATTACTTTATAAAATATTATAAAGTAATGAGTTTCAAATTTGGAACATCTCCCAAAACTAATAAAATTTAAATAGGCCCAACGTCAACTCAGTATATTTTTTAGAACAATTATATCGCACGATATTAGATTTTGAACGACATGAGAAATGGGACTTTATTAGTTTATCTATGATTAAAAAAACCATTCATATTCGTGACATTGACATGCACAAGTTTGTTTTGTCGCAATTTTTGTCGTCAAGTCATCGGTTTCTGCACATGTTGTCCACGACTTGTTTTTCGCTTGGATCTCCCTTTCTATCTAGTCTGTAACGATAGAGACGCACAGAGCGACAAGCGAGAAAATACAACTTGCGCTACCCATCCAAAACAAAACCCATCTTAGAGTACTTATAATATGTGTATAGATAAAGTAATGTATGCAACTGTATATAATTAAGCATTAAAACACTCGTGTGATCTTATTATAAAACTCGCCTTTGACACACTCGTGGTTTAATGACTCTTATTATGTCTCAGTTGCATAAAATACTATTATAACATCCAAATGACTAATGGTAACTAGGGTTGTACCTAAGCTGCCAATTTTTTCAAAGCCATCGGCTTAGCAATAAAAATGGCCATTCTAATGAAATTTCTAGCGTTAACGTCCGGAGTAATGACGGCCATATATTATTTTTTACGTTTACGGTCCAACGGGGTCCGTAGGCCACTGGAAGTGTCCTGCGGCAGTAAAGATTTGGGGTTCCGCACACCGCCGTTACAATGATAAAGAAGATTTAAAAATAAAGTGGAGTGAAATTAAAATGGTATGATAATTATTTAAAAAACAACATTTAATAGAGTTAATCATATTTGACCTGTACAGTCACGAGATTAAATTTGGTACCCACCTTAGGTCCAAAAGTCGATCTGACATTCTACAACAATAAGGTTGAGTTTCCTAAAAGTTACAAATGACTTGACATCCCTAATGACATTGACGACTTCAAGCATATTTTTCTTGAAATGGGTCCCAAAGTAACGCTCGTGACCTGTACCTGTACCCCTCACTAATACGCTGGTAAAAATCTTAGCCTAATTATGCAAAATGGGGTTACAGAATTATCAACAAATTTTTTAGGTTGTTGGTAATTCTGTAGCTCTGTCTACCCCACTCTGGGAATGAAGGCGTGAGTTTATGTATATGTATGTATGTAAGTTATACTATAGTAGGAAAACATAGAGGGAGTATAAAAACAGCTAATAGAATAGTACTCTTCGAACCTGTTACAAATACCCTTCGTTAAAAAGAGACGTCTATATATGACCTCTTTCAACAGTGTACCACTTTTTAGGTGTGTTAGTGTGTGTCACTCTGCATTAGTGTGCGTAAGTTGGCTGTCAGTTAAACAATTTCAATATTTAATAGTTCAACTTAGATTAGTTTAAGTTATCACTTCTGTCGGACGTCCCGAGACGCACACCTTTTTTTTCTGTATGGAATATAACCAAAGAACCCTTTTCCTTAATTCTGGCTCACGCTTGACGCTTTCCGTTTTACAACGGCCAGTCGTTAATCCAGTTTACGTGTTCTCGGATTATTAAATAGTTTTTACTGTTGTATTTTTTTTATATAAGGTTCCTTTTTGCGGCATTTTATTGCGTACATGAATTTTCAATACGTTAAGCGCTTTTATGGGCTTTCATAATATTTAGGACGTTAGGGTTTTATATCTTTTTGCTATGCAGTTTTCAAAAAATATCTTTTCGTGATGTATTTTCAAATATTTTATATGAGGAACACGATGGATAAAAAAATAGCTTTTCGTCATATATTTTCAAATCTGAGGACTACGATGGGATTCCTCTATGCTAGTAATTTCACCAGCTGTCTTAGCCTTACACTGGAACACAAACATGCGAACACTGCTGCTTGGATGTTGGTTACCATTATACATACAATTTTTTTAATTTGTTTTAAATTGTAATTCTCTGTGGTGTGTAACCCAATTTCCCCTTATGATGCAAATTTCTTAAAATAAAATTGTCAAAAAATCATTTTTGGGCCAAGCTTTTGATGTCAACTGTACTTATTTTTACAAAATATTATTTGCTTACCATGATCAAAATAATGAGTTCCAATCTTCCGACTCCATCATCAGGTCAGATCTTTGATACCATAATATTGCATTTTCATCGGATTTACATAATGCGGTTCAAATTTCAGCATATTCAATTAACGGGAAGTGGTTCAAACTTATTAACTTAAAAAAATTTAAGCGTGCAACTTACATACCTTACCTACCATATGCATTGTGCAACTTTAATACTAGAACTTAATAACGACAAAATAATATGCCAATATATTAATATCGAAAACACTATACAAAGAGAAATATTCAAATCTTGCATTTCGTTATGTCACCATGTTCGATTGTACGGCCGTAGCAATTTTATTCAATCACTAAAATAAATCCCGTAGCAAAATCACAGGTTCGTAGCATTCGTAGCACGTCTACGAAACGCGTAGCATCCGCTCGATTATTCGGAATCTTTAACGTTCCGAAATCAAACAAAACACTTAAACAAAACGAAAATGTTACGAAAATATTGAAGATCGAACATCAAACGTTTCGTGAAATATTCAAAGTACAGGATTTATTTCGGAATAATATTAAGGAGCCGAATAAATGAGTATAGAGGATTACTCTCTTGGGTGTCTTTGTAGGAAAAAATGATTTTGGTAGATTACTATGCTACCTCTTTTAATATAATATTATGTAATATTTCTAGTAAATAAATGTACGAACAACTTATATTTCGCGTAAGACTATCACTAACCCGTTTTAGTTTTAATTGTATAAATTAAAAACAAATTAAAACACTATCACGCTTAGTTTAAGCATAAAATATATTAAGTTTGTATTTTCTCGATAAGTGAATTTGTAATTCTTCTGAGAAAATAAATATCTTTAACCGTAACATGAAACTGATTTCAAGTAAAAGTTATAAAGCACCTTTTTAATCAGAATAAAACATTATTTTTTTACGTCCAATAATTACGAATTCGTATATTTTGAATTCCAAATGCGTAAATTTCAAAAATATTTTACGTAGGGACTTAATACATCAAAAAATTATTTATGCAAAACAATAAAATATAAATAAATACCAGGGAATGTCATGTACTATGGGTACTAGACAACGATATAAATACTTAAAAAAGGAAATATATACTTAAATACATAGAAAATATCCATGACTCAGAAATAAATATTCGCGCTCAACACGCAAATATTTGCCCTTACCGGGATTTGAACCCAGGACCGCTAGCTTCGCAGGCAGGGTCACTACCAACTAGGCCAGCGCGTCGTCAAGGCATGTAACTTAACTTAACCATATGATATGACTAATTTTCACACACAATGGAAGAAAGTAAACATTAGAATAGAATAGAATAGAATAACTTTATTTCAGACAGCAAGGCCCATATTTACAAATACCTTACAGACTAATATACATAACAATATATAACATAAAATTAACATGACTACTAATACACTTTGTTTAATAAATTTTTGAAATTAACCAAAGTATAAATATATTTTAAATATGTATTTTTTTAAAGGCTGTTACAATAAATATATACCTTTAAATTTTGTTTGATGTTTATTTAAAAAGCGAAAGAAGTATCAAGGAATCCAAACACGCTAACGTATAATTTAATGTAAATTATATTGATAATCCTATCTTTACCGGAAATGTAATCTGCCTTTACAATTTCCAGCAGCCATCTTGAAGAATACCATTTTTAACAAAGACCCATTTTATAGGTGTCCAGAAAAATTTGCGTTGCAAATAAAAGACCTCTTTAGAGAAAACTGAATATAGAGGGGGATTCCGTTTGACAGATATTTAATTTAAAGCCCAGAGTTTTATTTGATGAATGAGCAAAAAGCAAAATCAGAGTGAAGTAAAAATGACATAAGTATATTGTAGAATTGTAATGTTTTTTATATGACTGTGCAAAAATAAGTTGTTTAAAAAAAATTTTAGTCTTATTGTGCCAAGCTTTAACAATGCAAAAAAAAGACAATTTAAAAAAAAAAAGTGGTTGTTAATATTTTACTAATTCTACTACTTTATTTGATTCAAAGATTTCCCAAGGTCTAGGTCAGGGGTCAGCAAGTAGTTTTAGGTGTGGTCCGGATACTGTGGGAAAATTTCAACGAGGTCCAGATAAAAACAAAAGTATTAAGTTAGATTCTATGTGGCTTAAAAATATTATTTCAATTAATAAAGGTATAGTATACCTTATCTATGTATTAATTTATACTTGGTATGCAATACATTACAATATTTGGCGGTCCAAGGTTCGACCTTTCGCGGTCCGCAAACGGACCGCGGTCCGCCTGTTGCTGACCGTTGGTCTAGGTCTATATATATATAAATCATAAAAAAAAATGGACATGAGTAAAAACTAGTATTGAAATAACTTATAAACAGTGACAATTTCGAAACATCCTGTGAACGCTCAAATAATTTGAATGTTTAGCGAATTGGAACAACATGTAAAACCTTGTTACATTTCTAACGTCACACGGCTAAATGACACGTCAGGGATGTATAACACGGCAAATTTACGTGTTGTTTCAACCTGCTAAACGTATCACTTCCTCAATTGTGTATTTAATTTATGCCCACAGTATATAAGCTGTCAATGGGTAGCAAAAAAGTGTATTGTATGTATAGGGTGTTTAAAAATTGATCATTTTATAACCGTCAGCGAACTTACACCATTCTTTAAAATTAAATGGAGGGAAAAGTATGACACTGGAATCTTGTGGTTTTTTTTTACTACAAATAATTATACTTTATGACGATGTCAAAATGATTTTTTTATATATTTGGTTTTTAATAATGTTGTATTAGAGATCACTATTTACCGATAAAGCCGTCTTTTATATACATTAAAAAAATAGTTATGCGACAAATAAAAAAAATAAAGATAGAGACAAATTTTAAAATTAAAAAAGTCAATTGGCCAGAGAATCCACATACCATCAAAAATGCTAGCATGTGTGCTAGTTTGCCTCTCCCATGCTGTTTGAACTATTAAACAGATTAAATATCCGTTAATATGGCGGCACTGTCTTTCAGATGATACAATCGGTGAAGAAAAGGGGTTTGGGTAAAAGTGTTGTCATTTGTAAAGTTCATACATTTTCAAGGTGAGCGGCCATTCCTAAAAGTGGTAAATTATGGTAGAATTATTAAAAATAAACATATTTTGTTACGTAATGTAATACTCTTAAGTACATCGGAGCTGAGATATTTAAATATTCATACTCGGGCGTACTTTTGTACTAAAAACTGAATACTTAAATCTTTAAAATCTCCGCTGCGATATTATTTAACGCCATAAATTATAAATATATCTATGTGTATTTAGAGGTCCTCTAAATAACTATATATAAATTATCCGTGGCCGCTGAAAAAAAAAATGACAATATTCTTCAAACAAATTTACCCAATGCCCTTTTGATATAATGATGGGTTACAGACGGACACAACATATAAAGATACACACATAAAATTAAAACACCCTATTTTTGTCGGGGTTTAAAAACCCACAAAATATTGTTAATCGATAATCATCTAATATTGGCTTCAATAACGACATTAAGCTCTTTATTTACACGACCTCACTCACCGAAGTCGGGTAAGGGAATAAAGTCGTGTTTACGCTCCGATGACGCGTGAAATCGCTTCCAGGCTATAAGGCCGCCTGTTCTTTATCACTGTAAGTTTTATTAAGCTTTTAATCTTCGAGGAAGTTGGGAACGGTTTATAACCTTTTTAACATTAAGTTTGTAAATTACAGGGTGCAGTTTTTTAAACAACTTTCGGAAGTAAGAATAATGTAATAAGGATAAATTTCAGAATTATTTTTTGATGTTGTTCAGATTAGCTTAGTTGCTTTTTCGAAAATATGGTTCGGATGTTTTTGGCCTTAGGTTTTAATCAAAATCTCTTTGTGATGAGATTCACTGACTAATGATCGCGATGTTGCAGAAATAAAGTTAAAATTGATCTTTTGTTAAACGGGCTTAACAATGTTTTCTTTAGACTTTTACATAATAATATAAAGGTGCTAAAAAAGTGTAAAAAAAAACATGATTACACTTATCTTAGGAATGAAAATGACTTTATCCATTTATCACTCATCTAACCCAAAAAAGGCTTTAAATAACATTTTACGACCAAAAACCCATCTTTTAACCGCCTAAGATATTTCCGCCATTTTGATCGCTTCGCTTTTATTACGCATTTCATTGCGACGTAAACGAAACCCCTTGTTTTGATAGAGGGAGGCAGTAAAGCGTTACAATGTGTTGTCATTTAGAATGAAGGTGTTGATGTTTTAATTTAAGTGTAAATACGTAAAGCTTATTACGTTAAAATATAAACATCCTGTATACAATCAGCATATTTAAATTTCTAAAACACCATGAAACTATGTCAAAGTGATGTAATAAATCATATTGTGACAGACTTTTTACGAAATGGGTATCCAGTCATTCAAGGAGTACCATCATCAAAAAAATCATAATCAACAAAACAAAAACCCAGCAATATTTTTTTCATATTTATTCCCGTACGTATTAAATTGTGGTAGGTACCATCGTCCTTGAAATATTTTTTATTTCGAAGCGGGAATTAAAATGATCAAAACTAATAAATAAATAAATAAATAAATATCAAGGGACGATCTCACACAAATTGACCTAGTCCCAAACTAAGCTCTAGGCTTGTACTATGGGTACTAGACAACGATATAAATACTTATATAGAGAAATATATACTTAAATACATGCAAAACATCCACGACTCGGGAACAAATACTCGTGCTCATCACACAAATATCTGCCCTTACCGAGATTTGAACCCAGGACCGCTAGCTTCGTAGGCAGGGTCACTACCAACTAGGCTAGCACGTCGTCAATATCGCAATCTTCAGTTTCAACTGCTAGTAAATTAAAAACACACAAATCTGGTATGAACAACCTGTATATTAAAGTGTTTAAACCAAAGATTCTTAAGTTCAAGTCCACTTCGCATCACAAAGTCTTTCAAAATAAATGGTGGATTTGAATTTGTAAATTACTTGAGGCTTTTGGATGTAGGGAAACATTGTCAGAAATATTGCTTGTATTTTCGAAGAAATTCAATCATAGAAGAATAAATATAGGCTGATATATATATTCAAATATTTCACGTATTATTTTTGTAGTCATTTATAAAATTGGCCATAATAGAATAAAAGAAAGGGAAAATATAATTAAATTTCAAATTTGTTACTAACTTATGAATATATTAATTTTAATAAAAATCTATGCATCATTCTGTTCACAAGCTGCCCTGTGATTTATGGACGAACATACTGACAACATTAATAGAGTTCCGTTTTGCCTTTTATGTAAGGAACCCCTAGAATATTGTTTTGTAACTACAGGTACCTGTCTTTCAGTTTTGACAACTGAAACGATGAACTAAATTGAAAACGGATAGAGTTATCGTCACCATGGCAACACCCTGTTTCTTTGATGTGTTGGCAATGGGATTGCGAGAGACAATATTTATATTGTCTCATAGAAATATTGACAAAATGCCTTTGTGTTAGACATCTTTTCCTTTTTTTGTATAAATAGTTACAACTTACCTTTGCCCATAATTTATTCCGCGTATTTTTTGTCTAAATCTTTTAAAAAGTATGTTTTGTTTAAATCTTGAACTTGCGGACTACCTATAGTTAGGTTTGTTAAATTGTTTCCAAAATAAATGACTTGATTTTTTTTCTTTCTTTCTTTCTTTCTGTGTGCCAAAATGTCCGTTGATATTTATGATGATAAGGTAAAGGTATTTGTGTTAAAAAAGCATTCTATCTTAGCTTGAATATCGCAAATACTGAATACTTGCTTTAAAATAAAGTAGCCGCATACTCACAAAGTTATAAAAACTGTAGAACAAAGCTAATATTATTGTTGTCAATTGTATTCTTCAAAGAAAATAATAAATAAGTACTATTAAAATTTTGCGAAAATAAAATAACTGAAGAAAAAATTGTCAATTTCAACGTGGATTTAATATTTACTATGTTGAAAGAGCCAATTAATTCCAACAAACCTTTGTTTTTCTTAAAGCACATTACTACTCGCCACTTCGTCCGTATAAAATTTGTTTTTTAATGAGAAATATTACATTCAACCTCTGAAATAAACAGACCATAAATAATTCTCTTCCCAGTATTGTTAATATTATGTAATGAGGTCTTAACCAAAGCAATTTCAAAACAACAAGCTTTTCAAAAACCATACTTTACTAACTATTCTATGAGGAAACCTGTATTAAATAATTTTAAATGTTTTTTAACGCATCCTGTATATCGCAAATCCTTAAACTAACACGTAGCCTTGTTAAAGTTATAGTGTGATGTGGTCCATACAGCTATAAAGGCAATCTGCTGGAACAAGGTTGAAGTAGTAAGGGTTTATGAGGTATAGCTTCTAGTTTTAAGGGTGAGCATTAAAAGTTCCATTTTAGTTGATTAATACAGAGTAATGCTAACCATATACACTTACGAGCAAAACAATTGCATCACTTTGCATTTTTTGATCTCCAACGATTATCTTTGTAACCCGACTTTTCTTTCTGAAATATTTAAATGAATTCATGTTTCTTGTAATCGAAGCTTTACAAGAAGTAAATAAACATGAAATTTATCGAAACATTATTTTATTTCAATATTTCAGAAAGAAAAGCCGGTTTACAAAGATAATGGGTGGACATGAAAAAATTAAAAGTGATGCAATTGTTTTGCTCGTAAGTGTAGGTAGGGTGACGACGTCAATGTTGGACACTTTTAGCTGACAGGCACTAATGGACACTTCACTCTTAATTCTAATTCCATACGGTCCTAAATTGATTGATGCAAAACAAATGAATAACCCTTATCTTCTGTAAAATAAAAATCAAGTGACCATTATTGGTGCCTTGTCCATTACTGGTTCCACCACCCTACGGCATATTTGCGCTAATTGCAATGTATTTATGATCGTCTTGATTTTTAATAGGTCGTTTTTTTATCGCATGGAGAAGATCTTAAGATAACAATCGCAAGATTGCAAATTTAAAATGTTTTCATAATAGTCATATCACGGACTGTTTTACCTCCGCACTGGAACACAGCAATGTAAACACTGCTGTTTGACAAAATCACGAACAAAAAAATACAAAATACATATTTTTTTACATAAATACACATCAATCAAGTTCAGTGGACATACTTAATTTGCAATATTGTTATTTTATAAGCATATTATTATGCAATATTGTTATTATAGTATAATTGCAATAGGGGTAAAAAAAAATATCATCATCATCATCATCATCAGCCCACATCAGTCCACTGCTGGACATAGGCCTCTTGCATAGCACGCCACTGAGCTCGGTCTTCAGCTCTTCTTCTCCAGTTACCACCAGCTACCTTGCGAATATCATCGCTTCACCTAGTCTGATGGCGCCCTACTCCACAAAAAAAAACTTCATTAAATATAGATCTTATCGAGACAACGAAAAAAAAAATCTTTTCAGAAACGCATTCCTTAAAATTTTACATGATTTTTTTACATAATTATTTTCTAAATTCAAAGCTTCTAGAACAAAAGCCCTAGAAAGCTCGGAGCTTTTATCCAGGTCGATCCGGTTAACCGTTTACGACTTGTCGGAGCTTTACGGCGACGCGTAAATTTTGAAAGCTGCACTAAAGCTTCCGCGGGCGCATTGATATCGACATTATGACGTGACGTATATGTGTGATAGTTATGACGTGACGTTATAGTTTGGACGTATCGTTTCCTATCCGGATTGGATAGGACGTGTTTAAATGAAGGCGATAACTGGTTTTTAACGATATTTGTGTGCTTATACTAAAACTATTCTTCGTTATATGAAACAGTTCCGTTACGACCGTTACTGACTGACTATTTTAAACTTACCTATTTAAAATTCACTTTTATTGTAAACATAGATGTACATTTCTTAGTTGTGGCAGTATGCTCGCCCGCAGATTTGCACGTTGTAATAAACAAGTAAAGTTGACGCTATTCAAAGCCTTTTGTCAAACATTCTACACGAGCAGTCTGTGGGTAAGATTTACGCAAAGAACGTATAATGCGTTAGGGTGCGGCTCCACTGAGGCGGAGACGAGCGGAGCGGGGCGGAGCTCTGCCCTCCTTATGAAAAGTGCAGTAACTCGTATTTTTGTCAGAATTGAGTTGAATACATATTCGTAATCAGCAAAACGAGCTCTACAATTCCTTCTTTGACATGTTTCTTGGAAAAATCGGGATCATCCGTTTTCGGTAACGAAGAGTGCAGTAACTGTGAATTCTAAGAATAGTTTCCTAAACATAAGTGCAGTAACTTTAGATACTGCACAGGTTTTTTAAATAGTTTCAAGCCTCCTTTAATATTATGGAGTACACCTAGTCATAAGTGCAGGTAGTATAGCTACTGCGCTTTTGATTAGGAGGAACCTTGCTAAATGATGTTGTTCTATAGTTATTAATGCAGTAAAATGGGTTTTACTGCGGTTATGCTAAGGAAATATAATCATAATTTCGTAAGTATTATTAAGAATTTGTGTAGAGTTACTGCATTTATATTTAGGACAAAACTAAGGCCACCATAAATTTTTCCCTTTGGTTCTGTATAAACAAAACATCTGAATTTGTACAACCGTGTCATTAGTCTATTACAAAAAACGTCATCTTTGAATCCCTAACTTGTTTATCCCGGTGAGGACAGTTAATATTGGCACATCCTGTGCCAATATTAACCAATAGAATCTAAACTAACGTGCGCAAGGCGCGCTCGACGTGACCGCATGCGCCTCCTATTGGTTAATATTGGCACAGCTCCGCTCCGCTCCTCTCATATCTGCCTCAGTGGAGCCGCACCCTTAAGGGTCCAGTATAATACCATACTCAGGCTGCTGTTGCGACTGCCGGAGCACTGTAGTGCGTCAGGAATGTTCGCGGAGGCCCACACTGATGACTTTTTGCCATCTGGAGAAAAAGGATAGCATCGCTGATGAGTCGGGTGCGCGGCAGCAGCAACAGCCTCCTGAGGGTCTGGGCTGAGCGACTGGACTGCCCGCTTAACAATTACTGGGGCCGCGTTGCCATCGGGAGGAGCAATTAAAATTAAAATACACCATCTGTTGTGCTTGCTCCTGCGATATCAACTCGTACAGTCACGAACTTAAATTTGGGACCCACCTTAGGTCCAAAGTCATTCTGACATTCTACAACAATAAGGTTGAGTCTCCTATAAATTACAAATGATTTGGCATCTCTACAGACATTGACGACTTCAAGCCTATTTTTCTTGAAATGGGTCACAAATTAACGATCGCGATAGTACCTACTTGTAATTCTCATTTTTATTTATTTCTTTTTACTTTTGTCGTGTGTTCTCTATGGATTATGCCCGGTCTGAAATAAAATGTTTTATTTTATTTTATTTTATTTTAATTCAACCTCAAAAAAAATAAGGAGGTGCAAAGTTTTACAATTGGTGATTTATGTATAAACAATGGGTCTTTCCATTTTCTACCTACCGCTAGGCGTCCAAACTTAAGTGTTACCATGTGTTACGGAGTGGCGGCCATCTTGTGAATTGATATGATGCATTGTGTACATTTCAAAACTATTTGTTTTCTTTGATATAATTTTTGATTTATAGCCATAAATGTACAGAAAATCACCCTCCCACCCTCTTACCTCCGAGGTTTATTAATTAAAAAATCTGAAAAAATCCTGACTTATATCTATTCGTCATATTTACTTATTGTTTACAGTTTTTGAGAAATTAAAAAAAAACTTTGAAAATCTGTATTAAAATTGAGGCTAGTCAAAATGGACCTTATTACATAAAAAATAAAGTTCATAAAAAATGAGTATTTTCTTTTGTGGTTACCAAGCATAAATTATCTTAAATACGGAACTCTCGGTGCGCGAGTCCGAATCGCACTTGAACGGTTTTTTTTTAATGGGTCACAAATCAACGTCCTTGACCGTACTATCACAAAATGTTAATTTGCGAACCATTTGAAGAAAAATATGCTTGAAGTCGTCAATGTCATTAGAGATGTCAAGTCATTTGTAACTTATAGCAAACTCAACCTTATTGTTGTAGAATGTCAGATTGACTTTGGACCTAAGGTGGGTACCAAATTAAAGTTCGCGACTGTACATATTTAAACTTTTAACAGCGGTAGCTCCCATCTGGACCGATTCTACATAAACAAAATGTTATAGTAAGGACTTGCGTCATAATTCACTGTAAACTTCATATCTCTCTATTTTAAATTAATTTCAATGCAATATCTTAACTAGATGGTAATCGCCTCGACAATTTGCCATTATGAGGTGGTGACGTCATCAATCATAGGCTGAGCGGCCGCTGTCATTAGGGTAATGGTCGTCGAGCATCGTTTTAAAACATAATGTAATAAGTGAGCCTTTTTGCTGGTGATTGAAGGATGCACTATAAATTGGGTTATTATTTTAAAAGAAAGCAATTGATTGTTTTTTAATTTGCTACCGTTTTTTATTGGTAAAGTTATTTAAGAAGCTGTATATAAAAAAGCTGTTTGTCCGTTTTTGGGCTTTAAACGATATGGTAGAAACCAGAAGACAGAACAAAATAACGAACACACTTTCGCATTTTTAAGTTACGCGAAATTACACCTTATTTGCCTTGTCAGTTAAACAGTTGTATTTGACCACACGTTATCTACTTGGTACACAGTTTATTTAAGCCATTGTTAATTCAAACATATACGCAGGCCTCTATGTAGCATCTGAGACCCATACACACTGCAATCTCAAGAATGTAAACTTTAGGATCAAGATGGAAATCCTCTATGCTAATAATTTCACCGATTTCCTTATTCTCACTCTAAAACACAATGATGCGAGCAGCTGTTTGGCAGTAAGTTAAAGAATAACATGGTAGTTGTGACCAGAGTGGACCCTGAGAGGTCTCCTAACCAACTCAGTTTACACCTCGACTTATGAATTATTAACCAGCAAATTTAAATTGTCCTATCAAAATACAAACAAAATTTTAGGGCGTGCATTCTTAATATGATAGTTTAAAACTCGCTTCGAAGAAAAAGAATAACACTACTGCACAAGGTTCACAAATTGAAAGTTACAATAAAAATACAAAAAAAAATATCCAAGTGGCTACTCGAAGCAGCAAGGAACACGTAAAACCCAAGTTTTTCCACTTTTTCCCATGTTACACGGGTAATTCCGGCGGCACGGGGGCGCAATTTTTAAGGATTTCTACCCCGTCGACACTTATCGCGCGGTCGGAGATTAACCTCTCGCGTTTGGGGCCAGGCGGTGGGCGGGTTGGTGAATTTTAAGGAGTTACGTCACAGAATATAGACATAAAGAATAATACACACTGAAGGTAACCTAAAGGACAAACGGAAATACCTAGTCTTACTATTGTAAAATGTTCCTACTTTGCTCCCCCATGGGTAATTATCAGAGGTCGGAATTTTCACGGCAAAACGTAAGACTGTCGCAATCTGGCTAGTGTTAGACACTTTTTTTTATCGATATCGATAGTTGTGTAATAGAAGAAAAAACCGGTCCACCAAATGCAAAAAAATATTTAATACACAATTTTACTTTTACGTGAGGTTTTTTAATTTTACGTGAGGTTTGTATAAACTATATAGAGACAGATGCAATTTCTTTTTCGAAGTCCACGTCAGTACACACAGCAGCACATGACATTTTATTTGGTTTCTCATAGTAATAAGAGTAGATAATCATTAATTTCTGAACATTATCTGGGAGAAGACTGATTCATTTATCACTATAAAGCCATTTATGTATACTAAATGGTTATTATGATAAAATAAAGTTAAGGTTTAGACTGAATAACACTTATAAAAGAATCCCGTAATTTACCACTTCTTTTGCATATTTTAAATTAACTGTCACGAATGATTATAAAATAATGTAAATAATATCGGCTCGATTTCTTTAAATATTATAATACTCGATATCGGTAAAAAAAAGTTTCTAACACTAGCAAGATTGCGACAGTCTTATGTTTTGCCGAGAAAATTCCGACCTCTGGTAATTATGCTCCATGGTTATATTGCGGTAAACTGTACTTATTTTAAATCAGTCTATTGCGCTCATTCACTTCGTGGCTGGATGTATACATCGATTATTTTTAGCAAAGGACAATGCCAGGTCTCCATAGAAGCTTTGGCCTACGAAAAAATTGTGACGGATAATTAAAGAATTGGGTTTATTTGATATAGAAAAATATTAAAAACAATGCTGTGGTGTTAGTTTTTCTGAAGAACTTGTCTTATTTTACTTTACATTACATACATTACTCGCAAGTTGTCTTATTTATAAAGTATATTTATAGATGGCTCTATTTTTCGTGTAAGTTCCCTAAATGTGTAAGTAATAAAATACTGAATTTAAATCTTATACAAAACAGGTCATATCAACATCGTATCCGCGAGCCTTTTTTTTAAAGTGTTTTAAGCCAAGATCCGGCATTGTCCTTTGCCATCGACCTTTCATCGACCTAACAACTGGAATAGTCACTATGGAGCATAGTTACCCATAAAGGAGCAAATTACGAACATGTTACGGTATTTTTTTTTTGCGAAATAATTATAAGAAAGGGAATCTTCGACTGACCGCGGGTAGGCATATCATCAACGTAGCTGTCGTCACGCTCTTTTCATTACGTGTTTATTCGAACTGCTATCTACTGTAATTAGTGAGTAATGACGTAATGATATTTGAACTTGTATTCTTTGGTTTTTTACTGCCGTCATTGTCATCCATGACAAAATAAAATATACTTATATTTTTTAAATAATTTGGAGACAACACCAAAAATTAATCATAACTATTCAATATTTCGATTAAACCCTTGAATGGCAACAATAGACGAGTAATATTGCAGATTATTTACATTAATTTCTTTCCGGATCATTATTTTAAGCTGTGTGTTTAAGCCAAGTGGATTGTTTATCATTTTGATATAGAGAACAGTTTATTTCTATGACATATTTTTTCATAAACTAATTCTTCACCCAAATTCTAAAGACAAACTTTCCTAAACCTTAACTTTTTACTTTATTTCTTCCAGAAAGTGAGATGGATAAAACAAACTTACTGGACCAAATCACGTTCTCGTTCGACGGTTTTACAACAGCCGTGGTCACGAGAGGACTGTACTGCCCTCCTACGGAGAAAAGGCGCATGTGCAATTGATCCATAGAAGCATATTAAACTCTCATAGGTTATAATAAGGTTGGGTGTGCAGTACAATTCATAGAGTAGATGCGCCTTGTAACGGAACAAACGATGTCTGTCCAGTTAATTCCAACAAAATCTAATATTACATTTAAGAAATGTAAAAGTAATAGAAATAAATGGCTTTAGAACAAACAAAATCATCAATTAGAATGTTTATAATTAAATTTATATTAATAGGAGATTTTTAGTTTAACTAAAGTATAAAGGAAATTAGAAATGTCTTATAATAAACAAAATAATATCATTTACATAGCTAAGAAGAAGTAAGATATCTAGATAAGAGAATAAACTAACAACGTTTAATTAATTTTTAATGGCATAGTCAGTGTAGCTGGTGGTTCAGGGTTCGATTCCAGGTGGACTTATATGTAGAAATGAAAAGTTAGACATATATCAATTATTTATGATAGCATATTTCTTTGTTTGGTAAACAATGTGTAAACATTAGTAGATTTGAGAATAAAGAGTCATTAATCTATTATCAGTTATGTTAAAAATTAATATGTAGTCGTTTAAAATAATCAAATAAAGCTAAAACTAAAATATAAGAACATTTTTATACAAAATTCAATTTTAAAAATGGCTGCCAAAAAGTGACACATGCCTGCTCTGTACAGGTGCCGTGAGGCAAGTGAGGCAAAAGAGGCTAAAGAAGCAAAAGAAGCCAATGAGGCTAACGAAGCAAATGAGGGAGGTATTTTATATATACAATGACGCGCCGAGGAAGGGGCTTTTTGACTTTTGTCGTTTGTCACGTACGGACGTGTTGCTCGCTGGGGTTGTTTTTAAGAGTAATATTTGTTTGAATTCGTGCAATAATTCTAGTTTATTGTTTTGCGTTTTAAATAATTAAATTACTAGTTGGAAAATTAAATTAATTTAATAATTTTAAATTCTAAATATTGCAAGGGGGTTTTAAATAACAGTAATTCTTGCTTAGGAATCGGGAGCCTTTAGGTCTAGGTACCGAATACCTAGTGTTTAGGATGTATTAATTTTATTTCTGTTACAGATCAAATAGAAGGGAGAACGCAATAACAATCGTTGAGTGTATCAGGTTATATCAATAACCTGGTGAGATTTGATCTTTGTTGAATTTATTTTCTCTCGTTGTTGATAATTCTGGTTCATATAGCCAGAGTTGCAATAATGAGGTTTCATTTGCTTATTTGTGATATTAATTGTTTGTTTAACTAATCATTATTTTCTGTGTACTTCCTTTTAGGAAATTTTGGGTTGGTTATCGCTTGCGTCTGATACATTGCATTAATTATTTGGGGCTTAAGTGGTAATTAATACTATGGTGGGGAACTATTTATTGAATTCAGCTAGATTAGCACTTGATTGTATCAGAGCGGGAGGTCAGGCTACCACTAGTAAGTGTCTGACAAGTCCGAGGAAGCCTAACGGAGCCTCTGATTTGGAACTATTAGAGTCAAAAAGAAGCCTTGGGCAAGCCTAAATATCTTTTAAATCGGCACAGATATTTACAACAAAGCCTACTTATCCTCAATGTCAGCCTTAGAGGAACAAGTGGGGTCCACATAGTTGGCATGCCGGCGCGCACCCATGGAAGCCTCTTTGGAGTTGAGAATGGGTCCCGATAAATCTATTATTATTTATATATACTAAACTACACAATAGGGCGTCCTATTCATACTATCCCTGAGAGCCGCGGCTCATCAAAAGTATGGAGGGGGACAAGAACACGAGTGTTAGGTTGCTTTTATCAGCCGACTCAGCTGAACTTTACAGTTTACCTAGGGACTTAGCTAATTACTGGGAGAGGCAAGCCCATAGTTTAGATTTTTAGTTTAGGCCTTGAAAGTAGTGTTAGGTTATCTTCATTGGATAGGGATAATAGGAAATAGGAATTAAATTAGAAAACTTATAAAATCACCTTAACTTCATAAATAAACTGAAGTATAAATTTAACTAATAGTTAACTCATAAAAGTAGAAGTAACTTTTAGAAATTAACTGGTCTAAAGAAATATAACTATAAATAAATACTAAGTAATAAACTGATTTTGATATAGTAATTCATGAGGAAAATATATATAAACTTGATATTTATTGGAAAATATATAATGCCAAACTATAACATCAATAGTTAACTGACAGAAATAAGTCCTTAATTAGAATGAATATTTAATAACATCTAAGTTAACTATACTATAAGATAACCAAAATACTATAGAGAGTATTATATGAGTATAAAGCAAATCTAGAATATCAATAGTTAGCTTAAAGAGATAAGTCCTTTTTTAGAGTGAATATTTTTATAAGATATGAAGCAAATATACCAGTAAATATTGGAGTGACAATAGTGAGAATTGTCTGATCACTTTCTTTACTATCCTTGACTAACATGAGGATTCAATCTAGCTAGAAGACAAAATGACTTCTGTGTCCCGCTGTTTACTATATAAGTTAAACATGGATACTTGGTGAAATTGAACATCTCATATAGTTATATAAAACTCAAGTCATATAAAGACTTATAAGTGAATTAAGCAATATCTATCTTGAGTCACTTTAATAAATATAATATAAATATATTCTTTTGAGAAAATCACTCTAATGAAGGATAAAATAATCTACTGAATATTTGAGTAAAGAATGCTCATATCCCAAATCTTCCCTTACTATTCAACCGACTGACTAATAGGACTTATTTGGCAAGGAGACTGTCCTGTCTATGGTGGATGTCTATTGAGGAGGACTAAGGTCCTGGGATAGCAATCCTAAGGCGTATGGTGGAGCCTTCCTTCCCTACGGGGGCCACAAAACATAAATTCTTAGATCTGCTTTATTTTAGACTTAGGTCACATAAGTTATACTATAGAAACATAATAATAATATATTTAGGAATTATATTTTTAGTAGGATGGCTTTCAACTGGAAAGGAATCATTAATTCAGTTAGGATAACTAAATTATAAATAATAGGTTGTTGTAATTATTTAGGTATATTTCTAGGGTGTATTAGGTAGGTAAAGTTAGGAATTAAAACAAAGACTTAAAGAATTCTGGGGTTACTTATGGGTACAACTAATGGGTTCTTTTAAATTACTTGATGATCACGTGCCAAAACTAATTTACATTATAATAGATTGGTAGGGATAGTAAGAGAGTTAGGTAAATTATACTGAACTAATTAGGTTTATAAATATAAGGCTAGTATAGGTAGGACATAGAAATTACATTTGGTTAGATGTAGGGTAGACAGATATTAAAAGTATTAAGAACTATGAATGTTTAAGTACGAAATTTAAATTGTAGAGAAATATAGTTAGGTAGAGCAGAGTATTAGGGACTTTAGATACTATAAATATCATCATCATATAAATAAATATAAATCCAGGCTAAGGAAACGTAATACTACTATTAGTGTCTCCAAGACTAGGATTGTAAAGTAGGCGTATTGGCCCGGGCCTTTACAATTAGTTCTGCGTAGATCAGGGTTTAGGAGCTTTATTCGTGAAAACTTTAGGATAGGCAGGTAGGTAGGTTACAATTGGTGCCGTGACCAGGATTTTGAACTTTGAGTTATTGCACAATTTTTAATAGTAATTAGACTTAGATATTGAGTAAGAATGGTCTCGACGTTTACAATTGGCGTCGTGACCAGGATTTTATAGTACTTCAACTGTTCAATTGTAACTGGTTGTCTAGTTACAATTGGAGCCGGGTGACCAGGATCCTTTGGTTACCTAAGTTTAGGATTCTATGAGTTTAAGTTAGGGATAATTATTTAATTTAAGTAAGTGACTTCTGACTGAAGTCCAATTGTTGCCTGTGAAAATGGAAGTCTTTGTTTTAATTTTTATTCATTTATGTAGGAATTTCATTAAGTAATAGCAGTTAATTCTTTAATTGTGGTTTGTGAACCATACAGTTTTTAATGTTTTGTAGCTGTAAAAGGTGAAGACAGGAAGCTAAAGTTAATCTTTAGTTTTAAACTAGAAGGCAGGTAGTTTGATGTTTAACACGCTTAATAGATGAAGTCAGGCAAAGATAAATAGTATCTTGTAGTGGATTTATTGTCGTTTAACAATAAAATTTAAATAAAGACAAAATATCCTATCTTTTAAAATGGTATAAAGGAAAAGTCTAGAAATATATAAACTTACATAAGTTCTTATGTTTCTTTAGATGTTAATAGTTGTTAAATCGAAGGCAGGTAATGAAATAACAAGTTAAAAAGGAATTTATTGTAGATCCAATTAAATTTGTAAATTTAATTATAGTCATTAAAACTAGTTCCGTAGAGTAGCTTTACTAAAAATGGTAACAGTATGATTTAATTATTAATTATTGATATGAAACAATATTCTTGGTTAGTCGTTGATCTTTCATATAAGTTTCAATGTTCATTCCTTTGTATTTCTTGCAAAACTGAAAAAGTAAATAAGGATTATTTAGTATATTCATTAGTTCAAATGTCAGGAAACCTAGGAGGGAGCTGGTGTTTATAGTTAGATGTCACTCAACTTAAAAAACAGAAATCTTGTAATAGTAATTACAATTTTTACCATTAAAATAAGTTAGTTTAAAAATTTACTAGAACTAAAACTTGAGCTTCTCAACAGAGTCCCTTGGAAGCGCTGGTAGACTCAGACATGTAAAAGTGCCTACAGGGCCTACTTACAGAATATGTGAATTTGAATTTGAATTTGAGCCAAGAAAAATATTTGCTTAAATTTATTTTACCTGAAAGTAGTAGGTACAACTAGCTTAAGGATTCATTTTCTTCTGAGGCATATGGTAATATTGTTGTTTCTGTTGCCATAGTCTAGTTGGTTAAATAGGATAGCTGTTCTGACTTCAATTGTTAGAGATCAAATCACTTGTCATTTGCTGAGTTAGTCAGACTAATGTTGTTACAACCTAAAAAAGAACAAAACAACATTAAACCTTTTATAAAACCAAACAATAAGATAAATAAAAGGGTTTATTTGAAATAGTTTGTAAAACTTGTTTAATTATGTAGATTCAGTTAAAGTTACATAAACTATCTCTATAAAAGATATGTTTAGCTAGTAAATTGTTGGAAACAATAAGCTAGGTTAAAAGTTCCTATAGTTTTACAACATGAAGTTATTTGAAATAGTAAGATATTCTACTTATAAAGTAATTAAAATACAAGAAAGTGGGAAAGAAACAGTATTCACCATTACCTTGAATCAGCTTTTGAATCCTTAGTAAAAGTTAGCCGGTGTGATCGAGTTTGAAAACAATCAAAATGTAGTCATTGATTAGGCAAAGATAGAGTCAACTATTTATACCATAAATATGATTAGGTAAAACACAATTACATTAGGAAATATTATAGGTTTATCTTTAAAAGGGGAAACAACAATTATTGTTTACTTTGTTTAGAGTAGCCGGTCAGTAAACGGACGAAGTTTGTTTTGACAAGTTGTATTTTCTGTGGAATTAAAAAATAAGAGACACAGATTATAACAGGGTTAGGTCAGGAGAGGTCTTTTCGAATTATGAATGTTTAGTTTTTGAAATGGAAGTTAAAAACAAACCTACATTATAAATCAACATTAAAAACATATAAGATATACTTTTCAATTTCAACTTAATAAAGTAAATTTACCATTTTAATTAATCAGGATATCACTTGTGTGATTCTCTTATTTTAAATATATTAGGAGAGTAAGCCTATAGACTAAAAAGGAAAGAGATAGGTAGTAGATTAGTTTGGTTTATAGTAAAAACAGCTGTTATGTTATGATCATTTAAGGATAAGAAACAAAAGTTAGCTGAAATTAACAAAGTAGTGGTCTAATGATAGAATATTTTTATGAATTGATAGCTAACACTTTCTTAATAGGATTTATTAAGCAATATTATAGTACTTAGAGACTATCTGGCTGGTTTAAAAGTCAGGGATTTGTTTAGTTAAAACTTAGATGAACAGATGTATGTTTTGCTTTGGGTTAGGATAAATTAAGAAGTTTAATAGATAAGAATGAAATTCTTTATTTTGAACTGCTAAGAAACCAATTAATAAATTCTTACAAAGTTTGGTAACTAGCAGGTTAGTAAATTGTTTATTAGAAAAGAACTATGACTTTACAGTTAATTATAATCATCATAATACTTAAAATAGGTATAAATAGAATTTTGATGTTGATTAGCAAGGTTAGAATATGATAGGAGTACTTAGTACCCCAGTCATAAATTGAAACTTTTTACATACAGTAAAGCCAGAGATTGTTAGAACATTCACTTGAAACTAGTATGTAAGTTAAACAAGTTAGTTAACACCAGGCACTTACATAATAGGAAACATAGCAGTAAACAAATTCTATCAAATAAAATTGCACACCAATGCGTTTAGTAAAGGAAACCAATCATTATATGTAAGGTATGTTAGGAGAAAAATAATTAAGAAACTTAATTAGGAATTGTTTAATCCAAGAATAGTACAAAGAAAATAAAGTAGTGCAAAAAGATAGGTAGATAACACAATTTGTATGGTACAAATGCAATAAAACACTTATAACATCACTTTACTAAGTAGTTCAAACAGAAGTAGAAAACCAAATATTTTAGCTTGCAATGGTTTCTCAGGCAAAATGTTCATGCTAGTTCGATTATAACTTGTAGTCAGAAAAACATCATCATTATGTCAGCACGAAAAATCTCTCTTATAATATCAGCAAGGGGTATCATTTCACTAGGATACAGGTTGCAAAAGCTGAAACAAAACCAAAATATACCATTAGATAAGCTAGATAGGTTATATATTTTTATTAGGTAATTTAAGTCATTGAGTAATACTAGATAGCAAAGTTGCGCACGACTTTATATATTAAAGTTAATACTATAAGTTTTAACTCACAAACATTTAAAACAGGTTAAAATAATAAAAGGTCGTTTGTTTACTTACGTATTATGAATGAATAGTTCTCTTTGCTAGTAAGATAGAACAAGTTGTTGTTAAGCGGGATCATATTCCATTAATCCTGGTTAGCTGATTTGGTGATTAACATATTGAATACTGCATAACTAAAAACTAATTTGTTTAACATAGGTAGCTCTTGTTTTGTTTTTGACCAACAATAACCATAGAAAATAGAAAATAAACAATAAGGTAGCTGTCAAATCATTGCTTGCAATGAAAGGCACAGATTATAAGATATGTCTAAAGATGAAAGGTGTTTATGGCGTACGTTCCGTTCATAATTCAAACGCGTTTAAGGAGACAGGGAAAAGGGAAAAGTTTGATAAGACTAAATATGAGTGAGAGGCGCGGTTAATTAAACGTTGATAATATTATTTCATAATAATCGGATTTCAATTACAATAATCTTAATTAATTAGGGATAATCAAATGTTAGTGAATAAAAATACAAAAAGAAACTTTTGAGTGAAAATAGGTCCGTGTTGCCAATTTCAATTTGAGTACCTAGCATCTTTGAACTGAATTATTTTATATTTATTGCTATGTACATGCCTTGATTGTTAAAGGTTGGGAATAATTAGGTATCATAGTCATAAAAATAGGGACCATTTTTGCAATACAAGACGTGTTGTATTTATATGTATGTTATGTATGTTTGTCAAGTTGTATGTGCGTATGAAAAAAAGATTTGCAAATAATTAGGAATACGGAGATATCTCACCAATAATGTATTATAGTAACTTTAGTGCAGTGAGCTAATATCTTTGACGAATTTTCTTGAATTAAAAAATCGGTTTGATAGTACAATTAAAGTTAAAAAAAAAGTATACATGTATGAACGTATGTAAACAGCTTATTAATTTAGCTTTGGAATTAATTAATAGGTTTCGGAAAAACTTAGCTATAGACATTGGGCTGTGATCGTCTGGTGGTTGGGACCTTACGTTGTGTACTGTTCAGGAAGGAAATTATTTACACTAAGGGACAAAGTCTTTAGATATGAGTAGAGAATATAATATAAACCATAAAACTTTACATTAGAAATTTTTTTTTTAGAGCCAAATGAAGTTTATAAACAAAAAGCACATCTAGGAATGTTTGAGTTATTGGAAAAATCGCGCTAAAAGTTTAAATAGAGTTATATTAAACCAAACGACTTTTGGTTGTTTGAACGGAATCAATTGGACGGACGTCAAGTGACAGTTGAATTAAGTTGAAGTTTATCATTGTTTGTTTACTTTTGAACTTGTGGTTGGTTTTAAAAGAGAAAACTTCATAGTTTGTGAAATTAACTTTGTATTAATGGTTTGATGTGAGAAAGGTTGTGTTCTTGGTTGTACTAGTGTGAAAAACCAATGAGGGGTTCTGATGAAATTTATTTTGAATATGGAAGAATTTGTGCAACAGATGTTTGTAAGCAGATCTTTGTAAGTTTTAGTTTTATTAAGTTATGAAGGGGTACAATCGAGACCATACACCTAAGCATCCAGCCATGTTTGTCAAAATTTAGCCTGGAGACACAATACAATACAAATGTTTCGTTAATTAAATAGACCCATTTGTGATAGGTTAGATTAAAATTTCATATTATGGTTAATATGAGATTAATAGGGTAGTTTAACCACAATTTGCACAATTAGGCTAAGATGTTTACCAGCGTATTAGTGACAGGTTGCAAGCCCATCGCCTAACAGTACTACAAGCCTTTGTTCCCTTAGTCGTCTCTTACGACATCCACGGGAAGACATGGAGTGGCACTATTCTAACTCGGCAACCACACGAGGCAAACGAGTTGTGCAAATTGTGGTTATAGAATTATCAACAAGTTTTTAGAGATGTTTGTAATTCTGTAGCTCTGCCTACCCCACTCTGGGAACGAAGGCGTGAGATTATGTATGTATGTAGGGTAGTTTGTATGCATTTTTTTGGCGAGACATTACTGTACCGGCAGGAGATACTTAGTAATCGACAACTTTACATTCTCCAATTTTTAATTGTTTAACTAGATTTGAAGCAAATAGTGGATTTAATGAAAAGTTTAACGGTGACAGAAGCTTTATCTTTAAGGATTGTATTTTGTTCTGGGAAACTTAATCGGTGAATTATATACAGATCATAAATACAAAAGATTCGTTATTTTTGACTGGTTGAGTGCTATTAGAGCTGATTAAAAGCCTAGCACAACTTTTGATTTTTCCACAGACAAAAGAATGATCTGATAATTGTAACTGCATTGTTATGTCTGGACATTTATTGTTGACTATTAGTATTCATGTTATGTTAACAATTAGAATTGGTTAAAAACACATCACATAATTATCAGAATTTCTGATCAGGAAAGGCTAAGTGTTGATAAATTATTACAATCATTAAAGTAGTTTATTTGAAGGCATCTTATTATGTTATTGGTTAGGGTAGATTTCTCTTCAAATGCCAACTAGAAAGATTTGACATTTTGCGATAAATCTAAAGGCAGGGTGTAACGGAACAAACGATGTCTGTCCAGTTAATTCCAACAAAATCTAATATTACATTTAAGAAATGTAAAAGTAATAGAAATAAATGGCTTTAGAACAAACAAAATCATCAATTAGAATGTTTATAATTAAATTTATATTAATAGGAGATTTTTAGTTTAACTAAAGTATAAAGGAAATTAGAAATGTCTTATAATAAACAAAATAATATCATTTACATAGCTAAGAAGAAGTAAGATATCTAGATAAGAGAATAAACTAACAACGTTTAATTAATTTTTAATGGCATAGTCAGTGTAGCTGGTGGTTCAGGGTTCGATTCCAGGTGGACTTATATGTAGAAATGAAAAGTTAGACATATATCAATTATTTATGATAGCATATTTCTTTGTTTGGTAAACAATGTGTAAACATTAGTAGATTTGAGAATAAAGAGTCATTAATCTATTATCAGTTATGTTAAAAATTAATATGTAGTCGTTTAAAATAATCAAATAAAGCTAAAACTAAAATATAAGAACATTTTTATACAAAATTCAATTTTAAAAATGGCTGCCAAAAAGTGACACATGCCTGCTCTGTACAGGTGCCGTGAGGCAAGTGAGGCAAAAGAGGCTAAAGAAGCAAAAGAAGCCAATGAGGCTAACGAAGCAAATGAGGGAGGTATTTTATATATACAATGACGCGCCGAGGAAGGGGCTTTTTGACTTTTGTCGTTTGTCACGTACGGACGTGTTGCTCGCTGGGGTTGTTTTTAAGAGTAATATTTGTTTGAATTCGTGCAATAATTCTAGTTTATTGTTTTGCGTTTTAAATAATTAAATTACTAGTTGGAAAATTAAATTAATTTAATAATTTTAAATTCTAAATATTGCAAGGGGGTTTTAAATAACAGTAATTCTTGCTTAGGAATCGGGAGCCTTTAGGTCTAGGTACCGAATACCTAGTGTTTAGGATGTATTAATTTTATTTCTGTTACAGATCAAATAGAAGGGAGAACGCAATAACAATCGTTGAGTGTATCAGGTTATATCAATAACCTGGTGAGATTTGATCTTTGTTGAATTTATTTTCTCTCGTTGTTGATAATTCTGGTTCATATAGCCAGAGTTGCAATAATGAGGTTTCATTTGCTTATTTGTGATATTAATTGTTTGTTTAACTAATCATTATTTTCTGTGTACTTCCTTTTAGGAAATTTTGGGTTGGTTATCGCTTGCGTCTGATACATTGCATTAATTATTTGGGGCTTAAGTGGTAATTAATACTATGGTGGGGAACTATTTATTGAATTCAGCTAGATTAGCACTTGATTGTATCAGAGCGGGAGGTCAGGCTACCACTAGTAAGTGTCTGACAAGTCCGAGGAAGCCTAACGGAGCCTCTGATTTGGAACTATTAGAGTCAAAAAGAAGCCTTGGGCAAGCCTAAATATCTTTTAAATCGGCACAGATATTTACAACAAAGCCTACTTATCCTCAATGTCAGCCTTAGAGGAACAAGTGGGGTCCACATAGTTGGCATGCCGGCGCGCACCCATGGAAGCCTCTTTGGAGTTGAGAATGGGTCCCGATAAATCTATTATTATTTATATATACTAAACTACACAATAGGGCGTCCTATTCATACTATCCCTGAGAGCCGCGGCTCATCAAAAGTATGGAGGGGGACAAGAACACGAGTGTTAGGTTGCTTTTATCAGCCGACTCAGCTGAACTTTACAGTTTACCTAGGGACTTAGCTAATTACTGGGAGAGGCAAGCCCATAGTTTAGATTTTTAGTTTAGGCCTTGAAAGTAGTGTTAGGTTATCTTCATTGGATAGGGATAATAGGAAATAGGAATTAAATTAGAAAACTTATAAAATCACCTTAACTTCATAAATAAACTGAAGTATAAATTTAACTAATAGTTAACTCATAAAAGTAGAAGTAACTTTTAGAAATTAACTGGTCTAAAGAAATATAACTATAAATAAATACTAAGTAATAAACTGATTTTGATATAGTAATTCATGAGGAAAATATATATAAACTTGATATTTATTGGAAAATATATAATGCCAAACTATAACATCAATAGTTAACTGACAGAAATAAGTCCTTAATTAGAATGAATATTTAATAACATCTAAGTTAACTATACTATAAGATAACCAAAATACTATAGAGAGTATTATATGAGTATAAAGCAAATCTAGAATATCAATAGTTAGCTTAAAGAGATAAGTCCTTTTTTAGAGTGAATATTTTTATAAGATATGAAGCAAATATACCAGTAAATATTGGAGTGACAATAGTGAGAATTGTCTGATCACTTTCTTTACTATCCTTGACTAACATGAGGATTCAATCTAGCTAGAAGACAAAATGACTTCTGTGTCCCGCTGTTTACTATATAAGTTAAACATGGATACTTGGTGAAATTGAACATCTCATATAGTTATATAAAACTCAAGTCATATAAAGACTTATAAGTGAATTAAGCAATATCTATCTTGAGTCACTTTAATAAATATAATATAAATATATTCTTTTGAGAAAATCACTCTAATGAAGGATAAAATAATCTACTGAATATTTGAGTAAAGAATGCTCATATCCCAAATCTTCCCTTACTATTCAACCGACTGACTAATAGGACTTATTTGGCAAGGAGACTGTCCTGTCTATGGTGGATGTCTATTGAGGAGGACTAAGGTCCTGGGATAGCAATCCTAAGGCGTATGGTGGAGCCTTCCTTCCCTACGGGGGCCACAAAACATAAATTCTTAGATCTGCTTTATTTTAGACTTAGGTCACATAAGTTATACTATAGAAACATAATAATAATATATTTAGGAATTATATTTTTAGTAGGATGGCTTTCAACTGGAAAGGAATCATTAATTCAGTTAGGATAACTAAATTATAAATAATAGGTTGTTGTAATTATTTAGGTATATTTCTAGGGTGTATTAGGTAGGTAAAGTTAGGAATTAAAACAAAGACTTAAAGAATTCTGGGGTTACTTATGGGTACAACTAATGGGTTCTTTTAAATTACTTGATGATCACGTGCCAAAACTAATTTACATTATAATAGATTGGTAGGGATAGTAAGAGAGTTAGGTAAATTATACTGAACTAATTAGGTTTATAAATATAAGGCTAGTATAGGTAGGACATAGAAATTACATTTGGTTAGATGTAGGGTAGACAGATATTAAAAGTATTAAGAACTATGAATGTTTAAGTACGAAATTTAAATTGTAGAGAAATATAGTTAGGTAGAGCAGAGTATTAGGGACTTTAGATACTATAAATATCATCATCATATAAATAAATATAAATCCAGGCTAAGGAAACGTAATACTACTATTAGTGTCTCCAAGACTAGGATTGTAAAGTAGGCGTATTGGCCCGGGCCTTTACAATTAGTTCTGCGTAGATCAGGGTTTAGGAGCTTTATTCGTGAAAACTTTAGGATAGGCAGGTAGGTAGGTTACAGCCTTTTGTCCATAGGAGGGCAGTGTAGAATTTGGATGATAATTTTTAACGTGTGAAACAAAATCTGTGTTTTAGTAGACGTTTTATAATGCATCTTTTGTTTTCATTTCCGTTGTTTCTGTAGCCTCACCAAAATATAAGGAGCTTTATTCAAGTATTATCTTCTTAAAAGTAACGCGCCCAAACCCGCGCTTGTCATATGTTAAATCCTTTTTTATTAAAAAAAGAATTCTCAAACATTAAGCTGGGGGATTTTGAGTTTACGTTGTTTTTGAATATATTAAATGTAATTTGGTGGAGAAATAAGTTGTTTTCTTTTAAGGGAATAAATTATTTAGGTCGTAATGTAAAATATGAAATGTTACCGTTATCAATAGTATCAGCCTTGTTTTAAGACGTCATGTTATATGGTGATGAACTTATAGGTGACATTAGATAGACCACCAAAAATACTTGCAATGTCGGAAAAATATTTAAAACGATTAAATCGAATCGGATCAGCATCATAATTATATAAGGATCACCAAAATATACTTTTGCCTCAGTTTTTGACACTTCTTTTTTGAGACAAACGTTTTTGGCTGACTGTATTTCTTTGCGCAGTTATCTTATCGTACCAAGCGAACGAGTCACATTTCGGAAGGTTCTTGTAAGTTCTGTGAGAATTCTTCTGCTACTATTTGACTCCATCTTACTCTAGACACTACAGTATTGTATCGTCGTTGAGTGTAGGTACAGTCAGGGACATTCGCGGTCGTCCACTAAAGAAAATGTTGGCTTGTTCGTTGAAGCTAGCTAATCCTACAGAGTTCAGGTCGTTACGCGTCGAAGGAATATCACCCTAGGAGGTCGACTGCGTTATAAACTTCAGCCAATTCAAATAACATTCACTGGTTAAAAATTTACTTGCAATATGTGCAGTAACAAAAAATGTATAGAAAGAGTAAATTCTTGTCTAATATCCACTGAAATCACCTAACATAAAGGTAAAACCGCATGTCACTACTAGCACCTTATATTTTACAGCGAAGCATAATCATGAATACCCGATAGAAAACGTGACTTTCCTGAATCCACATAAAACCGCTTTGATCCGGAGAAAAAACAACCCTATACCAACACCACAAAAACCATCAAAACCGCAAAGATAAATTTGCACACGTTAACACGGTCGGGAAAACCACCGTAGCAAGAGCTCCGTAGTTCTACACCGTTTGGGAACTGCGGTAGAGCCGTCCGATTTGTAAACAATAGGCAGGTCAAAGTATGTTGGGTGACGTTTACAGACGAACCCACGTACTTTGAGTATGTAAATCATAATCAAAGTGACGTTTATTGTTGTGCAAATGTAACTGCTATGTGACAGATGAATAACGTACGTGGATTTTTGAAGTAGGAATAATTCTAATAAAACTTATTCCTTTTACCAATGAAATACTTGCTTCAAACCTTGCTTATAAAGTGTGTTCGCTAAATGGGAGCGAACTGAACTCTCATATATCATAAGGGAGGGAGAGATAATATCTTGAGATAGTAATATTTCTGGCTGTGTGATCTACCGTGGTGACACACAGTAGCTCTGGGCTGAAAAACCAGTACCATGAGCTGTAACCATTTTACATCTTTTGACACTAGTTTTTGTATTTATGTTTTTGTTTGTTATTTTGTTCTTGTACTTTGTTACACGTACTACGTAAATTATATTTTTTTCTTTCTTTCTTATTCCTATACACATAGGAATCATGATCAGCAATAATTTGTCTGAAAGAATATTATTATAAATGACTTTACTGTGCTACTGGCATTGCGTCGGCGACGGTAAATGCTTTCCATCTGACGGTGTATCAGCTCATTTGCCCAAACGGCTATAAAACGTATAGTATGTCGTTTGGTAAAGGATATAGTTAAAAAGAAAAACTATTTACTTTTTATTTATATTCTTATTGATTTATTACATTATATGTCACAAACAGGAAACGCAACTATTATATTAATATTCAATTTAATACAAGCATTGTAGCACTTGCGCCCATATTTGTATTTAATTATTAGTTTTGCCACTACATTTTAAAAACGCATCCTTTAAATTCAACCTAATTCCAATACGCATTCAACTCTATGACGGTAAACTTAGTCTAGAACATGAAGCAGAGAGAAGCATATACGGTTATGAGTGTTAATTTGTGACCCATTTCAAGAAAAATATGCTTGAAGTCGTCAATGTCATTAGAGACCTTATTGTTGTAGAATATCAGATTGACTTTGGACCTAATGTGGGTACCAAATTTAATCTCGTGACTACAATATCTAATTTATTACAGAACACTAGGTTTATTGAGAAACGTCGGTGAAACCACACAGTGATTACGTCTCAGAATAATACAATTATACTTAGTTAATTAACGTTCTGGTATTACCCGGCATCAGACGGCAACTTGTCGTGCTACTTTAATTAAGTGTGTTTAATAAATATCTGCTACTTGCGATTCCTTCAGCGGAAAACGTCTTCAAAGACTCCTTTATAAAATTTAAGAACAAACTTTTCAAAAATTTGTTCTTAAATTGCCATTGCTTTTCAAAAAGTCTAAATTTTGAAGACAAATTATAGATCCCTTCATAAATTTATGCACTTTATACAGTTAATTAATTTATTAATACAAATATAAACTCATTTCAATAATTCTGATGAGTGATGTATACATCTGATATTATTATTATTATTAAACACGAATCTGTATATACACTGTTGGTTGGTTTATCAATATATTTGTTTATCGCTATTCCTTTAAGAATAGTACAAAATCGGAGTAAAAAGTACCCTTTAATTTATTTTCGGTTTTCAAGCAATCTTTTAGCTATAAAAACGTAACAAACATACCGAGTTACTTTTGAATTAATAATAATTATTATGCATGGATGAATACAATATTTTTACAGTAGCCTCTCGGCCTATGATATTAATGCTTTTAATAAATTTAAGACGACGCCATGGTTTAGTTGGTGACTTCGAAGCTAGCGATCTCGGGTTCAAGTCCCGGTAGGCAAGGGTGAAGAGCGTCGGTGGCCTAGTGGCTTAGGCGGTCGACTCGTGATCGTAAGGTACCGAGTTCGAACCCCCGCGGTCACCATGTACCAATGAGTTTTTCTAACTTAAGTGCATTACCCGATGCTCTTACGGTGAAGGAAAAACATCGTGAGGAAACCTGCGCATTCGAACAGCTGACTGTGTAAGAGGGTATTGCACAAAAGATTCTAAAGGGTCGAAGTGTATCCGAAAGGGCCCATCTGTAAGATAAGATAAGATAAGAAGGTAAGGGTGGATATTTCTGACATGAGCGTGAATATTTGTTTCTGAGCCTTGGATATTTTCTATATATTGTATTAAGCTATATGTGTGAGATTATACCCTGATTTTTATTTATTTTTATTCAAAAAATAATGTGTAACACTTAATACTGAAACTAGTTTAATATATTCCACGTACACGTACGTAGGTACCTACAGTAATATCAAATCAAACCCAAGAAACTTTACCTCATATTTTATTTTAATTTACGACCATTAAAGCTCAATTTGGAATGTCTCTCAACTAAACCAAGTCATGTGTCTCGAAGACGCTGCGATCCGATCGCAATAGGCCCCCTGACCCTCGATAGCGCAATAAGTCATGGATATTGGCCTGATCTACATAGTAGGCCCCCGGGATTTACGAGTGTCCTGAAATTGTAAGGCATTGGAGAATAGAGGATGGAGGGGGTTAAATATGTGAACTGTTTGAATAAAACTTTTGTTATTTGTTTGTCGTTTAAAAATAGGTCAATTTCATTAGAATTTGAAGTTTATGTATAGAACATACAAAAAACCGTTGAAAAAAAACGCGTCTTGTAACTATGGGAATGTTTACGTTTTGTTTTGATAGAATATGTTCAGTTTGACCACATATCCTATAAAAAAACCGGCTATCGATTACTATTCAAAAGATCAGCTCTATACAGCTCGTTAAAGGAAGGACGGAAGGACGGACGGGCAGCAAGGGATTATAAGAATTTATGTATTTACTAGCAAAATACGAATCCAAGATATTGGAAGTCAATTAATTTGAACTTGAATTGAGTAAAATATATTATCTCGTTTGGCACCCTGAATGTGATAAATAAATTTTAGTACCGTAAAATAGTTTTTCATCACACTTGCTCGTAAATAGTGTCCTAACATGCTAGAAAAATCGACCGTAAATACAAAATAATACCCACGGGCCTTTTTTTTACCATTACGCCCTGCGGGCGAAATAGCTTTTTTTTTAAATATTATACGTAGACTCAAACTATCATAATACACCAGGACCCTAATTCTTGTGCCATTCGATATGAAGTTTCATTCGAGATGAAATGTCAGTTGCATAAAATTTTCTAAAAATCTCGCATATAAACTATTGATCTCGACTGTCACTAGAATCGGACTCCTGACCACGTTTGACATTATCTGTGGTAAGTCATAGATAATGATGTAGTCTGCCGCAAATTTATAAATACTGATTATAAACTGTGTGATTCCAAAATAATAATTAAAAGGGTGTCTTTGTGCAAATATTAAAATTTATAATCAATAAAAACATGTCGTCATCCGAAGAAATGGATAATGCGACTCCGCCGGACATCGACAACGCGGCTAAAACTATTAGTGAGAATCGTAAGTTAAAAATATGATCTTTTGTCTGATTTTATTTCATTTCCTCGCAATTGTGATGAAAAACATTGTATGTTACAGGGGTGGTAAAGGAAATACAAAGCTCGAGTCATTAAAGCCCTCAGCCTTCGGCTTCGGGCTTCTAACAGACTCTCGTTTGTAATTCTGTCTTTACCACCCTTAATACACAATGTACTATTACATAATATATATTATGTAACTCCTACTGATATTATCATATTCGTAACAGTCTGTTTGTTGAACCGATTTTGTCACTTTTTTTCGGCAAAGTCCAAGTTTTTAAAAGAGGATATTATCATTCATACAAGGTGATCTTGCTTAATCAGTTTCACATAGAGAAAGTCGCACGCAAAAGCCAATATCCCCTAACTCGGACCAACTCCCAGATATTTGCGGTTCCCGTATAAATTTTATTTTTTCCAGCCACGTGTGACACGCGCCCAATGGGTTCCGCGGATTGATTTACACCGCTTTAGGGTCCAAATGTGACTGAAAAATGTGCTCTAAGAGAGGTTCGGAGCGAGAACGAATTTACTGAACAGCGGGCCTAGTATTGCTGCGTCTATCTAACACGTCAAATGTGGTTAAAGCATCCGTCACTCTCGTACTTATTTACGTGTCAGAAGGTGACGGATGCCTTATCCACACTTTGTCACGCGATAAACGCAGCCATATTAGGGCCCCTGTTGTTATTAATCTTAACTTTAACGTTTGTAAAAATGGTGGTATTTGTTAAGAAAGGCTACAAAGGTGAAATTCGGCGTGATCGCTTATATTCACCGTAAATAGTAGTTTATGTAACTGATACATAATGAGAGTCCTTTAAACACGGGTGTGGTATAATGAGATCACACGAGTGTTTTAAAGCTTAACTATGTACAGTTGCATACATTACTTTTCTCAAAAATGACCGGAAATGTTGACATTCTTATATACATATTGAGACGCGAAGTACATAGTTTACTGACAGTTCTCAAATTAAAAAAAAAAACATTGCGTGCTCGAAACACAAGCTTGTAACTTTTTAAAAAGTGAAAAGGGCCATTATAAAATGAGGGCACAAGTCTTATACAATCAAATTTTACTCTAAACATAACTTTTTTATTTGAGCCTGGAATAGCTTATGTCTTTTTTAAAAACAAAAATTGCGTTTTTCCTTGTCATAAATAGAAAGGGGGTAAAGAGTGATGGTTTTTCCACATGAAGTTTCTGTTTGTATGCAATTCAAAAAATTAGTTCATGCGATGAAGATTTGACTCCAACACAAAAAAAATCTTGCCTTTTTTGAGAAAAGCACTATATTTGCCTCGGCAGGAACAGCAATTGCGGGCTTCGTATTTTAAACGGACTCGCAAGCTCGTCCGTTTAATCCAATACTCGGCCCGCAATTGCCTACTTCCATGCCTAGGCAATAATGTACTATTATCTACACACATATTATAAGTACTCTAAGATGGGTTCAGAAGCCGACGACTTGAAGACAAAAATGGCGGCAAAACAAACTTGTGTTGTGTCAGTGTCACGAATATGAATGGATTGTTTTAAATCATAGACAAACTAATAAAGTCCCTATTCTCATGTCGTTCGAAATCAAATGTCTTACGATATTGTACTAAAAAATATACCAAGTTGACGTTTCAATTGATACTAATTAGGCCCGTTTAAATTGTGTTGGATTTGGAAGATGTTCCAAATTGGAAACTCATTACTTTACAATATTCGATAAAGTAATTTTAAAATTACGATACAACTGTCATTGCTGTCACCTACTACCACAGGTAATGCTCGTCATTGCCTACGGGTTTTGAACGCATAATAGAGGACTCATGATATGTGTGTAGATAAAGATAGTTTCCCAACCATAACCACTATAGCAATTGCAACCTTAGTATCTAGTAATGAGGTTGCAAGTATTACGGTAGTTCTGTCTAAAAACTACCTTTATCGCGGTGGAGGAAGCATCCATCGCTTTCGCACTCATATACTGATCAGTAAAGTAGAGTAGTAGTAGAAAAGTTGAGAAGTACAAGATTGGCATTGTATGGACATATAATGAAGAGGGAGGAAGGAAGCATAAAAAGAAGAGTGATTAGTATGAATGTGGATGGATATTAGGGTAGAGAAAGAACGGCAAAGGTTTGGATGGATTGCGTGAAGCATAACATCAATGGGTATGAGAGGTGTGAGTGCAGAGTTAACAGTAGATAGAGGAAAATGGAAGAAGAAAACTAGTTATACCGACCCCACCTAGAGGTAGTGAGGAATAAGGGCAGGAGGATAATGATACTGGTCTGCAAGTTGCAAATGTTTTATCCACGATTATCCAAGTCACTAAACACAACCATAATTGTATTAAAGCGAAAAAAAATCGTCGGTCTTAGGAAGGATTCGAACCTACATCTCCTCTGGCTCTCCGGGCCAATGCAGGCGCATTACCAATGATCCCACCAAGACCCTACTTAAGATCCACGAAATTAGTACTCGCTAGCTTTTTCATACTCGGAGGGTATGCTGACGCCATCTATAGTTGTTTATTAACAAACGACACTCATGTTTCAAAGTTGTTGAATAAAGTGGCCCATTGTACTCGTGCTAATTTCAATGTAACTTGAAACATGGGTGTCGTTTGTTAATAAACAACGATAGATGGCGTCAGCGTACCCTCCGAGTATGAAACAGCAAGCGATTACTAATTTCGTGGATCTTAAGTAGGGTCTTGGTGGGATCATTGGTAATGCGCCTGCATCGGACCGCAGAGCCAGAGGTGATGTAGGTTCGAATCCTTCCTAAGACCAACGAATTTTTTTCGCTTTAATATAGTTTAGAATTTCGTAACAGACGTTTCTGTTAAATTTAAAAATCTTTACTACCATAATTGGCCGGCAGAGCAAGCAAAGGATTTTGAAATTAAATTTTCATTGTATCATCACCATCACTATCATCATCGTCATCAGCCTATGTTAGTCCACCGCTGGACAAAAGCCTCTTTTGATGATTGCTAGCTTGCCCTATTAGAAGCGCGGTTTATGCAATTCCCTCCGGCTAACAGACGTGGTCTAAATTAGAAATATATACTCGTATTTAGTAAATTGGCCACATGAAAGCTCTTTTACACGTCGGTAATATGAAATGAATCTACTAACGCTTTGGACAAGACTATCACTCTAGAACGCATCTGCTCCAACGGCCATTAGTTCTCCTGCAGATTTCGCTATTTACTACCACTTCAACTTGCTAATTCTTTGCGCTTTTTCGATAACTTTTTTATGTCTCATTACGTATACGAAAAAACAATTGATTGGGTAAAATTATTAATAAAGAGGCACATATCTAAGTCCTCAGGATTGGCAACGCATTTGATGTCTTAGGATTGGAGTCTTGAGAAATTAAATGTCTTCGGCTCCCAGATCCCACTTACCATCAGATAGCCTATGTGCTTTTGTGCCTTCTCATTGCCATAAAAAAAGATCTTTCAGAGTAATACTGAGCAAACCGTTTTTTAAGTAAATCCTAATTTTGCTTAGTTTTACTATTAGAAAAGACTTCATCATATTATAATATAATTATATAGGTATGTGTAACATGAGTGTTGTTAACAAATTAAGGGTGATTTTCCATACCGACGCATCCGACTCTGAGCTAGGAGCGAAGTTGGGCCCATGTTCTAAACGAAAACATCACACTAATTATGAAGTTGGTAAGACCGAACAAGTTCAAACAAGCTTAGAGCGTTATGTTGGCTCATTATTAGGAATTTGAGACTAGTTACGTGTTGTAGTCATGTATACCTGGTACTTTGATATTAAACATCGATCGCAAACCTCTCTGGCGTGTGATATCTTTTACATATTAACTAACTAATATGTAACTACTTTTGCGCCTTATTTCACTAGAATACGGTCCAAATGTACATGTACCATGGACTTTTAGTAGCGTAGCAATCACATTCAACGCCAACGATTGAGTCAACATGACGTTGTAAACCAAATCATAAGAAGTATCTTAGGTTATGTTTGACAACGTCACTTTATTATAGTACTTGTAGCCTAGGCATCATATTAATTGACTGCACAATCACCAAAATGGAGGCCTGATACAACATAGAACAATGACACAATAACATTTTCACAAATTCTTCCGATTTCATTTGAAACGTTCAATGACACAGTTCTATGGTGGATTTCGATTCCATTTCGCGGATTGTACAATCTTAATTAATATTTAAGCGAGGCGTAGAGCTCACTATGACTCAACTGAGATGGCATTCGTATTTTTTTATTAAATTTGTTTGCAGATTAATTAGTTTGCTTACGTCAATTAATAACTGACAAAATATATTATGTTTTGTCAATTTTCGAAAATAGTTTACGTTATTTTACGCATCTTTTCTAGCCCAAATGGGGCGCGAGATGCATAACGTAAACGTCAAATATATTTTTACGACATATAATAAATCTATTGCAAAATAGGACATTTTTATTCCAAGAAATATAAAAATTCAATTCGCGGGTACAAAAGCTGAAAAGAAACCCAATCCTTTATTAAAACGATTTCCCTGTCCAACTCCTAAATAGTTCGGAACTTAAAAATAAAAACACGCCTTCAGTAGTACAAAGCATATTTTTATTCGCGAAACTCTTCAAAACCGTTTCTTGGGGAACACAAAAAATCCATTAAAGAAGTTCTTAATACTCCGCTAAGTTTTATCTTCTTTCTCTGTCTTGTCTCTTTAAGAGTTCCTTTTACACCGTGGTGTAATTATCTATTAACACATTTTGAGTGTTGGAGCATAATTTTATGTTTATTATCTTTAAAGCGCGAATGCCTAAAATATATGTTTTATAAGAAATATGTACGAGTATACCTATTTACTTTTTATCGCATTCTAACAAAGGTATTTGACATTATATGAAAAAACTCATTTATAAATGTAAAACATTTTTACAATGTAAAAATATTTATTAATAATAATAAATAATAATAATAATAATAATAAAATTTTATTGCACATAAATACACATCAAGTTCAGTTGACAAAGATACATATGGAATATTGATTATTTTCATACAATAAGAACTATGTAGATGATACTCATGCACTTAAAACATTGTCATAAGAGATTTACACTGGTCCCTACACTAGGCGTAGCCTGTCCTATAGGTAACCAATACAGAAATGAGTTTGCAGAAAGTTGCGAAAAGCTAATAAAATACACAACACAAAGGAATGAAGTCTAATTTAAGATATAAATTTTATACTAAGTAAAACTAGAACTAAATTACAAATGCACAAGCTGGAGTGTGTGTGTGCGTGTGTGTGAGTGTGTGCGTGTGCGTGTATGAGTGAGTGTGTGCGTGTGTAATGTGGGTGTTTTAAGATTGTAAATGTATGTAAGAGTCTCTTTGAATGACAGGAAAGAAATTGCCCGTAATTGCGTTACTTAGGTACGCAACGCGTACGTTACTTATTTCAACATTGTAAAAATATTTTAATATTTTGTCTTGCTGTAGTTTTCTGTAGGCATTTTATGTGGTTTTTTAATCCGAACAATGTTATAATAGTTATTGAGGTAAAAATTATAATGTTATTTAACGCGGAGGTATTCAAAGCATAATATTATTTATTTGCCACATGTCTAGCAATCACGTTTTGACATTTAATATAGGTATCTTATTGATACAAAGATAGTTTTGTTTAAAACTAAAAAACTATGAAGTCCATCGTATTATTTAGATTTGTAATTTTAAACTTTTTTTAACTAATTTTAATATTAATTACTTATGTGTAGCCTCGTGTGGTTGCCGAGTTAGAATAGTGCCACTCCATGTCTTCCCGTGGATGTCGTAAGAGACGACTAAGGGAATAAAGGCTTGTAGTACTGTTAGGCGATGGGCTTGCAACCTGTCACTAATACACCTGTAAACATCTTAGCCTAATTGTGCAAATTGTGGTTATAGAATTATCAACAAGTTTTTAGAGATGTTTGTAATTCTGTAGCTCTGTCTGCCTACCCCACTCTGGGAACGAAGGCGTGAGATTATGTATGTGTATGTATGTGTTTTTGAATTCAAAATTGATAACTTTACGAGTGTATAAAGTTCACAACGGTGTGATATAACGCCTTTTAGAGCTAAATGTTCAATAACGCATATTTCAGGCGGGGAGCAAAGTTTCACATTTCACCCCCCTTCCAATTTAGAATTCGTCTCTTAAGATTTTTTCCCTTATTTTCCGTAAGGGGATAATTGAAAACGATTGGGAAATGATTTTGAAACTTAGGGCGCAAGATTACTTGGAAAAGTTACAATTTTCGATGGGAAAAGTTATAATCTTCTATAATAAATGAAATGACGGGTAATAAAGTTTAAGAAAAAGATTGCTAATGTTTTTAAGGAAAAGAAAGAAAGAAAAAGCATTTATTCAGTGATACGCATACAGTACCTAAGTGACAACAGTAAGTACAAAGTATTAAAAAACAATGACGAAGTAATAAATAAATGAGGAAATATACTTTTAATCAGCCTGTATACTATTAATGATAGACCGGTTGTCTATGTTTGGGTTTTCAAATCTTAATATTTTTTGTTTAAAAAATTACCGATTTCTATTTACAATTAATTGATTTATCATTCTGTCAATGCTAATCATTATTGATATTTGTTTAAAATGTCAAGGAATTTAAAATTGTGAATGAAGAGATAGAGTGTGCTCCAGAAAACTTTCATTAAAATTCTTCACCGCAATTAAATACAAACTTTGCAACTCTTAATAGAAAACTGTTAACCCGTGAGATAAATACAATATTTCATAGAAATGGATTTAACGAAACGGGCAAAAGTTAATTAAGGCTATCTCATCAGATAAGGAATTAAAACTTGGAATTAAACCTCGCTCTGCGCGATTTTGATACTCGATTCGTGGAAATTGTCTGTAATTTTTATGTCTATGTGAGTTTTTGGTAGATTAACTATACTTTAGTTACTTGAAAGTGCGATACCTAAGTGTTTTTTTTTTTCAACTATTTTAACTGATAACTGCTAGTTGAAGTAAGTACATTAATGAAACTATGAATTGAGTACGAGAAAATGATCTTCTCTCAGTTGCATTATTATTTATTATTTATTTATTTATTTAAAATAATTACACAGCAGAACAGTATTACACTACGGCACTGTGAATTATATATTTAATAAAAACAAACAAATATGAATTGACATTAAAGATACTCACTAGGAAAAAAATATTTAGACCGAAGAAACGCGGGCATCCATCTTCTAACATTAGTTAAAACACTTAATACACGCAACCTACCATCCACTGGCAAATACATCACAATATGGGGCAGACTCTACCAGCGTGTTCACCAAATGCAAGGCGTGAACCAGTGGCGACTAAAAAAAAACCGGTCAAGTGCGAGTCGGACTCGCGCACCGAGGGTTCCGTATTTAAGATAATATGGTTGGAAAACGCAAAAAAAATACCTATTTTGTTATGAACTTTCTAATCTATGCAATAAGGTCTATTTTGACTAGCCTAAATTTTATTACAGATTTTAAAAGTTTTTTGATAATTTTTCTAAAACTGTAAAGTTTGATAACTTCATTTTATTTTTCTCGTAAAATATAAGTAATTAGCTTTAAAACAGGATTTTTTCAGATTTTTTGGTCCATAAACTTTGGAGATAAGAGGAGGAACGGTCATTTTTGTACATTTTTGGCTATAAATCATAAAGTACGTCCTGAAAAATTCTAAAAATAATAGTTTTGAAATTTGCAGACTGAGCCCTTTCAAATGACATCCCGTTTGCTATAATCAAATAACATTCATTTTTCAACCCCCTATTCTAGACCCCTTAACAAATATTTAGAAAAATAGTTTCATCCTTTTTTTAGTAAAAAGAGATGCGGGCAAGCAAGTTATATAATTATGCCAAATTTCAAATTGATAGCTTCTATAGTTTCTGAGAAAAACTGCTGTGACATACAGACGGACAGAGAAACAACGAAGTCTCACCATAAGGGTTATTTTTTACCATTTTGCTACGGAACCCTAAAAACATCCATCCACCGTCCATCCATCCATCGATTAAAGTGACCGTACCCTATAAAATGATTATTGAATCTATCTGTAAAAACGTTAAAGCACATCCCAGTTAATATAATTTTACACGAATAGAAACGTCAAAGTGTTCGCACAAAGAACGTAATATAATTTCACAGTAACATTTCAGTGTTTTTTTTTTGTCTTAACTTACTCGACTCCTCTGTCTCAGACTTATTACCTGCAACAAAGCATATTTACATTAGAATTGCATTTTAGACAAAAGCTGCAAATTAAAACTTTTGTTGAAGCTTCATCATGGTGTTACTGCTTTTTTACTACACAAATAGAACTTGTATGCTCAAAAGCTCAGGGGTGTTATTCTCTAAAACGGCGCTCGGTCGGTCGAACGAGTGAACGAGTGCACGCGCCACACCGGCGAGTTCAGGTGTGTTATTCTCTCAAAAAACGGCGGCCGGTCGAACGGACGAGCGAATAAAAGCGCGTGCATTGTCAATTAGGGAGCCTTATACGTTGGTGAAGTCATGCTGCCAAATTGAATACACGCGCTAAGATGTGTTTTGTTCGCTCTGTCGGGACTACTTAAACTCGCCGCTTGGACCTTCACTCGAGCGAACGATCACCTTTGCTTGTTGAGAGAATCACCACCCTGTAGTCTCTGACGGGACTACTTAAACTCGCCGGTGTGGCGCGTTCACCCGTTCAACATTTTAGCGCGTGCATTCTCAATTAAGCAGCAGGGCTTCTATCGATAAGATCGAACGTATAAGGCTACTTAATTACGAATGCACGCGCTAAAAGTGTTTTATGCGCTCTGACTCGGGACTACTTAAACTTGCCGGTGTGGCGTGTCCACTCGTTAACTCGTTCGACCGACCGAGCGCCGTGTTTAAGAGAATACACCCCTGTTTGAAGAGTTATAAATTATAAATAAAGTAATCTTGGCTGTGCAATGATGTCCGTCCGTCACACGTCAAAATAAACGTTAAATAATAGAAACCTGTAATTTCTGATGTGTCTCAAGACGAGCATTTTAGGTGGAATCAGTTTGTTAATACCCTTTATTTTAGATGAATCATTAATAGTACAAAATAAACAAAAATAGATTTAATTCACTAAGTAAACATGATGAAATAAAAGAAGGTTGTTGTTTCTTTTTTATAACACATGTCACTTTTGATAGGAAACACCGCTCTTTTTTTATGGTATACCACATCACAATAAAATGACACGTTAAATCAAATTTGACCTTAACCTTTTTTTAGTTTATTATTCGCTTTTCTGTATCAGTTCATGTTTAATATAAAACGAAGCGCAACCTTGATTATGGAATACAGGTTGTTCCATAAAGGTCCTATACAAAGTGTGATTAAAGATACATAGAACAACCTGTACATTTTATGGTAACAGAAATAGACATTGAGTTTTTTTTAAAACTGAAGTTTAGTAGCTATTAAGAACATTTTTTTTTTTCAAAAATCTTTGTCATCTATTTTCTATAGAAGTGTGAATGAAAATGAGCACGCATGCCACCTGATCGTTACCATAGACATTAGCAATCTCAAGACTGCTATCCTAAATAAGTGAAAAAGGGTAGGTACAAGTCAACTTAACTCGTAATAAAAAAGGGTATATACATGAAACGGAGTATACTAGACTTACACCCTTTTTCGGTATCCCTTAATTTTTCATAATTTTATTTGCCATAATGGTCACTGGCTATAACCTTAATTTCCCCTAATATCACATACCATAATTTCATTTGCCAAAAAGTCATTTTTTCTGAAATGGCAAATGAATGCTATGGCACATTATCGTTATGGTATATAAAATTATGTCATATGAAATTCGGTCAAACTATAGAGAACCCCCTTTTTCACTTAACCTTCAGAAGACTATAACCCTCTTTCACAAGCAAAACATCAACAACAGTAAAGGACTAATGCAATTAAACCTACGTATTAATAAATAAGTTACAATTAATCAAATATCATTTATATCAGAATAGGTAGCAAAGGGCTGTTTCTTATCCAACCACGTCCGCATCTTAACTCTAAAGGCGAGTTTCGAACAACTCTAATACACGGTCTATTGTGCCGCGAAAACTGTATCGAAGTCGGCTTAGCCGGATTATCGGATTATGGGTTAGCGTGAATGGCATTTTTCGTTATTATTAAGTAAAATAGCAGTTAAGTTCACAATATCCCACTATTATTATAAATGCGAAGTTTGTGTATGTGTGTGTTAGTTTGTTACATCTTCACGCTGCTGGATGAAATTTGGAATGGAAGTAGCTTATACCCTGGATTAACAGGGGTTATTTTTCATCCCGAAACATATAAAAGTTCCCGAGGGAATAACGATAATAACAATAAGAGAAATTTAAAAACGCATTGTAATATATATATATATATAAGCAATGCAAGCGTTCCTAATTATATAGTGGTGGCCACATAATAAGGAACGCTTGCATTTTTCTCATACAACGGCTACCAAATTAAGACTTTTAAATTTTGACAACCAATCAAAAATTTCTTAACCTATTTTATATTTGGTTACACTTATTACTAACTAATAAACGAAGGTTTAAATGTACAGTCACAACACCACTTGCTACTCTTCGTAATTTAGCCGAGTAATACATACTGGATACACGAGTATAACCGACTAAAACTAGGTTTGCATTACACGGCCAAAATACGAACTGCGGCAAGTGGCTCAACAATCCCGTGTGGTGACTGTATGTACAACTTATCGTTTTAAAAAAAATATTTCATTTTATAGGGATTTAAAAACTTAGTGCTGACGCGTCCATACAAAGTTTTATGAACTCCAAAAATATATATTTTCAAAACATTATACGTGTCAGAAAGTGACGTTTTATCCACATTTTGATGCGCGATAATCGCTGCCATATAAGGCCCTGAGGAGAGCAATCGCAAATACATTACCGGCCTTTGAGAAAATGATCCTCTCTTAAAAACTACTGGAAATACCGCTAAAGGATGCTCCTACAAAACTGTCGTGCGAAAGATAAATGTACCACCCCACTGGGCTTCTACTACACCAGAACAGTGTGGCGGCACCTCAAGCCGCAGCGGTATTTCAGTCACGCACGCCCGTCTCGGCTGAGATTTAACAAACTTTTTGTTTCTCATTTATAAAACCTTGACACATTCCGCAAGTTTAAGGTAAGGAATTAGGTGGCGTGCGTGGAAATACAACTGAATACTTAAGCCACATTTAAAGGTTACACGTATTTTTAGGGTTCCGTACCTCAAAAGGAAAAAACGGAACGATTATAAGATCACTTTGTTGTCCGTCTGTCTGTAAGTCTGTCAAGACTCTTTATCTCGGGAACGCGTGGAGGTATCGAGTTGAAATTTAAAACATATAATCAAGTCTATAGACCCTTGAAGCTGTGAAAAAATGTAACTTCTAAGTTAACGTAAAAAAAAAGATACGGCCGTTCATGGCGCAAAAATCGTATATTTCGACACTCTCAAGGCAATCAAAATTTATAGGGCATTTTCCGTTGGCCTAGAACTACGAAATTTGGCAAGTAATATCGTCTCATGCTACAAAAATCTGGAAACCCAACAGTTTTAATTGAATCACAGAAAAACAGGGTCTTTATGCAAGGAACGGCGGCGGCGCAAATTTTGAATTGAGTTGAGTTAACGTGTCATATGTGGAACCCTCGGTGGGCGAGTCCGACTTGCCTTGTCCGGGTTTTATTCATTTATAGGCAGTTTTTACTAAATTCGAGGATTTTTTTGCAGATTGCACATTTAAAAAAACTAGTGAAGTTTTCCCAATATCTTAATCACAAGTCGCTGCTACTCCTCATCCTAACTTTAAAAACACCCCCTGTATAAGCAAAAACTACTTATTAAACAAACAACAAACTATTATAAACTCGTAAAAACTGATCACGTTACAAGTTTGGTAAAAGAGAACGAACAAATCCTTTAAAAATGGAATCCAAAACCTATTGAAATGAAAGCCTTTCTTAATAGTCATGCAATACTGAAAACATCATTCAATTCTATAAAAATGACCCTTACAGTCTGATTACAAAGTCGAAATTTCAACAGCTATTAGTCCCCCAAAAATATCTTTTAAGCATAAGTAATGCAAATTGAACTCTTAGTCTCTGTAGTAAAGTTTAAATTGCAGTGCGTGCAATGTAGCTGAAAATATCTTCCTAAAAGCTGGAATTAGGCAGACAATGGTAACCGTTTTTTTTGTCTAGCCGCTGCCAATTAGAAGGACGGATCAATTGCCAGTACCATGTAGATGGGAGGGTTAGAAAAAAAGGCTACCAAAATTTCTTTATAGGATAACTTCAAATTGTCATCTGAATATTTTATTCCAAAACAATGACAAATTTTTGAAGTAAAAACTTAACAGACTGCTTTTTACATGATGCCTAACTTACAATAACCGATTTTAAATTTTCGTCTTTCTGTCTGTCTGAATGTTTGAATAGTCTCCTAAGCTATTCAACAGTTCTATAAAAATGTCATAAAAACATAAATTTCTAGTTTTGTTTTGCGAACGTTCCATTTCTATATCATGCAGGCTTCGGAAGATATGAATAAAAATATTTGTAAAGCTATTATTTCCATAACCGAAGCGAAGCTAATCTTCAATATTCGTAAGCGACATTTTCCTATATAAAACACTAGCTTCTGCCCGCGACTTCGTCCGCATAGAGTTCGAATATCGTTATTCCTTCGGAAACTTAAAAAAATTTCGAAATGAAAAGTAGCCTATGTGTTAATCCAATATATAAGGTATCTCCATTCCAAATTTCATCCGAACCCGTCCAGCCGTTGCAGCGTGAAGGAGTAACAAACTAACACACACATATACACACATACACCCAAACTTTCGCATTTAGAAGAAGAAGAAGAAGAAAAATGTTCATTCAGACATATTACAAAAGGAAAAAAAACAAGTGCTAAACGAAGAATACAAAAAACATTATGGCTGACCCAATGCCAGATGCCATGAAATGGTCCCAGCTCAGCGTGTTGTCAGTAGTAAAACCAGCGCTGGTCTTCCGCATAATATTAGTAATAATTATATTTTCACAACACTGCTCGGAAATATGGCCATAGATGGTCTTGGTTGGGGTCACAAAACGTCACTTATAAGGACAGACCAAGAATGTTTTAGTCGGCGTGTTTGCTGATTGGTCGAGAACATTGTTGTCCAACTTTAAGAACCAATGAAAATCAATCAATCAATTTTTGTGTCATAACTCCTTAAAATTGAAATCGACCAATCAGAACATACCATTTGGTGTCGTAAAATATTAGGTGTATTTTTGCTAAAAGACACACAGACCAAAAATCTATGTCACTGTTTTTTTTTTTAAATGTAATTCTAAATTGGCCCCTAATCTCGAACCACTAGAGATGAAATTACATGGGAGATATGGCGAAACAAATAAAATTTTATATGGAGTTGACATTTTCATCTCGCATGTTAGTTTATTAATCTCGAGTGCCACGAGAATAGGGGTACAGATTAAAAAAAAGTGATCTATGGTAAAATTGGCGGTGATGTCACATTAACATGAATTAAAATTTGAGTTTTGAATATGAATTTTTATTTTATTTATATTTTATTATATTTATTTCCTCTCAGTAGTTGTGAAAAACACTACGTCTGCCTCGGTAGAAAGTGCAATTTATGAACTCGTACATTAGAGGGCCTCAACTACGTTTCGGCCCTCTATATGACTCGTCCAAAAATTTCGTACTTTCTATCCTCTGCAACAATGTACTATAGTAGGATTTAAATAGCAACCTGTTTTCCAAACCTTACTTGAAACCTAACCATACGACTGACACATTACTAATTGCAGAAACGAATGTTCGCCTAATGAACGCTCACTCGAATAGAATATTCCAGCGAGCGTCCATGCAAAGCGAAAAACGCTATCGGATTTCGAAAGACCACTGTGTCGATCAGATGTTCGCTTTAATGGAATTTGCTTTTAAATAGCGGTAGAGTGGCAATCGTTTTCGAAAATTAAATTTTATTATTACCTAGCAGATATCCCATTCGCGTTTTTTCCTGAATTAAGTTTTTACAGTCGTGTTTTTTCACTGACTCGTTTTTTCTTGTCACAATTTTTCTTATTCCAGAATTTAATTTGAGTATCGATGGAGCTCCGCTTCCTTTTTCTGAGTGGTTTGGCCCTTCGAGCCTGCTGCTAGAGTAACATAACCTAAACCATCCATTACGACCTTATTATAAGTGGAAAAATGTACACCTGGAAAAATCCCGATGGGAAAATATGCAATGGAAAAAACATGCGAATTGAAATACCAATATTTTTTTTAGGAAATAATGTTCCAAGATTTTAAAAAATATTAAAAAAATATTAATTAATTAATAACTCTTAAATTAATCTAAAACTCGTACACTAACCTAATAGACTGCTACAAGTGGGCATCTTCCCAAAATGCTGGCATCATTGCCACGTTGAGTGGCAATGCATAATCTTTGTGCCAAGTTAAGGCCAGCATTTTAAACAGGATTTGGAATTTCATTGAGATTGGTTAGGCTTGTTTAGCCTTGAAATCGTAACAAACAGACAGACAAAGTTACTTTCTCATTTATAAATACTATTAACTAAACAAGGAAAAGGGCCGAATCTTAAGTACCCGAAACCGACGTGCGTGCATGACTCGATGTATGAATGTGGAAGAAGCGAAAGACATTTGTCAGGATCGCAGCAGGTGGAAAGAAGTCGTCTCTGCCTACCCCTCTGGGAAACAGGCATGATTTAATGTATGTATGTATGTAACTAAACATTATCTTACTGTAATTATACAAATGCGAAAGTTTGTATGATTGCTACTCAATCACGCTAGGCTAAACGGATCTAAAAGAAATTTGGCACAGATATATAATAATAGTCTGGAATAGCCCATGGCTACTATTTACCCCCGAAAGTTGCACAGTTCCCTAGGGATAGCGATAAACGACCTCGACGTGGATGGAGTAGCTCGCAAAAGCTAGTATAGTATAATTGTATTATAATAATAGATATGGACAGACGAAACTCCATTCCCTGTCCATTCGGAATGGACATAAACAGGGCTAATGAGGCAAATTCTGAATAGTGGTTGCGTTGATATGTGGTTGTTTCAGATGTGGCCAATTTGCTGTACTGATTGTTTGTTTTCAGCGAGTTGGTTATTATATGCTAATTACTATCAAATTACATTACATAACATTACATTAAATCACGCCTGTTTCCCAGAAAATGTTGACGTCAAATGGGAATGATGGACGTTGGCGAACGTTCCACAATCAGATCGGGGACGTATTAAGAAAGGGCCAGGTCGGGAGATCCTAAACCGACGCACCTGTATGAAGAGACTTATGAGTGTGTTGGAAGCGAGGGAAGTTTGGATTGTAGCAAGTGGAAGGAAGTGGTCTCTGCCTACCCCTATGGGAAAGAGGCGTGATTGTAAGTATGTATGTATGTAACTATCAAATAGATAAAATCTTTCAGAGCTGATTTCTCTTAAACAGCTGGAACGATTTTCGTGAAGAGCCATCTCGATTGACCTGTCTTTAAAAAAAAACACATCTAAATCGGTACATCCGTACGATGCCACGGACAGACACACGGATACACAGCCTCACAGATACAGAGATTAAATCAATGTGTTGGTCCATATTTGAGAAAAACCAAATAGTTCGAAAAGTTTAACTGCTGCTTACGAAGCTAGCGGTCCTGGGTTCAAATTCCGGTAAGAGCAGATATTTGTGTGATGAGCGTGAATATTTCTCTATATAAGTATTTATATCGTTATCTACCCATAGTACAAGCCTAGAGCTTAGTTTGGGACTAGGTCAATTGGTGTGATATTGTCCCCTGATATTTATTTATTTATATTTTTAGAAAAATCTCGAAGGAACCTATTGAATATGCGAATTATTAACAAATCCTGACTAAAAATAAAGATGGAGCATATTCGAGCGTAATGTTCAATGAAATAAACGAATAAACAGATACTTCTCACATGTTATTGAAGAGTGAAAATCTCAAGCTTTTTTCAAACCAGTGAACTAAACAAGGTGAGTAATATTTATTCAACTATCTATTGTTTTGTATTGCCTTCTTATTTTACAGCTCGATGCGAGAAGCACAGGACCGATCACAGTTTTTTTTTGGGGAATTGCGTTTTAAATAATTGCGAGCGAGAGTAAGTGGAGATGTCGGTACCTAGGGGAAGCTCTAGACGTACATACAGTGATCAAATTCGCGATGTACCTACTGAATAAGGGTCAAATTAAAAGCACCTAGAAGCCAAAGAGGTACATTTGGGCCGGTGTATCTGGCGTTCCATAGTGTTTGTCTACCTCATTGAGAGGCAAGCGAAAAGGTATGTATGCCTTTTATTTAGTTGTGACCGTTCTAAATTTATTGTAGTATTACAAAAATGAAGGGTACATACTTCATAATCATCATCATATTTTTAACATTTATGTTATAGTTTTTTAACGGTTTATATCTTCTGTCCATTATTGTACCAACCTCCTTAGGACCTCAATTTCTGGCAAAAAAAAAGTCAAAATAGAAAAAAACAATGAAATTCACTCACATTATAAAAGAAAATAGGCCAGCAGTTTTAAATTGTGGCTTAAAAGAAAAAAAAACATGAATTTCTGCTTTTTTGTCGTCAGTACGGTCGAAAGAATACATTCATGTCACTTTGAATGGGTGCTCACACAATCTACCCATTCTAGACAACCAATATGATTCCTGTACACGGGGTATGTAATGACGGAGATGACTTTGCTGTAGCTACACTTTATATGTAGGATCGTGGCCCACGAGCACTCCTGCATGCATACGCAGAGGCATACGCAGAGCAAAGCGTGCAGCTGTACTCATCTAGATCTCGTAACGGAACACACGTACCTCGGACTATCTATAGACCATAAATTTAATTGGGGTACACAAATCGGCCGTGTGTGTAATAAACTAAGATCAATCTTGTCAAAACTGTGTATACTTAAGCACAAAGTTCCTTACAAAACATTAAGACTATTGTATATGTCACTGGCTGATTCTGTGATAAGTTATGGATTGTCTAGTTATGGAAGAACTTTCAAAACATATTTAACACATATTTATAACTTACAATTAAGATTACTTAAAACAATTGTTCCTCTTAAGACTAAATACAAATATAGAAACGACTATGATAACCTATTTAACCACTGCAGGGTGATGTCTATATTCGATAAAGCTGACTTAGCAATCGTAACAGAGTATAGTACTAAGTTAACTCATTTAATCAAAAAGCAAAGGCCGGAAAACCTACGGGAACTATCATATATTACAACATAATTATCAAATAGCCAGAAGTAACAACAAGCAAAGCAAGAAGCATCTTAAATAGGTTTCCATGTCAACTAATAAGTGAACTCGAAAATGCAACATGTAAACGGGTAAAGATTAAACTGAAACGATATTTATTAATAAAAAAAAGAAAAAATAATGTTATAATGTTAATAAACTATTCATAACAAAACGTAGAACTCATTTATACTCTTAACTGATAAAATCTTTGAGTAATTTAAGATTACAAGTTAAGATAAATTAATAATGTATTTGTTTTTTGTGTAAGACATAAACAGATATTTTTTTCCAACATGTATTTAAATAAAATCTTGGCTTGAATATATTTAGCTTCATAACCAAGCACTACTCGTACAATCGATAGGAACTCGATTGTACTAGGGAAAACCTGATTGATTTCACATAGTTCTGAAGTCCCAGTGAAAAAGGGTACAAGTCGACTTAACTCGTAATAAAAAAGGGTATAAACACCAACGGAGTATACTAGACTTAAACCCTTTTTCACTTGATTTTCGGGAGAGTTATACCTTTTTTCACTACGACCCCAGATTAAGGACTAACATTAACAACGGTAACTTTTCCATAACGTGACGACAGTTAACTATACTGCTCATAAGACAAAAAGTGGCATCTCAGACAAAACTCCTGTAGCAAATGAAAACATTTTACTAACGAGTGACGGTTGAAACTGCTTCGGTTATTGAACGTGACATACCGCCTATTGGCGTACGAGGACAGAAAATAAATGTATGACTTAAGGATGATTTCCACCAAACGGCTCGCATCGTATCGTATCGGAAAGGATAGTACGTACGGATGCGTCGACAGCCGATCGCGTCCGGCAGCATGTCGGCGCATAGAATCGGGCTGTAACAGCCGTTCGCGGTCGAAAGGATGTTGACGCACTCGATCGGCACCGTACGGTTGCTTGCGAACGTATATATAATATATACGCACCCAGTCAAATAGGTTCGGTTCTACCACATGTTTGAGTGCACTTTAGAGAATGAGTGGGCTCGCCCGGTCACGGCCGAAAGGTTCCGATCGCACTCGATGACAAACGAAAGGGGCCGATTGCAAGCGTACGGAGCCGTTCGCAAGCGAACGAAGCAGAGGGCTCAGACAAGATGCACTACGCTAACTAACGTTTCTATTCGATTCGTTTTTAAACCAATCGCGTCACTGGTAAACCACGTGACTTTTCGTATCACGTCATCTTCCAGTGACGCGATTGGTTTCAAAACGAATCGAATAGAAACGTTAGTTAGCGTAGTGCATCTTGTCTGAGCCCTCAGTACGCGTATCGCAGCATAGTTTCGGTGAACTTCACGGTCAAGCTGATGTGCGCAGCTTGGTAATGTAGACTAAAAAACAGTACATATATAATACCATAAAATTCTATCCGATCCGATCCATTGCGGGCCGTTTGATGGAAATAGTACTTAATTTTGTCGTGACGTAATGGAAAAGTTACCAATGTTCATTTTACGCCGGAAAACGTCCAATACCAGTTAATACAAATAATTACTCGGACTCTCGATGGACTCTCGATGCGTTTGGACTAACGATGAGCTCCTACTAACTTGTTCACAAGTTATTAAATAAAAAGTCATCTCCGCTCTTCCTCCCCGAGGCGCAGGCTTCATCGCACCGCATGCGATGGCTGGATGCATCTATTAGCTTTTCGATTTGTCACAGCTGGATTTGAAAGTATTCTTCTGTTTTTGACAGGGATGTATATATTGTGGGTTTTATACCAGTTTGTTATAGGTTATCTACGAGTATCGAGTATTTACGAGTATTGAGTATCTCTGAGTATCGAGTATCTATGAGTATTCTATGAGTATATCGTGTAATAGTCGGTTTTTAAACCCATAAAAGAGAAGTGTGTTACTAGTAAAACGTGTGCATCTGTTTATTTGTGTGTCGGTATATGTGTATTTGTGTGTGTGTGTGTCTGTTTATAGCTTCGTAGTTCCAAAACAGATAAAGCGATATAGACGAGGTTTTTTTTTAAAGAAAGCTAGTTTAATCGAAATGGTCTCTGGAAGTCGGTTGAGACTTTTAAGCTCTCAAGAAAGGGATTAATAAATAAAATAAATAAATAAATATCGGGGTCAATCTCACACGAGTTAGTCAAAAATTAGGATCTAGTCTTGTACTATGGGCACTAGGCAACGATAAACATAATTATATAGAGAAATAAATACAAATATATATAGAAAACACCCAAGACTCAAAAAAAAATACTCGTGCTCATCACACAAATATTAGCCCTGACCGGGAATCGAACCCGGGACCGCTAGCTTCGTAGGCAAGGTCACTATCAAAAGCTGAGTCTAATATATATTAACAGTTAGAGGTTTGACATTATATCAGGGGTTAAACTTTTATTAGTTACTAGCTTCTGCCCGCGACTTTGTCCGCGTAGATTTCGATTATCGGAATTCCCTCGGGAACTTTTTGGAAAGGGAAAAATTAAATTTTTCGGGATGAAAAGTAGCCTAAGTGTTAATCTAGGGTATAAGCTATCTCCATTCTACATTTCATCCAAATCCGTCCAGCCGTTGCAGCGTGAAGGAGCAACACACTATCACACACACACACACACACATACACACTCACACACATACAAACTTTCGCATTTATAATATTAGTAGGATAACTAAATACAGTGCAAAAGGTTTTTAAGTCTTTTGGATTCTGGTAAAGTCAGTTATACTAGGATAAAACGGCATAAGAGTAAATGAGATAAGTAAAATGTTATAAAAGCTATTGTAATGTACCTGAATAACAAGCCAAGTCTGAATATATTAATGTACGAAAATGTATCTAAATCTAGACAGAATCAAGGCAGCCGCAATCGCGCAGAAAGCTGATAGTACCCCGAATAGTGAGGTACAGTTGACACGGTTACAGCAGGGAATGTAAAGGAAAACTGAGCTTAAAATTTAAAAAAAAACTGCCAGGTGCGAGTTGAACTCGCGGTGAGAAGGTTCCGTGCGTAGGTTTTTTTTTTGATAGAATTCTTTTTTTTTTAAGGTTTTCCTGTAATCTACAAGCAATGAACTATTATTTAATATAATAGTATTTTTTTATTTTATATTCTACTAACATTCTAATTCTACACATTGATATGACCTAGATTGTGCTGAAACACATTTTTCTTTAAAAACGTGGAATAGCATTTTTGTTTAAGCGCCAAATCTTAAATTATTGCATGGAGATAAAAATGCAAATACGAAAAAAAAACCACAATAATTTGAAACTGCTAACAGTAATAACTCGACTAAAGATAAGAATAAAGATAATCTAATACGTTTGCAAACCAAAATTTTCCCTAAACTTAAAAGACTAACATGCTTCAACACGAAAAACATCAAAATAAACGTCGCTTTAGCTGTCAAGATCTTAAAAAAACGTGAAAAATTAGCCTGCGTAAGCGCCAAAAGAGTGCTCCGATCGACGTGGATCCTAGACAGATCGACGCAGAAAAAAAATGAAATTAAACTGTATATATAACTCATTTTCGGCCAAAGTGGCGCTTAAGCATTTTTACCTTTCCACTGTCGATATAATTTCGTATTTTTTTTAATTTTATTAAGGCTCAGTAGTTTCGGGGTTCTGGGGGGGAATGGTCAATTTTCATTTTGTTTCATGAATAAAATCAAAACTATTTATTTTACAATAATAATAAAAATATATTTGAGATCCTCATAACGAGCCCTGTCATTTGATATATTATGACACAGTAAGGTTTGCAAAACGCGTAGCGTGGGACGCCCTCTGGCCAGATGGCGGGATGACTTGCACAAGAGGGCCGGCAGCGACTGGATGCATAAAGCATTAGCCCGGGCCCTGTGGCCTTCCTTGGGAGAGGCCTATGTCCAGCAGTGGACTGCAACGGGCTGATGATGATGATGATGAAGGTTTGCAAAACATTTATTTTTTAATTTCCTAATTTGTCCCCCGAAAATGACCCCTATTTTAAAACAAATAGGTATTTATTTACTTTGCACATCTGTGTTTGGGTCAAGGATTACACCATCCTACCAAATTTTACCTGATTTGGTCAAGTAGATTCGGAGAAAATTGGCTGTGACAGACGGACGGACAGACAGATAGGCGCACGAGTGATCCAATAAGGGTTCCGTTTTTTTCATTTTTTGTACGGAACTCTAATTATACGATTTCGTACCAAAGCACCTTATTGCCAATTATACTCTAAATTTCGCCTTACAGATAAAGAACGACCTTATCGATTAAAAAAAATCTAGCAGGAAACTCGGAATAATAAAAGTTTATTTTTGGGACAAGCTTTGTTGCTGACTGTATTTTTTATTACATATTCATTATTGTTTATTTAATTCAATTTTATGGCACACTGAAGAAATATTACAAATGGCGGACTTTATTTTAAGGCATTGACTTTTTACACGACTGCCCCAAAAAAGGAGTGTAATGTTTTCAGGGTTCATGTTTGTATGTATGTATGTGAGTTTCTTTATTCCACTATAACTTCTAAATCCCTTGACCGATTTAGATTCGTGAGGTATTGTTAGAATCCTTACGTCATCCCGGGTGACATAGGGCACCTAAATTGTTAAAATTGAAATAACAACAAAGGCAAAATGACAATTATTAATATATGTAAGTATATCGACGACATTATAAAAAATTCAGTCGAGTTTTTAAAGCTTGCTTTTCATATAGGTAGTTATTATTACCTACGGCGACATAGTGGCCGTGGCATCGCCTGGACGAGGCTCGCCGCAGACTGATGCATGGCACAAGATGGACTCCTCCATCGCCTATGTCCACAAATAAACAACGCAATAGATTTAAAAAAAAAACTTTCATGTATAAATAATATTCAAATCGAAAGCTGAAAGACTTAAATAGGGAATATTCATGAGTATTTTTTACAGCTTCAATAAAAGCTGATTCATGTAAAAAACAGTTGATAAAAATAATTTTTTGAATAGCTATAAAAATAACCAAGATACAAGCTAACAAAGATTTGTTTCTATCTCTTACTATCAAAACAAATTTAACATGCAGTTTGTATGACCGACCTGTCACATGACGTCACAGTGCATATCGGATCTCTCTGTCTAAACGCTGTCTAATTAGCAGTTTATGCTTGTATCATCCATATTTTTTGGCCGATTTTAATTTTAATTTCGCTTCTAGTGATCTCTTTTACGGTATGTCCATATTTTGTAGAGAAATGCGATTTAAAAAATTCATATTTATTCCCTATATTGGTCCATCTCGCTGGAGATCTGGCAAGTGATCTTTTGCCTTGTAAGTTTCCTAATATGACCAATTCATCCAAAATTCGATCTCCGCGTCCTGTAACATGACCGACGTACGACAAAATGCGACAGCTAAACTTTTGATGTTTGTTTCTCTTTTATAACCAAACATAAATAAGCAAGTCATCATCCGATGTTCATGACACCATCGTTCGGTAAGTGTCAAAAAAAAACAGTTCTATAAATCAGCTTTTCATTTCGCTGATCGTACAACGAAAACTAATTAAGGATGATTTCCACCAATGGCTCGCATCGCATCGGATCGGAACGGATTTTACAATGTTTAAACGATAATAAATCATGCTCGTAGCATTTAAAGTCTATATTACCAAGCCGCGCATAGCCAGCCTTAGCCGCGGGCGTCTTCCGCGACACGCGATCTTAGCCGAAAGTATGACGCGACGCGCGATCGGCCCCGTAATAAATAGACAATAATAATTTTAACAGACGCGATCGGCTGTTGCCGCATCCGTTCGTATCTTTTACGACCCGATGCGATGCGAGCCGTTTGGTAGAAATCATCCTTTAATGAATATGAATGCCTACTGTACCTCCCACAGTACAGTCAGATTCTCATTAAGATGGACCGCGCTGGTCGGCTCTATGATATAATCCTCTCTCTGATACACTAATCTCCTAAATTAATTAAACATATGAAATTCAAGCAAGTTTCTTGTGCTAGAACTATAGTTAGATCTCGTTGTTTATACGATATCTAAGAAACTAATGCGAACTGTTTATAATTAAGGAGCTTGCTTATAATCCTATTATTTAGTACTTAAGCATCGTTAGAATCTATCAAAGAAAACTTAAGACTTCAGATTTAGTTTTTCTTATGCTTTAAACTTAAACACGCATTTAGCGTAGTTGGTAGTGACCCTGGCTACGAAGAACGAGTTTTTTTTTTGATATTTTGTACTACTTGTGTATTTTTTTTCGTTGTCTTATACCCATAGTACAAGTTTAGAGCTTAGTTTGAGACTAGGTCAGTTTGTGTAAAATTATTCCCTAGGTACTTATTTATTAAATAATACACTTATAGTAGATTGTTCAACAAGAGAATAAAACAAGCCATAATGACACGAGATGTTTAGCCACGCGAGCGAGTGAGCGAACGAGACATACATTTTCTTCCTTATATACTTAGTCTTTCTCCTAAAATAATGTGAAAGCGACATTAAATGAAACACATAATTTATAACAGCGCCCTCTCTCGGGAATCCAAACATAAATAATCCTTTTATCAATTGGGCATAATAATATATTGTCAAACAAAATGGCGTCATTTCTTCCGCTACATTACTCATATTAAAGCGTTATTCAAACGTATATCTTTTAAGGGAAGATAAGATAAAAGAAATAAATCTTAGCTTTCTTCCCTTAGGGGCGGGAATAAGGGATAAATAATTTTATTTTGGTAGGGAGGGAAGTGTTCATTTAGTTTATGTGGCTGTAAAAATAGAGTTTATTTACGTGATTTTAGTACTTTGTAATATAAATATCAAACAAAATCTCTGATGATGAAACAAAGCAATTTTTATTTTAAATTTAAATAAACGACGACGATCAAGTAGCTCTATAATTTAAAATAATTGGAAATGATTTATATACTACGAGTACTTACTATTTATTTTTATATTTGGGCCATTTTACATAAGTTCTCTTCTCACCCTCTTTTAATTATAAAATTAATTAGAAATTTGGCGTACTTATGCTATCCTAATAAATTTTAAAACGAAGGCTCAAGTCTTTAAAAACGGATAAAGCATTCAACGTGCATGAAGCCTCATTTTCGAGAAATGTGTGGCATCATATAATTTTAGACGATAAGAATGATAAAAAATATATACCAATATAATAAAAGACCATCTACTTACTAAAACACAATAAACCCAACATTTTATGTGATAAGAATTACCCAACAGCGATCCAACACCTCAATTCAACCCAAATCTATAATGGCCTAACTATATTTGGGTCTAACAGCACCTACACCCTTTTACGTTTACACTGCGATAACCCTATTTGTGATTCAATATCAAAAGGGCATAAATCTATTGACGCTTCAATTACACTTAAATCCTTTTAGATCTAAATCGTTAAATCTTTACACGTACGATTTATTCTTAAAAGGTCCTAAGCCCATTGATATTTCAGCCGTATAACGCCGTTTTTACTTCAGCATAGTTATTTTGATTCGTGCTCTGCACGTCCCAAACGGTCATATAACATTACTATACGCATTTATCCTTTTCCTTATAATAATGGGTTATATTTCGGGTTTTTATGTAGGGCCAATGTTTGAGTAAAGGTTTGGATATTGGACTCGGTCTTACTTTGTTTAAATATAGTTTTATCATAGTAAAATATTTTTCTAAATTTTTTGTTTTTAACTAATTTCAAAAATCTCCTTTTTTGGCAACACAGACCAAGTTTTACTTTAATCTAAACCTAAATAAAATAAATATAAGGAGACAATGTCACACCAATTGACCTAGTCCCAAACTAAGCTCTAGGCTTGTACTATGGGTACTAGACAACGATATAAATACTTATATAGAGAAATATATACTTAAATACATAGAAAACATCCAAGACTTAGAAAAAAATATTCGGGCTCATCACACAAATATCTGACGTTACCGGGATTTGAACCCAAGACCGCTAGCTTCGTAGGCAGGGTCACTACTAATTAGGCCAGCGCGTCTTCGCGACTTATCAATGAAAAATTAATGGTTGGATTGGGTTAACATACACAGAGGGATTCATTAAAAAACCTATCACGAATTTCTTCTTACTAACATTGGCTCAAATATTGGCCCAGACGTTGGTGTATACTGGTGGTGACCGGAAGTACATAAAAACACTACGTGACCGGAAGGGGCAGGTGAAAGGCTCAGATTTAGGGGTTTCATTGTTTGCCCTTATTGTGTCCAATGAATAGACCAGTAAACGCACTTATGGGTTTTTACTCGTGAGGCTAGAAAGGCTAACTAATATTTTTGTTCGCAAATTCGTATTTGCTGAAAATAAACAATTCATGAGAATTGAATAAAGGCTACTTTTAGGCGATGGGCTTGCAACCTGTCACTATACGCTTGTAAACATCTTAGCCTAATTATGCAAAATGTGGTTACCCACAGAATTATCAACAAGTTTTTAGAGTAAATAAATAAATAAATAAATAAACTACGGGGGACAATCTCACACAAATTGAGCTAGTCCCAAACTAAGCTCTAGGCTTGTATTATGGGTACTAGACAACGATATAAATACTTATATAGAGAAATATATACTTAAATACATATAAAACATCCATGAGTCAGGAACAAATATTCGCACTCATCACACAAATATCTGCCCTTACCGGGATTTGAACCCAGGACCGCTAGCTTCGTAGGCAGGGTCACTACCAACTAGGCCAGCGCGTCGTCTAAAAGTTGTAGGTTATTGTCTAGCTCTGCCTACCCCACTCTGGGATTACAGGCGTGAAGTTATGTATGTGTGAGAATTGAATTGCTTTTGATGATCTGGGTTTAAGTATTAAAATAATGCTGGCTTGTTATGGAAACAAAATGTATGGCGATAAAAGCTTCAATGCTCGTAATTAAAAATGCTCCTTTTTTATCCTAAGATTTTTAGGATTCCGTACCGGAAGGGTGTATATTTTGAACCTTGAGATACAGTTGTTTTTTTTAGAATATTATGTTATGATATAACTGTGGATAACTGAACAGATAAACGTATTTTAATTAATTATGGTTACAATAATACCTACTATGTTGCGCTACGGAACCCTCGGTGCGCGAGTCCGACTCGCACTTGACCAGTTTTATTTAAACATATGGTAATGTTATCATAGTTTTCGATACTAATAGTTAAAGCTATGCCATACATATTTATAATTACTTAAAAAAAGTTAAAGTAAAAAAACGTGTCGGTATATTTTTAAAACTTGCATTTTCTTAACCAAAAGTTGAAAATCCAAGTATACGAAGTACACTCTGATTACAAACTCTGCTGACATTTCTAAAGACAAATATGAACTTTAATCAGCATAGCCTTTCAGGGACGTTTTTCAAAGCTCTGCTCTTTAAACATCCACTCGGCTAATAAAAAGTTATAATGTGCTAAATTGAAAAACTTCTCAAACGAGAGTCATACATAACTTACAAGTTTAAGAGATAGCCAGAAAGGCTAGTTCCGCTTGAGGGAAATTGAATTGGCTGCTTGATTTCAAATGCAATGGGGGGTAAGGTGCATAGGATTTTAGGACTTAAACATTGAATGAAGCACTGGTCAACATTGGCGTTGAATTTATTTAACTATTTATTTGATCTATTTAATGTCGAAGAGTATTTGTTGTTTTTGCGAGAATGTGATTATATGTAAAGCTAAAGGTAGATTATTGATTTCTGTCAAATAAAGATTATTGTTAGATGCATGATTAAGTAACGATTGTGAAAGAAATAAAATATTTTGATTTTGTTATGAATTAATTATTAGTTTAGAGGAATATAACTACAACTTGTCAAAAAGACGGACATTAGAAAATTAAACAGCATACCCACGGAATAAAAATAAATGACTTACGTAGACACAGGACACAGTAAGAATGACAAAAAAAGAAAACTGAATTGAAACGTAAAAAATACTCAGCATCTCGCATTTTACTTTTTTGTGTATTTGTTTACATCAATATTTTCTCAGTATTTACCTCCAACATTCGCAATGCTTTCTTTACAGCAAAAGTTCCCCCTTTAAACCCCCCTACGGAACCCACAATGAAACCATTACCCCCAAAACGAGCAAATAGCCGATATCAACAATATTTATAAGGCGGCATAAGCGGACACGTATTTATGTAAAAAGCCGTATTTCACAACAGGGAAGGTATTTATTTAGGATCGGCTGTGTGGTGCAAGGAATAAGAGAGTAAGTCGTCTTATTTATTTTCAAAAAAATATTTATAAGTTTATTATTGTTAATTTTTTTGTTGATTTTTACGTTTTTTTCATCTTTAACGGTTCATTTTAATTCAAAATGCCTAAAAAATCTCACCTTCCGGATTTGATTTCCGATGAGAGTCAATATTTTTGTACTGATGAATTAAACAAGTATAAATTGTTTCCTGAGTCTTGAAATGTTTCTAAGGTTTTTCGTTAATGTGTGATTTCAGCAAACGATATTGATATTTATAATAAGAAAAATATTATGCTTACCTATAAAGATATAAAACAGCCATCCAAGGAGAAAACTAGTAAAGTCCTTAGCATTCGTGTGATTTGTGTGATAATTTGCCTTTTCAATGCCATAAAAAAACCCCTGGCGTACAAACTGACAGCCAGATCAGGACTGAGATCCTAGCCAAGTTGCAATAGCTACTAACGTTTTTCCTTTCCATCACTCAAAATATAATATGATGACATTGATGACAGTTGTGTGTGTGTGTAAAATTTCGTCCCATACATTTTGAGTGATAGAAAAGAAAACCGTTAATCTTGGCTATGGCCTTTGGTTACGTCTATACCACGTCTTGCTCAGATATCCGTCTGTATATTGCCCTGCCTCTTAACTCGTCTCAGCCCATTCCAATGCCGGTCCTGCCTTGTCCCATGAGGCCATTTATTTAGGTACGCCCTGAGGGTGACAATAAACAGAACTGTCCCGCCTAACCAAACTGTGTGGTCAACGCTCCCGGAATATCCAAGCGGTTCGATGCGATTTTTAATATGGCTCCCTATTTGTAGTTGTAGCTGAAAAAAGTGATAAGACTTATCTACTTATACTAGTGAATTCTAAACGGTAACTTGTATTAGGTGTAATATTTGAGGTTTGACATGTTTGTGTGGAGTAAAAGAGTCAAAAAATCCTAATGATTTTGTCTACGCTCTGGCCTACTTGTTAGTGACCCTGCCTACGAAACTAGCGGTCCTGGGTTCAAATCCCGGTAAGGGCAGATATTTGTGTGATGAGCGCGAATATTTGTTCCTGAGTCATGGATGTTTTTTATGTACTTAAGTACCTATATATTTCTCTGTATACCTATGTATTAATATCGTTTTCTAGTACCCATACCACTAGCCTAGAGCTTAGTTTGGGACTAGGTCAATTAGTGTGACATTGTCCCCTGTATATTATTATTATAAATAGATAATAAAATTCCCCGGTTTAATGGCAGCCCCTAATTTCAGAGCTTCTTTATGTTTTCTATCGACTCGAAATACATATATGGAGTTGACATAGCGGTCGACGTGATCTTAAGCTTAAGTCAATTCTATAGATTTTGACGATTTTCGAAAATGGCTCACAAGCGTTGTGCATCTTGACTAGGCACTCAGAACACAGGTTAGTAGGTTTGTTTTATAACAATCCCCGGTTACAGGAATAAATGATTTTCTAAGTAGCAAAAATCAGGGCTCGGAAACCTGGTTAATTTTTTTAACCAAAATAAAGCATTTTCATTTTGATTACGCTCGAACAGAATCGATATTATTTTGGTACTGATCAAAGAGCAAAATAAAACTGTTCCCGCTCGAGATAACGGTTAATTTCGCTCGCTAATTTGTTCGCACCGCCATCGTTTTCTCGCCTTTCCTACACCATTAGTTAGCTCTTTAGTTGCATTTCACTTGCTCAGCTTGAAGTCAAGCCTGCCTTATCACTTTAGTCGCCACGCCATCCAACTGCACCAAAAATACCAGGTAAATACCAGGTTAATCCCAGCAGTCATAACGCTCGCGAATCGATTCCGCTCCGAGCGAGCGAGCGAAAAACCTGGTTAAGAACCATAACTAACCGGTATTTTTCGAACCGTTCCCAAGCCTTGGTGAAAATTCGAAAAAAATATACAGTAAGTAACTGAAATTCGACCTTGTAATATGCAACCCACCTAACCTTTACAAAGTTGAATACACGTAAGTAAAGACATAGAAAAGTTTATTTCATACTTGAAATATGACAAAACTTCAACAAAGGGTTACAATTGAATACACCAAGAACATTTTCCATATAAAATATATTTCATAGCTGTAGCTAATATCCCCATTTTTCATTTCGTAACGCCTCAGGCCGGCAAAGTGGGCCAAAGAATCTCGTTGTTTCGCGCTCAAAGCGGGTAAACAATCATGATGCACTAGGGAGGAAAGAGGCGTCGAAATGAACAGAGACGAAATGGTTTTATTATAGAAGTGTTTTTAAGGGGTCTATATCGAGTGACATAATCATTGTTTTTCGTAATGTATTTTTTGATAGAAAATCGTTTGGTCGAACATAGTTTTTGCTGTTGAAACGGTTATTTTTAATTATTATAGAATACTAACCTAACTTAACTTAATTAATCTACACAATAAGATGTTTAATATTAATAAATCATTTATTTTTTGAAAAGAGTTTAGTCCAACCATACATTAGGAAAAACCAATTTGTGCGTTCTAAAACGTCAAAAACCCTAAGGTTTTTTTTTTGTGTATAATCTCAGCCTTGGAATGCTGACATGTTGTGTTCGCATAGTTCATTTCCAGTTTAGAAAGTAAGACAGCCAGTAAGATAATTATACTTGTACAACTAATGATAAAGCCATTAAGTAATCTTGGTTCCCAGGGCAACGCATATGCAATTATATCACGATTATCATCATCTCATTATTTAGTTTCACTTGTTAGCTCTCATAAAATAAAAAGTATCTGACCTTTATTTCAATTTCAGTTACCTTTTTACAACAGTAAAAGAATTCTTAATAATCAGGCAATAGAGCATTCGATTTCAACAACATAACAAAGTTTAGTCATCTCCACTGTCGTCCATGAACCGTGCATTATGAAGTCGCAATATGGAACAGCAAATATAAGTAAAAGGTCATATCTCGTCTTGTTGCCGATATGAAAATACCTACTTTACAAATGCAAATGGGTGAATTTTACAACTAATAAAGTTTTAAAAAACATTACCTTAAAATGGAAGAATTTCAACAAAACACCTTCTTTCAAGCAAAAAGAAATAAAAAAACTTAAAAGAAAAGACTACTATCACTTACACGTGTTTGTTTTTTATAAAACAATTAACGTCTGAATCAAATTCAATTAACAACCAAAGTGCTATTTGAAAGCTTTGTGATCATCAGTTTTTATTTGTGTTAAATTGGCCCATTGATTTCAAAACTTCTTCGAAATACGTGATATATATGCGAATTCATTCAGTCTGCACCACGGACTGATCTGCAAAGGTTGTCTGGATAGTTAACCAGCAATAAGAGCGCATGTTATTAGCTGAAGTTATACTATTTAATTGGGCTGTTTCTCTGTAATATTTCTGTATGGTGATCATTAAAGTGTTTTCTATTTAAATGCATTTAACAAAATGTGAGTTACAGAAATGATTTTTTTTCTTTCATGTTACAGCAACCCTTCGTGTTCGACGTTTCGGTTTATTTGTTTTAAATAAATAGGTACCTTGTCAGAGAACATAGGCAATAGTTAATTTAAAAAAAGTTTCAAACTTTACTACTACAATTGAGGAAAATACAAAATCAATTTTATCTGTAAACCACCACACGCAATCATTCTTAAAGGGCAGATAAAAACACTGACAACATGTTTTCTAAAACCCAAAGCATTTTACCTTTAAAGTAAATAAGCAAAAGGGAAACTCAGTGAGCCGGTTAATTCCAGTCCGAGCCGGTTACGATCATCGATTCGTTAAAACATTCGATGCCAAAGTGTCTGATTCTGTTATAAAAACGACCCGGATGAAAGTTTTTTGGCACTGAAGGATAGATTTACCGTTTGAAGTTTGCATTGTTTGTGTTAAACCAACACAGAAGTTAATCAGAATTAAATTCTCGAATATACGGCCAAGAGCGTTAATTTGTGAGCCATTTCAAAATTAATATGCCGGAAGTCGTCAATGTCATTAGAGATGCCAAGTCATTTGGAACTGATGGGAAATTCAACCTTATTGGTGTAAATGCCAGATTGACTAAGGTGAGACACAAATTCAAATCTTTGGCTGTATTTAAAAGTGCTAGTGTTATTTCGAGATTGTTGTATCCATGAATATAAACTAAAAGTAAAGATAAAAATACCTTATCGCATTATACGTTGCCTAATAGTTGTCATGTTATTCGTGTACCAAAATAAATACAAAAGTAAAGTCCGCTGGTGAAATAACTAATATTTTATGAACACCTTATTGTCCTCGGGGTTAACAACGTTACATAATGCAATTATTGCACATTTCGGCACACATCATCCTCATTGTAATTTTTTAATTAAAAACTGTCGGTTGTTAGGAGATAAAAAGTTTTATTACGTTAAATTTATGTTTTCTATGATGTACCCTAGTGTTGATGTGTTAGTCGAATAAACGTTTTTTCTCAAAAATGACCGGAAATGTTGACATTTCTATGTACATATTGAGATGCGAAGTACATAGTTTACTGACAGTTGTCAAATTAAAAAAAAAAATTGCTTGCTCGCTATACAAGCCCGCAATGTTGCATACAAATTCCGTTATCTTGTAACTTTTTAAATAGTGAACAGGGCCGTCATAAAATGAGGGCACAAGTCTTATACATCCAAATTTTACACGAAACATAACTTTTAATTTGTGCCTGGAATAGCTTTTTTTTTTTTTAACAAGAATTGCGTTTCTCCTTGTCATAAACAAAAAGGCGGTAAGGAGTGATGGTTTTTTCACATGAAGTTTCTGTTTGTATGCAATTCAAAAAATGAGTTCAGGCGATGAAGATTTGACTCCAACACAATTTTTTTCTTACGATTTTTGAGAAAAACTTTATATTTGCCTCGGCAGGAACAGCAATTGCGGGCTTCGTATTTTTAAACGGACTCGCAAGCTCGTCCGTTTAATCCAATCCTCGCCCTGCAATTGCCTACTTCCATGCCTAGGCAATAATGTACTATTCTATTCTATTCTATTTTACACATTTGTCTGTTTATTCCATGAAAACCCCTTTGACATCGCCTTTTATTTAGACAGTTTTAAAAACACAGTTGCTTAGATACACGTACATAGTTTCAAGGTACCCGAACATTTATAATTACAAGGTACAAGCGTGTAAGATCAAAGGACTTTATTATTTTTTGCCGCCTACATAAATTATAGCTAAGCTGTTGTTCAAGTTACGGCAGAGAAGTTTCAGGATCAACGGCAATAAACATAAGGTATTTGAACCTGCCCATAATGAAGGCCATCCCGTTGGAGCACCATTCCAAATTAATTGGTTAGTTTGGTTACCGAGTTCGGACTTGAGTACGACGTAGAGTACTTGAAACAGACGCGTCACTTAAAATAATCATATAAACGTAAATTGTTTATTTCAAACGTTGAAAACAAAAAACTAGGATCTGGTGTGACACATGTTTATGATTTTTAAACGGCCTATGATATTTATTTCTTTCTTGACGAAGCATAATAGGGTGCTCCTTGTTAGCCCCTGAACTATACAGTGTGTTACCGCCATGCGGCAATTTATTAAAACTGGCGATAATAAACACCTAAATAACTTAGTAATAGCTTAGTCAGAGAAATATGTTAACATTGTAGGTATAATTATTGTCTAGGGGACACGGTTTCTGTAGGAGAATGTATCAAAACTATGTGGTTGTTTTGCACCGTCATGGGTAAGTATATATATATAATTATTATTATTACTATTGATGAGTTCATCTGAACATACTGAGTTATGACACATTTTCCTGCGCAACTACGCATGATATATATATTTTAATGTTAAATTCATTGTTTTATATAATGCTAGGTTAAGTTCTATAATTGTATAAGTAATATTTTAAAAACGACTGACTGTTGAGTTTCTTGCGGCGTTTCTTCTCAGCAGTGGTCTCTTGCGAAGCGCTGGTAGATTTTTGACGTGTAAAAGTGCCCGTGCGGCCTACTTACACCAGGGTGCTGGTAACACACTATATAAGAATGGTTTTATAAAATGGTGTATTATTATTATTTGTGTATTTTATTCATTAATTAAATTCATGGTCTTTATCTGCTCTACTAACTTGATGGTTTATATATTTTATTTTATATATATATGAATGGATTTGCGTATGTGTATTGTATATTTCTCTCACTCAGGCACGCCTTGGTTTGTTGCTATATCTGTATATAATTGTTACTATATTATTGCTACTGAACGCAATTTTATAAAATTAACTTGCTTTTTTATCTACCTGGGGTCTGTAAGACAGGATCCTAGCTCAGGGCCTGAAACCGCTGTGTAAATAATTTAATTTTATGTGGTAAATACTTTCATTTTCAACAACACACTATTTATCAAAATTGGTCTATCATAAATAGTTCAGGAACTGAAACGGAGCGTCCTATTTTTACCCTACTGCCCAAAATGGGGGTTGGCAACGCATTTAGAGGTCATAGATTTGTCTTCATTAGATTGTAGTTATGCCAGTGAAATTGTTTATTGGGGTCTCATTTGCCTTTTATAAAATAATAAAAACGTGTCACTGGGTATTTTGAATTTAAAATACGTAGATGTCAGAATGGTGAATTCCTATACTAATATTATAAATGCGAAAGTTTGTATGTGTAATATGTGTGTGTGTGTGTGTGTGTGTCTGTGTCTGTATGTGTGTGTATGTGTGTTAGTTTGATACTCCTTCACGCTGCAACAGCTAAACGGATCTGGATAAAATTTGGAATGGTAATAGCTTATACTTTGGATTAACACATTCTTAAGCTATTAATCCCGAAAAATTTAAAAGTTCCCGGGGGAATAATAATAATCCACATCTACGCGGACAAAGTCGCGGGCAGAAGCTAGTAAAAAATATCATGTTATCATGGGGGTATTTGGGTTTAGTTGCCCCCCGTTGCTGTATGTGGTGGTTAATTCAGTTTTTTGAAATGTAGTATTGCCATTGTATAAATGACAACAGCAAGAAACGCGGTTGGATCTTTAAGGGCGGTTTCAGACTAGCGTTTTTTCAGCGCGTATAGGCTCGTTTTTCTACGTTCGTAAACGCGTAAATTTTCCACACGCGCACCTCGTACGAGCGTAGTCGCGCTTTTGTAAGGCCGTTGACGCGCGAGCCACAAAAATCTGACACCCTAATTCAAGCGAACACGCTGGAATAAGCGCGTATACGCGCGTTCGGCTTATTGATGCGCGAAATATAGCACGCGTGTAAGTGAGCATGTAAAAACGAGCGTAAAACGCATAGAAAAAACGCTAGTCTGAAACCGATCTCATACTTGCTGTTATAACACTTGTTATAACTAAGTTATTAACTAAACTACCGCTGCACTGCCCTACTAAGCATAATGGCGATATCTCAGACAAAACATTTGTAGAAATTGCAACCTAGTTTCAAACAGAAGAGAGTTGAATCTGCTTTGGCTTTTGTATTTAGTTATTGCATTTTTGCTTAGGAGGGCAGTGCATCTCTATCACATTTTGCGCTAGCTGGTTAGTTTGTTCCAGTAGATTCGTTTATTCATGATATTGGATATTAAAACAGACTCTAATAACGAGATCTGGATCCCAACGTTTATTGCACTATGAATTTGGAACGAAACTGATGAAATTTCACCAGAACATAACTTTACGGGATATTCATTTGGGATTTAGTTTCTGTTTGTTCTCATAGTTGATAAGTGCGGAAATTAACATTGAATTAAATATATGTACTATTTAAAAGTGTATAATTAATAATAAAAAATCGGTTAAGTGCGAAACGGACTCCGAGGGTTCCGTATTTTAGATAATACGCTTGGTAACCGCAAAATAAATGCTCATTTTGTTACAAACTTTATTTTCTATGCAATAAGGTCCATTTTGACTAGCTAAAATTTAAATACAGATTTTCTAAGTTTTTTATTATTTCTCAATAACTGTAAATAATTAACACATAATTTTATTTTTCCCAAGTAATTATCTATAGGTACGTCAGGTTTTTTTCATATTTTTCGATTCATTACCTTCGGAGATAAGGGTGCAACAATTATTTTTTGTAATTTTTTGGCTATAAAGCAAAACGTAAAATTAAAAAAGAAATAGTTTTGACGGGACTAATTAGGGTAATTTAATAATTCATTAAATGAACGACAGATGAGTTGTGATAACCTAGCTACTCTAGTTTGATCAGATCCAAATAAAGCCTCAAAAGATAATGCAATGATTCACCGGAATAGGTTCCGGCAAATTGAGTATTATCCGGACGCGATGGATTCCGGACAGTCATGTCCGGGAATAAGGATGCCACGTCAAAGCTAATTGAGGATTTATAAATCATACAAGGACAGCTGAAGTTAGTAAACGTGTTTTTTCCACCCTTTTTCATAATCACTTTATAAAACTATTTTAGTTATCGTATTATGCTGCGTCACTTTCTTTCAAAAGCAAATGTCACAATTTCAGTGATATATCTGACGACGCGCTGGCCTAGTTGGTAGTAACCCTGCCTACGAACCTAGCGGTCCTGGGATCAAATCCCGGTAAGGGCAGATATTTGTGTGATGAGCGCGAGTATTTGTTCCTTGGTCATGGTTGTTTTCTATATGTTCACGTATATATTTCTCTATATAAGTATTTACATCATTGTCTAGTACCCATAGTACAAGCCTAGAGCTTAGTTTGGGACTAAGTCAATTGGTGTGAAATTGTCCCCTGATATTTATTTATTTTATTTAGGTAAGGACAAAACATTTTTCCTAGCACACTTTAGCTAAATATTGAGCATTTATGAATAAGATTATTAGAGTATAGTCTTGAGGCTTTATTCCACTACGTAAAACCATATCGCCTTTGACATGTTATCGTATTGTTATAAATAAAGCCGCTATTACTGTCTAGTAAATAAGAGCTATTGTAAAGCGAGGTTTAGACTAGCAACCAAAATTGCAGAAGTTTACTGCTATCTTGCTCTAACTTTAAAAATAGTGACATCTGGAAGACTGCCGATGCTTATAGCACAGGACTCATCTCCTATTATAAGCACTGGCCTTACCTAATTTTAGAAGGATTAAATGGTCTCCCTTATTATGTCTAAACAGTAAGGTGCAAACTATGTTCCTATCGTATTTTCTGCTGTTAGCTATTAGCATGTATAGCTTAATTTAATCATCTTTTTTATGTATCCATGTTTTATGAAATAAATTATTATTATTATTATTATTATTATTATAATAAGTTCATGGTGATTGTCTAAAACTCGACATTGGCAATAACACCTTGTTAAATGAAAACTTATAAGTTAAAAAAAGACAGCAAAATTATGCTTCTTGCTCTTGAAATGAAGTCAAAGTAAGACAGCAATAAACTTCTGCAACGGTGACGATACAATAACATGTCAAAGGCGATTAATATTGATTTATCCACTAGAAGAGAGAATGTTATATACAGGGTGACATCGAAGACGTGATCAGAAACTTAATGGTGTACATGATAATTGATGGCCATTTCCAAGCAATATTAGTTACAAGAAACAAAAGCTATTTTTAGGGTTCCGTATCCAATTGGTAAAAATGGGACCCTATTACTAAGACTCCGCTGTCCGTCTGTCTGTCACCAGGCTGTATCTTTTGAACCGTGATAGCTAGACAGTTGAAATTTTCACAGAAGATGTATTTCGGTTGCCGCTATAACAAAAATACTAAAAACAGAATAAAATAAATATTTAAGGGGGCTCCCATGCAACAAACGTGTTTTTTTTTGCCGTTTTTTGCTCGAAATTAATAACGGCAACAGATAGACGCTTGAAATATTCACAGAATAGTTATTTGTATATTCACTTCAAAAATAAATAATTAAATTATAATAAAATACATATTTAACGGGCTCCCATACAACAAACGTGATTTTTTTTTGCCATTTTTGCTAATGTTGTATAGATACGGAACCCTTCGTGCGCGAGTCCAACTCGCACTTGGCTGGTTTTTTTGATAATATTCCCATTAATAAAATCACCGATTAATTAAATCATGGTTACCCTATTTTTAGAATCTCACCTTTCATCATCTCTTTCTGTTAAGTAGGGTGACCACAATGTTTACAACAAATTATTTAATTTTGATCATTGCGTGATTAAGTCTGAATACTACATCTAAACACCGACATACCTATATTAAGATCCCACTTTAATGCTTAATTAAGTCAATATATCACTTTTGATCACGTCTTCGATGTCACGTATAATGGAATTGTATGGAAGTTGTATGTATAATGGAATATAGGTATTTTTTGGATCCTGAACTCGTTTGAACTGAGGCATTTTACTTTTCTATTTATACTATATTATTAGGAGCATAGCTGTTTGTCCTGAAACCAAATTTAATTTTAAAACAGCGCTGACATTAAACATTCAACAACAAAAAAACAACTTTCCTTTTTGCCAACCCTACCGTATTCGAATCTATCGATTTTCCAAAGCCAGTTCAGATTATGCGGAAAGAGAACATTGTTTCGTTCGCGTGGACACAGGTTAGTTCCGGATTTAGCCGGTTCCGGAACAAGTCCGGAAATGGAATGGTCCAGAAAAGCCAACATGGGTTTCATCAGGTAAAGTACCTAGCTTAATTAGTCACTGACATTTGTTTATGATCTACGTTTTAAATTGACGTTTCTGACATATTTTTTGACGTTTTATAATAACTTATTTACAAATCTTCTTTTAAGGATTTAACATAATATGATTTCAAGTGTTTCAACACAAATACAATAAAAAAAATACCTATTTACTGTATGGAATTTACTTACTTATTACTTTTTTTTACTATCATAAAACAGCATTGTCAATGTCAGTAGGTACTGGTGGCCCTGCCAAGATGTAATACGCTAATTAGCGTTTCTATTCGTTTCGTTTTTAATCCAATCGCGTCATTGCTACATGACGTGATACGAAGAATCACGTGGTCTACCAGTGACGCGATTGGTTTAAAAACGAAACGAATAGAAACGCTAGTTAGCGTAATGCATCTTGGCAGGGCCTCCTGTAGTGTTATGTCGTAGAAATCGAAACGTTAGAACTGTGTCACAGTGGAATCGTAAGAAATAATTTGTTCCATAGTGGAATGGAAAATCCATGAAGCGCTCCGCTTATATTTTAAAATATTTGTATGAACACCGTTAGATTTTGTTTACCTTACATACCCCAAAAAAAAAAGCACTTTAGTGCATTGTCATAATAAATTTCACACTAAACATGAAATGTCTATCACGACAGTAATATTCACAATGACAAGGTTCTAAGTATGCTAATCATTATTATTGGGTGACTGTTCGTTTGAGGGCATAATCCTCCACACACAATGGGGCTAATCGTTGAGCCCCCCCCCCGCCTTTATTGCCACATCGGCGCATCAAAAAGTGCAATTACTCCGCTGCCCCAAATGCAACATTTGCGCTGCGCTCTCATTGCATTATTTATGCGGTCATAGCCCAGCCGCAGCGTAGATATGCACCGACCTTTTACAATGACAAAAAGTGCGGTTTTTTTTTATTGTAAGAGGCCTTAAAAAAACATTGTTTGTACAAAATGAGAATTGACTTTTGTGTTGGTTTCTTTTATAAGAATGCACCATAATTCAATAAAAAAAAAATCATCATATAATGCACTCTTACATATATTATTATATTTCATTTGTACTGAGCGACATGTTTCGCGTCCATTGTATATGTGGCCGTAGATGAGAGAGAGAGAGAGAGAGAGCTATAATATGCGAACGAGAGATATGAGTGTTCTTTGACTTCAATTAAATGTGTTTTTCAATATAAAACTCATACAATCTGCATCATCAGGACTGATGAATTACAGCTTAAAATTAAGTGTAATGTGTTTTGCACTAAATCATTAAAAATTTAAACCCACGTCAAAGATAGGAAGCAACAAAATATGACGATCAAAGGTTAAACATACCCTTTGACACTTCCCCTTTAAAGATTAATTAACCGGCTACATACTTGGATTTGCCCAATTTACCGGGTTAATAGCCAATGGGCCTTATTATGGTTGCATTTATCACGGTGGATAAAGTGTCCGTCTTTCTCGCGGGTCTATATTGACTGACATAATTATTTTTGGTCATAATCTGCTTTAGGTCATAATCATTGCAAGTCATAACGTGTTTTTTTAAAGAATCTGTTACTTTTTCAGGATTTATATAAATCAAACATAACCTAACCTAGCCTTGTCTACACGTTAGATATTTCAGAACTTCTGAAAAGTTTACAGTTTCAGCGATATAGAAAATTATGACTATCAAAAATTATGTCAACAATTACATTATGACCAATAAAATTATGGGAAACAAAGGGCTCCCCACTCTCGCACTTACGTCAGAAAGTGACAGATGTTTTATCCACGCTTATCCACATCGATAATCACGACCATAAAAGACTCGCTGCGGGCCTAGTATGTCTGCGTCTATATCACACGTCAAATATGGATAAAGCATCCGTCACTCTCGTACTTATTAACGTGTCAGAAGCTGACGGATGCTTTATCTTAACTTTGTCACGCGATAAACGCAGCCATGTTAGGGCCCCTGTGGCCCGTTTCACGAAGCTACAAGTTACAAATTACAAGCGGAACTCTATTTCTAGCAAAAGGAGTTAGAAAGAGACTTCCGCTTGTAATTTGTAACTTGTAGCTTCGTGAAACGGGCCTCAGGTGTTACTAATGTGCATAATAGACAGCGGTAAGCACTCTCTGACAGGATGGGGTGTCTATCTGATTATTATTTTGCTATTAGCTACAAAAAAGTATAATAACCATTTTACCACTGCATTTTTTTTGCCGTGGTAAAATGGTTATTATAATCCGGCTGCAGCACATGCTGAGCTGAGTCTCTAAATTCGCTGCTTGTATATAAATGTTTTTATGTTCTATCCTTTTACTTTTTAGTTGTATCGTTTAAAATTTTCGATTATATTTGTTGCGTTGCCGTGTTTTTTGTCAAATAAATGTTGTGAGTTTGAGTTTGTATTAAACACTGATATTTCTGCCCTCCTTTTTTACCCTAGTTCTCCTATTCAGACGCGTTCGTTTTCTTGTAAAGTGTATAGTTTGTCATCTCTGGACTTGAAAAGCATCCCGTGAGCAGTTTTTGGCCGTCGACTGTAATATTGGTGCGCATGATTCATGATCGAATTATTTTTTAACTAAATGCCAATTGGAGCGGCTTCATTTAATACATTTATATAATAATTAATAACGTTTATCTGCAAGTTATTATTATAGAGCTTTCAAAACTTTATTACTAACCCCACATAAAACAGTGATGTTATAAATTTACCTTGTTTATGTGTGTCTGTGTGTAGCGTCGTAGCTCCCAAACGGATGGACCGATTTGGACGCGGTTTGTTGAACAGAAAGCCAGTATAATCCGGATGGTTTTTAGCCAAGTTTCATGGAAATCGGCTTAGCCGTTTTTGAGAAATTAGCTCTGAAAGAAGGGGTCACTATTATCCTCGTAATCCCACCATACTACAACCAGGCAGTTATTTGTGAGCGCGACTTTGAATCTACCATCAAGGCAATAAAGTTCAATTGCCATTTTCAGTCTATAAAGATTGGAAAATAAACTTTATTCCCATTGCAACACAGTTCAAATTAAATGGCATTGATCCTATTGCACACTGGGCCTTTTTAAGTTAAATCAGAGATTATTATCTTTTTATTAACATAAAATTCCCTCACGTAATGACGATCCCTTGTTTGGAAACTTATATCGTAAACGGCCCAACTTGTCATGAAACTTAGCTAAGAGCCACTCCTTCAACTAGCTTTCTTCTAAAAAAAAAGTTATATCTATTTGAAAGCTATAATGCCAAGAGAAATAGATACCCAAATACATAAGTACGTTTTTTTTTTATCTTTATATATTTCGAAGCTTTGTTCAACGTTGAACATGTCAGCTCCAGCTGGCCTATATACTACATACAACACTTACAAATATAACACATTAAAAAAAAGGCTAAAAAAAGGCTACCAAATTTGTAAACGCTTATTATTTAGAAAAAAAGCCATAAACAAATTTAGCAACCTCTGACAAAGGCTCTGCCAGTATTGATTGGAAAATGACAACATTAGCACAGTTAATTCCAAAGACTGTAAACAACTGTTCTCTCTTTGTCCGAGTCCGAACACATTCCATCAAAAAGTGTTGCACATCCTCTACCGTCCCGCACTCGTCGCAGTTGGGCAACTCTAATTTCCTCATGAGATGTGCAAACTGATTTAAAGGAACATGCCCGGACCGAAGCCTATGCGCGCTGACAACCTCTGCTCTGCGTAACCGAGCGTAGTCAAACCAAGGCACCCGAGGAGGCTCACACTGAATAGTCTTGTACCAAATACCTTTACCACGAGACCTTTCATCAAAGTATTCCTTCCAGCGACCATAAGATTTTCTTTTGTACCGAGCGACTACCTCTGAGAAATCAGAGGGCCCAGCAAAGATGCACTACGCTAACTAACGTTTCTATTCGATTCGTTTTTAAATCAATCGCGTCACTGGGAGATAACGTGATACGAAAAGTCACGTGGTCTACCAGTGACGCGATTGGTTTAAAAACGAATCGAATAGAAACGTTAGTTAGCGTAGTGCATCTTTGCTGGGCCCTCAGGAGCAATCACGGTTTCACATAAGTACGTTAAACCTATAATATCCCTCAATTTTTGTTTGTGAGTTAAAAAACTAAATAAATATTCCGTTATTTCGTTTTAGAGTCATGATGTGACAAACACATGGACTTTGTGCCAAATTTCATGAAATTTCAGCCATTTATACATGACTAGCTGTAGCTTGCGACTCCGTCCGCGCAGAAAAAAATTCAAATCGGTTTAGTAGTTTCGGAGCCTACTCAATGCAAATAAACAAACAAACAATCAAATCTTTCCTCTTTATAGGTAGGTATATAATATTAGTGTAAATTGAAAAAAAAACAACATTCAAACACCCTAACAATCATTGATACTCACTATATTGCTTGAATTACTAACATAAAATAAATATCAACTAAGTTTACTAATAAATAACTAACTAAAACCAAACGATTTAATTCCCCTAATGACCCAAAACCCACAAACCAACAAGGATCAAAAACCTCAGCAAAACAACACTAAGGTAATTTAGTCTGTAATTCGTATCAAATAAGTGTCGTTTTGCTCTAATGGCTGCCACAAATCAAAGTCAGGTAGCTTTAATGGTTGCAGGATTTGCTGGATTCGGATTGATTTATCTACTGAAGGTAGTTTCAGGCGGCTGTTCACACAGAATGTAGCTCAAGAGTAACTTACAATTTTCTCTGTTTTAACCGGTTAAATAAAATAGTAGCGAAAAAATTTGTTTCGTACGACTTATTTTTGTTGTATGGTCAAAACGCTAAAACATGTAGGCGTCAATTTTGGTATGGTTATAATATTATAACAAACCCTGCATAAAAACAAAATGCAAAAAAATGGTCAAGTGTAGTTGGGATACACCAAAAAAAAAACTGCTCGGTTTTACATTTTTATTCAAAAGAATAGCCTTTTCTAGGGATCTAATTTGAAGCATTTCATGATTAAAAGTTTTATTGCTATTTAAAATAATTTATTACATAAAAGTAACTTCGCCTACTTACTATGACAAAATGGCGGAGCTATTTAGAAAAATAGGTATACTTCGTATAAGATTTTTTAGAAAGACGATTTTTTATTATCTGTGATCTGTTTTCAAAGTCATAAATGTCATAATAGACGAACGTCATTCAAATATAATATAAACAAACGATCGCGGTACGATATATTTATTATTTCAGAGCATTTATTAGCTAGACCTCAATTAATACGACACTTCCTACATGACCCTTGTTTCTAGACTAGATTTACTTAGTACAACCACATTAAATTTGTTGAAAAAGCAGATTCCATACTTCCAATCATGAGTTTATACATTAAATGTTGATGCCGTCGTATCGTTTAAACCTCTTGGAAAACCTTACCTCACAAATTATAAACATATATCATACATATCTCAAAAGATAAATGTTCTCATTAATATTTAATTTCGTCATAATTATAACAGCCAATTTATAAACAAAAAAAATTGAAATGACAACTGGATGGTGTTTCTCTCAACAAGCAAAGGTGATCGTTCGTTTGAGAGAAGGTCCAAGCGGCGAGTTTAAGTAGTCCCGACAGAGCGAATTTTAGCGCGTGTATTCAATTTGGCATCATGACTTCTCGAACGTATAAGGCTCCCTAATTGACAATGCATGCGCTAAAATGTGTTTTGTTCTGTCGGACGGGACTACTTAAACTCGCCGCTTTTATTCGCTCGTCCGTTCGACCTCCCGCCGTATTTTGAGAGAATAACATACCAGCTGTCTTCGAACGTAGGTGTTAGCTAGATATCTAAATTGTACTTGTATGTACTATTGGAGAGGTTTTATAATGTTTTATGTAAAAGTACAAACGAGGTTGATATAACGTAATTCAGACCGGCGTTTAGGGGTCAAATGAAGGTCATTTCATAATTTTATTACAATTTTTATTCTTTGTAACATATTTCTTTAATCTAACTACAGGGATCGATTCGTGAAACCTATTCCTCGAAATGGTTTTTAAATTTTCATAATTACATACAGTGTTAAAAATGGGTGTATCACAATTCTGCCCTACTAAGCATAATGGCGATATCTCAGACAAAATATCTATAGAAATTGCAACCTAGTTACAAACAGAAGAGAGTTGAATCTGCTTTGGCTGTTGTATTTAGTTATTGCATTTTTGCTTAGGAGGGCAGAATTGGACTCGCGCTGTTGATTTAATTGGATATCGAATTCAAATTGGAATATAATAATATCTACTGTACGGTGGTACGGAACCCCCGTTACGCGAGTCCGACTCGCACTTGACCAGTTTTTTATCATTCATATTTTTATACTAACCTTACTTTTGTACTCTGTACTTACCATACAAAATCCTAAAACCCATTTCATGTAAGTAGATCCTCTCTTAAACTCGAACGTTCCTTATCAACGTCAATGCCAGTTGCTCTGTTCAACGCTAATGGGATGAGAGAGACGGCAAGTCCATCTAAATAATGAGATTTTTCTAACCTACATTACGGGACTAATGCTTTGATATAATTACTTTTGTTTTTGTTTATATCCACACGACGTTGATAAGAATAATATGCGCGAGTGACGAAAATAACTGAAAGATCTTTATTTTCTTTATTTTTAACTCCTAACGAAAAAACCGGTCACGTGCGGGTTGGACTCGCGCACCGAGGGCTCCGTTTATAAGATAATATGATTTGAAAACGCAAAATTGATAATATTCATATTGTTATGAACTTAAGGCTGCGGCTCCACTGAAGCGGAGACGAGCGGAGCGGCGCGGAGCTGTGCCAATATTAACCAATAGAATCTTAACCAACGTGCGCAAGGCGCGCTCGACGTGACCGCATGTGTCTTCTATTGGTTAATATTGGCACAGCTCCGCGCCGCTCCGCTCGTCTCCGCTCCAGTGGAGCCGTAGCCTAATTGGGTTATCCCAAAAAAATTACCCCTAATTTTTTTTTCGATAAAATAGACTAATTAAAGACACTAATTTCACGGTTTTTGCATTTAAACCAATATATTAATTTATTTTCATTTTTAAAGAAAATGGCTTTATGACGTCACTACAAGTTGGTTTGTTTGAGACATGCTTTAAAACTATTGAATTCGTTTGAGAGTACGCGTTTCTGTCAGATCACGTAAAATGTCAATGTCAAGTCATGTAATTTCCCTCGGCCGTTTGTTGAGTTTGACAATTTCACCCACAGACTAGCCTACGGGCGGAGGTTCCAAAACGGACTTGTACTTTAATCATTCCATTTTTTTAAAGATCATACATTGTCATGTTTATATACAGTTAAAAATTGTTTTAATTTTAATAAGCGTTAAAATAAAACAGAAATAAATAAGACAAAATTCGATATACATTATTTATATATTACTGCATTTCGGACTCATATTATATGCAGTACTATGGTTGATCACAGATTAGACACAACTTACCAATGAAGATCGTGACGTCACTACATTACAGGTCAAACAATGTCAAATGATAAATTAGAAATAACTATTGAATACTAATTTTGTAAATTAATCTGATAACAGGGAATGGTTCTACAACCCTTTTTCTCGAAATGGTTTTTGAATCACTATACATTACAAAATTATGGCATAACCCAATTATCTATGCAATATACGTTATTTTGAATAGCCTAATACAGATTTTTAAAGTTTTTTTATTATTTTTCCCGAAACTGTAAAGTTTGAAAACTTAATTTTAATTTTTCGCTTAAAAAATGAGTAATTATCTTTAAATCAGGAATTTTTCATTTTTTTTCGTCCATAAACTTCGGAGATAAGGGGGACGGGGACAGTCATTTTTTGTATTTAAGTTTTTAATTATTTTTTTGTAGTCACATGTCTAACCTCACCTTACTTACGTAAGTAAGGTGAGGTTAGACATGTGACAAATTAATGGTTAAGATATTCTAAAAACAAAATGGCTTCAGCAAAAAATTCAGCAGAAATAATATAAAAAAATGCAATCGATGAAGTTACAATATTACCGTAAAACGGGGTGAGTTGGGACACAACCTAAAATGAAGCATATGTTACTAATTATAAGACTGAAATTATTTTCAATAGACGTAACATTATTGTCCGTTTAATAATTGTTCTTATTTGTAACAAGTTATGACTTATTTTAGGTTGTGTCCCTACTCACCCCGTTTTACGTTACTTATTACAATAAAAATACTTTACCATAAAATGGCTAACCATTCACGGATTGATAGACATCTATTAAACGTAAGGAACCTTAACATGATGAGAGGAAAATGAGAAAAAACTTTAAGACAGTGACAAACGGTAGGACAACGAAAAAGTAGGTAATATATTATACGCCGAGCTTATAAAAATCTTTTTACAATAAAGTAATATCTTATAATGAGTCTTTATTCGCTTTAAAACAAAATGGCGAATGGATAGAATTTGCATTTAAATCAATTGTTAGTAGGTACCTAAAATAGTTAAGGACTAAGTTCTTGACCTTGATTTAATAATACCTCTACTGGGGACCTAGAAAAAAGTCTTACTCGATTTTACTCGTACTAAAAAAGGGTATATACGTAAACGGAGGACACTAGACTTAAACCCTTTTTCACTTGATCCTCAGGAGACTTATACCCTTTTTCACTAGGACCCCAATTTCTGTTTATTATTTAACTAACTGTAGTCCACGATTCCGTCCGTGCGGAAAAATAAAACATAGCCTGTGTTACTCAAGGATAATTATACTATTCTAATAGTGAAATATTTTTTTGCACCGCATTTTGTTGCACCTCAGTTCGCCACAATTTTGTATTTGTATATATAATTTCCTGTACAAAACATTATTCACTTTAAAATCTACTGGGAAACTAAATTAATAAAATAATAGTTCTGGTGTCGCACGCAGCATGCATTGTCCGGGGTTTTCATTCAACACCCAAGTCAGGACGACCTTATCTATATATATAAAAAGCAAATATTGTATTGTATACAAACCAACTTACCAGTATTGCCTACTCCAAAACCAACGTACTTCACTGAGTCGCTATCATAATGATGTGATGTATGAGATTTATTACTGTCATGGTCAATTTCTAATACGAGTTTAATCACTACGTGTTGTTGTTAAGTTATTTATAGTCACTTTTGCATGCATCAAAATAAAACAATTGCATGGTTAATCATCAGTTCATCACAGATTACTGAGACTAAGTCACAGATTAGATTATGACGCGTGCTGTCAGCGCTGCCGCTGCCATAGATAAAATAGAATAGGTCATGTCGGTTTTCTGTGCTTGAACCATGTAAGGCTAAGGGACTGTTGCCCTTTCCGCTATCTGAGGACGGCCATGGAAAACTTTTGTGTTTTTTTTTATTTATTATTATTGTTTTTTTTCTCTAGTTTTTTTATTATTTTGCAATCATTCCTTGTTTTCAAATAATTATGTGTGTGTAACCTTCTGTGGTTTCACCTGATGGTTCCAACGGAAGACCAGCGCTGACTTTAATGCCAGCATTACGCTGAGTTGGGACCATTTCGTGGCTACTTCCTTCTTGTACGTGTTAATCTGTTCTTTTTTTTATGTATGTCACGAATAAATGATTTTTCTTTCTTTCTTTCTTTCTTAAATACAAATCTTTCCTCTTTATATGATGCCAGCTGTTCCCGTGCCCACTTCGTTGGGCAATTTTTTTTGGGTTTATATATAGCCTATGGCACTCACAAATAACGTGGCTTTCTATCGGTAAAATTTTCAAAATCGGTTCAGTAGATCCAGAGATTACGCCTTACAACGTCACAAACTTTACCTCTTTATAATATTAGTATAGAAGTATAGATTAGTATGATTACAGAGTTTTATAGTATGCACAGAATATTCATTACAATATAATATAACCCTTGTTTGGTAATTTAGAAAGGATAGATGAAAAATGAGTTATGAAAGAGGTATGATGAGCGAGAATGAGAGGAGATGTCGGTAGGGGATGCCTTAGACGTACATACAGTGATCAGATTCAAGATGTACTGAATTTATAAGGGCTGAATCAAAAGCAAATGAAGCCGACGTACGGTCACAGAAGTTAATTTGCTACCCATTTCAAAGAAAATCTGCTTGAAGATGTCATTGTCATTAGAGATGCCAAGTCATTTGTCATTGATAGGAAACTCAACCTTATTGCTGTAGAATGTCAGATTGACTTTGGACCTAAGGTGGGTCACAAATTAAATTCCTTGACTGTACGTGCATGAAGAGATTGATAATGTAGAGGAAGGGAGTTCTTGTCTAGCTGTCATTTTGAAAACATCTGTCTATTTATTTCATTTTTTGTAAATTACTTTATCGTTGATTTTGGTTCGCAAATCCAGGGCAACTTTGTGAAGTAACCTCCAACACTGACGAAGAATATGCATCAAATAAAATATCAGTCAAGAACACTCCAAGCCAATAAGCCATTGAAGTGGATGCCCGCCATCTTCAATGGTGTGCCGACTGGGACTGGAAGACGCCGACGACAACGACGATTCACCGTACAATTGCTTATATATACTTGACATTGGCAAAATTACATAACTTGTAGACGCCATTAAAATAAATAAATAATAATGTAGAGGAAGCGAAAGTTGTCTGTTTAGACCGGTGCACCTAGCGTTCCATAGGCTCTGCCTACCACATTGGGAGATAGGCGTTAAGGTATGTATGAATTATCTAGCCGCGATTAGAGGTGACAGCTTTGCCATATACTTACATCAAAGTGTATATGAATTGACAGCTATTCCAATCCGTATTATGTTAGTATTGTTTCATAATATGTATGTATGTATAACCCTATAGTAAACTTCGGAAGTTTTATGCGACAGAGCGCATAGATTTAGTTCGCTTTCCATATCTTTTCAAGTCAAATATAATATTGTAAACCTTTGAGCTGAAACACCTATAGATGTAGGTACGTAAAATAAATAATAAATAACAAGCTATGAATAAAGTTTACGTAGACGAAGACCAAAGCTAACTAGTATGGAATGAACGAGACTTATCAAGATTTCTGTGGAAATGAACAAATTTACATAATAGCCTCCGTCGCTCGTGAATTTGTTGTATTACTAGCGACAGCCCACGGTTTTGTCTAAGTTAAACCAGTTCATTTTGATGTTATGTCGAACTGAGAAGTATTTTAGACCCTTATCGCAGCTTTAGATATATTAAATACTAACCACTCTCGCTGTGTACGCTACTTTGACAATTTAGAACTAATGCGTTCGACTATAGGACTATTTACAAGTTTTGGTTATAGTGGCTTTTGACATACGTTTTTTGAAAACAAAAATTATGTATAAAGGCGAACTTATCCCTTTAAGGGATGTCTTCCACTTAACCTTTGAGCGATTGAGAGATGAATAAAAACAACGGATAGCTAAACGTACAACAATTAAAGATACAGAACGTAAAAATAATAATTGCAAAGAAATAAGTAGATCTGTATATAAATAAACGGATATATACTTGTATAATTATAAATAAATAAAGATAATACAACAACAAACAAATTGAAAAAAAGAAAATTGTATGGTAAGTACCTACTGTAGTAACTCACGTCTAAACACAAATTAAGTCTAAGCGCGTCGAACGTGTTTTGTTTTCGGTAACGACTAGTTTTGTCCCCTGGGGACAAACAGCAGGGTTGCCACTAATTTATAGTTTTATGCAAGGCTTGGTTAAGTTATAATCATTGTAAAAAGAAATGAATAGAACACTATTGTACATTGCCGCCTTAATGCCTTAAACCGATTAGTGTTGCAGTTCAAACATGATGTTAATGTGACAAAGGACTGAAGTGTACAGTTACTTAATTATTTAGAAGACCAACCGTACCTTGTAGTCTCCTCTTAGGAAGCGATGGTAGATTTTGACGTGCAAACTTATTATTTATTAGCTTTTCCCCGCGTCTCCGTCCGCATAGAAGTCGTTTATCGCTGCTCCCTCGGGAACTGTCCAATTCTCCGGAATAAAAACTATTCATTGTCCTATTCCAGGACATAACCTATATGTGTGCCAAGTTTCATCCCGATCCGTTCAGTAATTGAAGCGTGATTGAGTAACAAACATCCAACCATCCAAACTTTCTCATTTATAATATTTAGTAAGATAAGACTATTTCGCTTTAGTTTTTTTTGTCAGAACGGCACTTACTATCTTTTAGTGTTAGGTTTTAAAAATCACAACACCGATTTAATTTTTATTTCAAGTTAGTTATTACCAAATTTAAGCTCTGACACGTCAAAAATAGTGCCTAGTTTACATTAAATTGCAACATCCATCTGCCCTGTTACCTGCCCCTGCTAATAGCATTGTTTATCGTTCAGCGTCGATCACGTTCCGAACGGATACACAAAAGGCTAAACACGTTACACCTTGTTTTGTTTTCTTTAACGAATAGTCCCCGGGGGACACATGACAGGGTTGTCACAAGGATGTTACAAACAATTTAGAAAAATTATAAAGTAATACGTTGACATTAAATTTAAAGAATAAAACCGACCAAGTGCGAGTTCGACTTGCGTGGAGAGGGTTCCGTCTCCAGACCATATGCCTATGTGTTAGTATGTCTGTATATCTGTCACAGCAGATTTGCTCCAAAACTACTGGACCGATCGAGTTGAAATTTGGTACAAATATGTAAGTCGGTGACTCAAAGACGGATGCCTAACGTAAATAAATGAATTTTGAACAAGGGGGCTACTTTTGGGGGATAAATTAGGAAATTAAAAAAAAAGTTTTGCAAACCCCCCAAAAGTGGCCCCCTTGTCCAAAATTCATTTATTTACTTTACGCGTCCGTCTTTGGGTCACTGACTTACATATGTGTACCAAATTTCAACTCGATCGGTCCATTAGTTTTGCAGCAAATCGGCTCTGACAGACGGAGAGACAGACAGACGCACGAGTGATCCTATAAGGGTTCCTTTTTTCCTTTTGATGTATGGAACCCTAAAAATGAGGCAGTAGGCCAACTGATGGAATTTAACCTGTTGATTCAATTCTCTTGATCTGTTGACTTTTAATAAATGAATAATAAATAAATAAACAACCGCAAAACCTGAAAACTGAGTATATCCTCGTAAGGCCCATCGTACTACAAACACCCAGTTTTTTGTAAGTGGAATTTTGAATCTACTATCAAGGCAATAAAGTTCAATTACGTTTGTTCGAAAATGCCATTTTCAATTTATGAAGTTAGGAATATAAACTTTATTCTCATTGCATTACAGTTCAAATTAAATTGCCTTGATAATGCACATCCTATTGCACACTGGGCCTTACGAGGATATTGCATGTTTTCACAAATTGCACCATTTCCTTTTGCTAGCAAAATATTGTTTTACTCTTCTTTAGAGGGTCAAAATAACATACCTAAAATTCTGCCTTTGTACGGAAAAAAGGCTTAAGTGCAATTAATTCATAGAAGCATATTGACCTCTCAAAGGTTTATAATAAGGTTGGAAATGCAATACTATTAATTTAGTAGATGTGCCTTTTTTAAGTAAGAGGGCAGAATTCAGCTTTTAAAGTTTTCATTTGTATGATATGAATGACCACGTGTAAAATAATAGAACTCGAGGAAAGGAATCCCAGCTATTGCAAAAAAAAAATGTGCCTTTTAGACGTGGTAAATTGCAGAAATCCGAAAATGCCGCCGCAATTAACTGGCTTAAAATCTATTGAGGTGTTGGAGATCTACGCTTTTTAACTGACTTCAAAAACGGAGGATTTTTTTTAGCGAGTATCGAATGAAACTGGTTAGTATTTTATTAAAAATGGATTACAATCCAATAGATAATCTAAACGAGATACGCAGAGCCTAATGTGTCGGAATAGTCAAACAAACACTCATGTGTTTTCTACTTCACGGCTGGGCGCCATAACCGATAAATAAATAAAATAAATAAATAAATATCAGGGGACAATATCATACCAATTGACCTAGTCCCAAACTAAGCTCTAGGCTTGTACTATGGGTACTAGACCACGATATAAATTTTATAAGACTTTATTTACATCCAACTAAGTACAGAATTCAATGTTAATACAATTAAAAATTAAAACTAATCGTATTAAAATTAAAATTAAACTAAGCTACTCAAATATTAAAGATATAAATAATAATCACCACTATAAAAAGAACACCCCCTCTAGCAGGACCGCTCGCGGCATGGTCCCCATGACACTGGCTGCATTACCTCTCTGGATAGCTAGCCTAATCCTTTGGGAGAGGTAAGCACCAGATATAAATACTTATATAGAGAAATATATCCTTAAATACATAGAAAACATCCTTGACTCAGGAACAAATATTCGCGTTCATGGCACAAATATCTGCCCTTACCGGGATTTGAACCCAGGACCGCTAGCTTCGTAGGCAAAGTCACTACCAACTAGGCCAGCGCGTCGTCTTTGAAATATGGCACAGTGAAGGACAAAGCTACAAGATACTTTTAACACTGTAGGGTGACGGCACCAATGATGGACACTTTTAGCTGACAAGCACCAGTAATGGACACTTCACTCTTAATTCAAATTGTATACGGACCAAAATTGGTTGTTATTCATTTGTAGCAAAACAAATGAATAACCCTTATCTTCTGTAAAATAAGAATCAAGTGTTCATTATTGGTGCCTTGTCCATTACTGGTTCCTTCACCCTACTGACCATGTTTTTTTTTTTCATTTATATACCAAGCACTGTATACGTGTCAATTTTGTTTTGAACGGCTTAGCCAGCCTTTCGTCGGTGATACTGCAAAACCGCGTAACCAACAAATTTATTATAGAGCAAAATAAACCTTAAAATCTTAAAGAAAAGGTCCATTTTGTTCCTAGTTAAAAATGTTACTTACGCGGTTTAGCAGTTTCACCGACGCTTTCACCAATTTCCCAATACGGACTTTAGTTTAAGGAATATATTCCACCGAAAACACATCCCTATTTGGTAAACGTGCACCGAAATCAGCACGTTTAGGCGATAGAGGCCGATAGAGGCAATTCTGACCTTGCTAATTGCTCGGCTCTTAATGGCAGGTTAGTGACTGGTTTCACCGGGCCTTAAAAGCAAATTTTATGACAACATGGATGTGTTTTTTTTTTTTTTTTTTTTTTAATTTATGTAATCCTTGTGAACTGTAATTTTCTGCGAGTATGAGTTATCAACATACCAAATTTCATTAAAATTGGGTATATGATTTAGTTTTTAAGGGGTGACGAGCAGACAGAAAGAATCCTTCACTTTTAAAGTAGGTACTTAAAAAAACACAGTTTGCTAACTCACAACATTATTATGACATCCACAGAAAAGCAAAACTTTGTATGGATGTTTGGGTATCCGAGATTAAATCATGCTTAAATTGCTAAAGAGATTGTGATTAAATTTAGCATATAGGATAGCCATGTCTCTGAATAATATGTAGGATAGTTTATATTCAAAAGATCCCAAGGGTAAAGTGATAAATGGATTCCACGCGAACAAAGCCGCAGGCAAAAGTTATTTGCCTAATTAAACCGTAACAATAATTTTCCAGTTAATTTGACAGTAATTCTGTCAACTTACAACATTACCAGACCAATACCAGAATGAAGCCTTAACTACGACAATAACTATATCCGGTGTAAATGGGCCTACTTCCGGAACTGAGCTAATTAACGCTAACTGCCCGTTAAAACACCGTTTAAACGCCGGTTAAGGTCGCCATGTTTATTTTATTCTTGGGGATAATTGTTGGTAATTTAACGTCTTAAATTGGCGTTTAAGGTTTCCTTGGTTTGTCGAGGAATAACATTATACTTTAAAATTTATATTATTATTCATAGTTACCTTTGTTACACACACATCCTTTACTGTATTTTTTTTTACTGTAAGTTTTTTCCACCCTGTATTTACATTAAGAAAATCCTTATTAAGTGGCACTTTTACTCATTACCCGACGTAACTTGATTAGCCGATGTGACACGAGTGCGGCCGAGCATGCCCGACTGCGGCCGAGAATGGCCAAACTACAATAAGTTGATTAAGTAACTCACTGATAATGCTGGGACGTGAGGATAGAGAAGGCACGTAGGGGTCGAGGGTTGGGGGAGAAGGAGGGAGCGATTAGCGATTTTGATTAATAATTAACCTAATTATATGCAAAGATGGGCATTATTCGAATAATTATTTATTCGAATAATCATTCGAATAAAAAATAATTAGTAATATTTTTATTTGCGAATGATTTATTCGCGAATAGTTTATCCACGAATGAATCATTCGACTACTTTTCGAATAACGAATAATTTATTAATTTACTAGGGAAAAATGGAGTAGGTATAATAATTATTCGTGGCAATTCATTCAAATAATAAATTATTCGAATAAGAATAATCATTCAAGAATTTCATTCGTTATTCGCGAATAATTTGGTTATTCTTATTCGTTTTTCGTCATTCGAATAAATTTTGCCCATCTCTGATTATATGTAAACCTATTTAGGGCGACGGAACCAGTAATGGACAAGGACCGATGATGGACACTTGAATCTTATTTTACACAAGATAAGGGTTATTCATTTGTTTTGAGACAATCAATTTACGACCGTATGATATTTGAATTAAGAGTGAAGTTTTAATTACTGGTGCCTGTCAGCTAAAAATGTCCATCATTGGTGCTCTCATCCTAGCGCGCAATAAGTGGTACGACCTTCCAAATCGCTAACACCATGTTTTATATAACCGCCAAGCAGTAGGCACTTGCAGTCTTAGGATTACAGTCTTGAGATTGTAACTATTTGGTGCTGTCAAAAATATGTCATGTACTCGATAGTAATATAGTCGCATAAAAATAATGTTTGACCACATCTAATGCTCTCATTAGCTGAATGCTCAAACTACAATCAATTTTCAAATGATTGAGGGTAATTGCGCAAGGAAGAGCAATCGCTCTAAGTTCCTAACTTATAATAATTATGAGCGGGGTATTGGATTTCGATCAATATTGGATTTACGCGTCGATCATCACGTACCGAATGAGTTTACTGTACAGTCATTAGCGGTTGATATTAATGCTGATCAGATCAATGATTTACGATAACGATCGAAAAGTTATAGTTTCTATATCGATTTACATGTCCTATCATGTCATGTTCATTCATTTCGGATAAATTTTAATCTTAAACATAATTACTTTTGCCATGAAATTACCTAAACTTCAAATTTCTCTTAGACCCATACACAACCAAACACGATAGAGCTCTTGATTTCGAAATTTCTGTATATTTTGTTCTCAGATGAATAAAGCCGTCAATCAATTGCATACACGATCAATATGAATCATGATCGTAGGTTCTGATCATAGATCGCGATCGGAATTGTGACTAAGGGCCAACAAAGATAAATTGAAACGTTGATTTACTGAACTATGACATTGTCTTCGTAAGATCGTCTTGAACATACATATTTATTTATCTACATCCATATCATAACTTCCCTACAATATGTTCAGAAGCAATAAGCAAATCGCCTATATTAAGAAACCTGTATCTGTGGTTGCATCTTAATGTTTACTTTAAAGTATAGTGCATCGTAATGTTTACATTAAAGTGTCGGCACCTAAACATTAAAGTATCGGTAATACTGTACCACTAACTTGAAAATGCAAGCCATATCAATAAAGTAAAGTAAACATATAAATAAAGTATGTTTTTTTTAAGCTTTGGTACTACAAACAAGTTAACAGTAACACTAACTTAATAAAAATACAGGCCATATCTGAACATATTATAGAAAACTTATGATATGCATGTAGATAAAGTTGTGTATGTGGCTATACATAATTAGGCATTAAAACACTCGTGTGATCTTATTAAGCACCAGCCACATAAACTACTATTACAGAGTCAAGTTTACGTTTTAATCAGAGTAATATCTACACCAATATTATAAAGAGGAAAGATTATATGGTTTGTTTGTTTGCATTGAATAGGCTCCGTAACTACTGGACCGATTTCAAAAATTCTTCCACCATAAGAATGCTACATTATCCCTGATGAGCATCATTGGTGATGCTTTATTTTTCTGCGCGGAAGAAGTCGCGGACAACAGCCAGTTTAATGATAAATAGCTTTTTGGGTTCCGTACTTCAAAAGGAAAAAACGGAAACTTATAGGATAACTTTGTTATCCGTCCGTCCGTCCGTCCATCGGTCAGTCCAGACCCTTTATCTCGGGAACGCGTGGAGGTATCGAGTTGAAATTAAAATCATATACTCAGGTATACAGTCCCTTGAAGCTGTGAAAAAATTAAACTTCTAAGGTAATTCATCAACTATCGTTACAAAGTCCTGACTAACAGAAGAAACTATATAAAACTTTGTCAAATGTACTGAATACAAACGGCATGTCTCCTCATCAAGTTCGTGACTTAAAAATTTACGACGTTACTTACATAAGTTTTCGTGTATAAAAGTACTTAAAAAGCTCCCCCTAAAACCAGCTATGGTACGTTTCAAGTTACTTTGTAACAGCACGAAACTAAACTAAACGAAACTCCTGGCAACTGCAATTTACTGCATCGCAGAGAAAATACCTCAAAGCAAAATCAGAACTTTAGCTTTCGCGGAATAACTCGCAGATTTGGTCCTCACTTAACTGTATGAAACGGAGGGTTATATTTACGATTTATTGTGTATTTATGGATGCATGCGAGTAGCACGAAACGGCCGTCGTGGATATCCTTGGGGAAGGCTTACGTCTAGCAGTGGACGTTTTTCAGCTGATACTATGATGATATGCTAGAAATATTGCTGTCTTATTCTTCAGTGCAAACACTGCTGCTAGTAATGATCTGCATAGACCTTGCACTAAATATAATTAAATAGGTACTCTAAAATAGCGAAATAGAAACAGTACAAATCTAAACAAAAACCCTTGTAAACAATGTTCGTCATTAACTAATCCGATTCAATAATCAAACAGAATTGTAAGCAAATACAAATACGGCGAACAACTGAAATGTAATTTAAAGTAGGGTAAATACGCCTAAATCGGACGGGCAGTCCATTATCACTTGTTAATAAATCCGATGGTGCTTATTACCCGACGGAAACCACGCTTCCCTATTAGGTTTGGCGCTAATCCTGTGAAGGGAATTAATAGTTTTTAGTTTCAATAGCAATTTGGTCGATAAAAATACGAGTATTAGTAGGTAACTATAAGTTCAAAGGAGAAACAGAGAGACAAAGCAGGATTCAGGCATAAAATAACGATTAATACGAAACCTGATCGGCAATAATCATTGGGAGAGTTCCCTTATGGAATTCCTAATCGCCATTTGCCCTAATGCATCGTTTGTCCGAATCTTCATTTATCCTAAAGCCATTTAGGATTTTGAATTCTAAAACATTTTAGTGTTGTTTATAATACAACCCTAACTTGTCTCACTCAACTGTAAACCAATTTAGGACAAATAATAATTCGGACAAACGATGTGTTAGGACAAACGTTATTAGGGATTTCGAGGAACATCCCATTGGAAGACGTATAAATTAACTATTTTAGTAAATCGGAAATCACTGATGCTTCAAAAATAGTGGATTAGAGTAACCTATTCTTCTAAAATACAAAACTAGAGTCTAATTTGTACTATTGAAATGTTTTATTAACAACACTCAAAAAAATGAGAGCCAACCAAGAGCGATTTTCTCTTAGTTGACATAAAATGAATACAATAGTTATGATATTTGCTATGTCAACCAAAGCTGTTAGTAACAACAGCAAGTTCTTTGGTGATTCAACTAACATCTTAGTTGATGTACCTAACGTCTTGTTAAGCTCGTATGGAATCAAGACGCCGATGCATAACATCACAATCTTGTTAGAAGCGACCAATTTTTTTTTTCAGTGAATAATCGGTTAAAATTTGCTATAGGCAGGATGGAAACATTGTTTCAAAATTATGTAGATGCATAATATGAGAACTCTGATTATTATCAGTTTAGTAACCCTTTTTAGGTTTTAACCGTGTCTATCTAAATAATGTTATCCTGCATTATCATTTTTGTGTATGTATTTTTTGCACTAAATAAAATCCCTATCCAAAACTCGATGCATCCGTGCATAACTCGATACGTATTTCACCCTTCGAACATCATTACACATTCTATTAGTTTCAGTCGAGTGTCGACTAAGCTCTTTCCTCTGCGTGAACTTTATTTGTACGGACGGAAGGGTTGAATTTGAATGAGGGGATCATTTCAAACTTGAATCAGGTTGAAATATTGATTGAGTGTCTAGACATTTTACTAGGGTGTCTATTACATGCTTTGTTGGGGTGATTTTCTTTGTTAAATAAGATATTTTTGCTATCAATAAAAATTTCATTATTTACTCTCTTATAAAATTGCAAGATATAAAATAGAAACCTCGGCATCGTTCTACTTTTTTTTAACTTAAAAGCCTTTATTTAATTTTATTATTTAAAAGCCTTTAGTGTAATACATAAGGAACTGTCTTTTCGAATTAGTTTTATGCTTAGAAAACATTGAATTTTATGACTTTTGACTATGTATTTAAGTGTACTTTTGTAATCCAATGTACATTGTAAAAACTAACTTTATAAAAAATATAGAAAAACCTACTGCATTGATTAAACAACTAAAACTATTCCTTATAGATAAATGCTACTACACATTAAACGATTATTTTAATAAAAGTTTCTAAATCTATATTAAGTTACGTTATAAGAAGTGCAATAAAATATAGTTTATAGAGAAAATTATTTTAAGTACCTAGTTACCTAGACATAAATTAGTTATTATATATGTAAATATAGCTAGCCCTCTCGTGTTGCTGCACTTGCTGCGCCCTTGCAGGGTGTCACATGTATGCCTATTCCTGTTTGTTCCACCTTGAATTGTAATGTGATATGCAATAAACTATTGAATTTGAATTTGAATTTACATTTATTGATCGTTGTTATGTTCTCATAATTCAAGGTTAAAGCAAAATTCAAAATTCAAAATATTTATTCCGAATTAGCCATAGATTTTCAGATTTCAGATTTATTACAAAATATAATGTTACAGTACAAATTACATAGCATGTCACATGAGGGATCTTTTACACGTCGGTAAAATGGAGTAAATCGACCAGCGCTTCGGACAAGACCATCATTCTGCCCTCCGAAGCAAAAATGCAATAACTAAATTCAATAGCCAAAGCAGATTCAACTCTCTTCTGTTTGTAACTAGGTTGCAATTTCTACAGATGTTTTGTGTGAGATATCGCCATTATGCTTAGTAGGGCAGCATTGCGGAGAAAAAGCACCGCAAGAAACTCCAGCAGAAGCTCATTTTTTATCGTAATACACAATGATACTTAACAGTAAGTTGCATTACAAGGGAATAAAATAATATATAACTCTATGAAAAGCAAGCTTTAAAAACCCGACTGCATTTTTTATAATGTCGTCGATATACCTACATATGTTAATAATTGTCATTTGGCCATTGTTGTTATTTAAATTTTAACAGTTTAGGTATCCTGTGACACTCTCGCTGCGAAGACGAATCCAATGATACCTCATTTGTCAAAATCGTCCAAGCCGTTTTTGCTGTAGTGGGGAACATAGAACTGGACATACATGACGGTGAAAAACATAACCCTCCGCCGCAGTCGGGTAAAAAGGGCTAAGTTGAGGATAAGATAAAAAATATTCATAGCTTTAAGATACTAGATGATTAGGTAAACATTCTTTGGCTAAAATAATACACCAATTTTATTTATGTCACCAGTTAATAAAAAAGTACAAAGGTGAGTAAAAAAAAGTTACGATTATTTTTCTTGGTTTAGGGTGAGACTGAACGGAATAGATGAACCTACTAATAACGCTGTCTCTTTTCCTTTAAATTTAGCAACCAGCAACCACCAAAGGTGACAACAGAATATATGGATTTTTGAAATCACCTTCGTGCACAAAATTTGAAAATACCGTAAAAGAGATCACCAAAAATGAAATTAAAATTAAATATGGTCAAGAAATACGGCTGATACAAGCATTTTAAACTGCTAATTAGACAGCAGTCAGACAGAGCGATCCGATATGCAATGTGACGTCATGTAACAGGTCGGCCATATAAACTCCATGTTAAATTGTGTTTTGCTAGTAAGAGATAGAAACAAATCTTTGTTGGCTTATCTTGGTTATTTTTGTAGCTATTCAAAAAATGATTTTCTGAAACGTTGTCACATGAATCCGCTTTTATTGAATCTGTAAAAAATAGCCATGAATATTCCCTATTACTGGTCAAACCAGAAAAAAGTGTATTGATGCTTATTATCAAGAAGACCTCTAATTGTTAAGAAATAAAATTATAGAACACGTACCTTTCCATCATTTCACCCTCCGCCCGGTTGATAGCTGAGCCCTTCGAAGCCGAGAAAACGTATATTCGTACGTCATCCTTGTACCATTTGATGCTATGCAACTCTCCGCATGATGCACCGTCTATGCGACACCGGATGCTAGCTGTATCACCCACCAACGCCGCTGTTTGCGCTGTGGACAAAAAAGTACAATTAGCTTCTAATGTTCAGTTTTCAGTCTTAACAGCTATCACAACCAAACGTCGTTATCGCGGGAGCAAAAACGATTTGACAGAACTGAATGATTATGTCCATATCAGAAGTGACATTCGTATCGAGAAACGTTTATACCTACGAGTTCAAAATGTATCAATTTTCTTTCTAAAATCTTACCTCCGTACTTGACTTGATTAGTAGTACATACGTACAGTCACGAGATTAAATTTGATACCCACCTTAAGTACAAAGTCAATCTGTCATTCTACAACAATAAGGTTGAGTTTCCTAAAAGTTACAAATGACCTGACATCTCTAATGACATTGACGACTTCAAGCATATTTTTCTTGAAATGGGTCCCAAATAAACGCTCGTGACTGTACATACATACAAACATAAAATCACGCCTATCTCCCAGAGGGGTAGGCAGAGACCACTTCTTTACACCTGCTACGATCCTCACAAATGTCTGTACAGTAGTAGGTTCATATTTAAAAACATTAGCTACGCAATCCTAACGTCATCCTCTTCAGTCACTTTTCCTGCTACTTTAGTCATTTGCCATTCTTGATATGTACAAAAAGTATACAAAAATACATCCAAATTAAATTTGATTGCTAATTTAAAACTGATAGGATAGTTTTAGAGAAAAATACTGGATTTGATACAAGAAAAAAAAAGTTCAAGTTGACACGTTGAAGCGTTTACTGTAAGTGAAGTGTAAGACAAGTTTGGTTGACCTTTTCCAGCGAAAACTTCGCGCTAGATATGAAGAACTTCTTAGAGGCTTAGAATGTATAGGCAGAATATTCTGTTTATACTAAACAGACATTCTGTTATTTGTGTTCTTTAATAGATTTGTTTTTGCTCCTGCGATAACGACCTTTGATCACAACTAAAGGGTGGCTGACGGATGCAATATGGTGACGAAAGCATAAGATGGATAAGAAGAAAAAATCAGTAGTCATATCCATATAACGGATATCGTCCGACATTCTTTTGACTTAATTTGCAAGCGCCAGCCGCCCATTAATCATAACATAATAATGTGGCATTATCTACGAAAAGGGACCTTGTTGTCGATGGCGCGTACGCCGCACTGCGTCACGCGACGTTGTATTTATATCTGATCATCTTTAATAATGGCGGAAGCGCCATCGACAATATGGTCCCTTTTTATAGATAACGCCACATATATTTAGTGACCCTAACAAGATAAGTAGGTACGTAACGCTCGACGCGACCTTCCGGCCTAACCTCGTAATGCCCACCATAATAAAAACAGGGAGTTTTTTGTGAGAGGGACTTTGAATCTACCATCAAGGCAATAAAGTTCAATTACGTATGTTCGATAATGTCATTTTCCGTTTATGAAGATAGAAAAATAAACCTTATTCTCATTGCAACATAGTTCAAATTAAAAAGCCTTGATTATGTACATCTTAATGCACTCTGGGCCTTACGAGGAACTTAGAGAAAGAAAGAAAGAAAAAACGTTTATTTGCTTACATCTAACACAAGAACAGAAAAATAAATTAACAAACAAAATCAAAAATACAAAAAATATAGAACATCTGAACCAGTGCCAGACGGAGCAAAATGATTCCTGCTCAGCATGTTACTGGTTTTTAGGCCAGAGCTGGTCTCCAGTGAATCCTATACATTGTTGATAATAATATTCTCTCAATTCATTTTATCTAGGGCCACAGAGCAGTATCACTTAATAAGTGTAGTAGAAAATAACCTACTAAAACTATTTCAAATAATCGAGGAACATTATACATTCCTGCAGCTACACTTTGAAAAATCTCCACGTAACTTGGCATCTATTTAGATCTTAATTTTGTACTGGCTTGTGCAATCTTGTACTTTATTTATGCTGTATTTATTTCAATGGTTGACTGGTAGACTTTTATTTTTGCATTGAGGTTGAATTAGTGCGAGTATTTAAATAAACACAATATAATCATCAATCATTTCTTAGTAAGTAGTTCATTTAGCAAAATATATAGGCATTTTCAATTCAGACATCGTGAACTGTCAAAATCTGAAAAATTTCATGCAGTGTGAAGGTCAGGGCAATTATAATATAGAAAAGAATAATACGTAACAAAATAATAAACAGTACAAAACAATGAATGACTTTTATAACTGACTTGAATTTGCCGCGTTTTACCAGTTCATAATGCAGCTCATGTTTCTATTTGCAAAGAATTATTATTCTTCAAATATGTTACTGCTCAAAGTGTACATTTACAGAGCAAATTCAAATAAATATATTATGTGTCACAATATGACTAATTATATAAAGTGAATATCAAAACAAGAAATTAAGCTACTGAGGATAACAAACATTTATTCAGCACCGACGCCGACGTTGGATGGACAAGGATTAAATGGTTTTTTTGTGTATTATCAGGTTTTCTAGGTAATCCTAATGAGCGACAGAAAGTAAAGCTTTTGACTTTCTGTAGCAGCTAATTGGTAGAGGTTATAAACATCGCTATTTGATATAATATTAAACAAAATCTTAACTGCTATCAAATTAAAAATTTAACAAAAGCTTGTAAAAAATAAAACCTTTAACTACAAAATATTTGAAAGAATAATCATCACCAAATTATTCAAATCCTTTGACTTTCGTTAGTGGTGTTTGTGTTGTAACTGCCATGATTTTTCCAACCCTAGCCTTTAAATTTTAACTTTGTAATTATTATTTTATTTATTCATTTGATATAAACATTTTTTTTTTATTAATTTAATTTAATGTTTAATAATTTTAATGTATGTAGGTAAATATTGAATAATTTAATAATGTACAGTATCGTATATACTAGATTAAATTTAATTTAAAAAATCGTGTAATTTATCTTGACTTGCTGCTAAATTTAATAAGTAACTTTTAGATATAATAAATAGTGCTTTAATTATTGTACACCGGAAACGGTTGATTGTGATGCGCCCAACCAATGTATCCATAACATCTTATTATTGTACATCTGCAATCACACAATAAATGATTTTGACTTTTGATTTTGACTTTGACTAACAGTTACATAAACCATGCAAGTTTTTTTTATACTGAATAAATTCTCTCTAATAAATTGACTGTTTTTTTTTTTTGGAATTCTACGGATCTATTTTTTTTTACAATTAAAATCTGACTAAATTCTCCTTCCCCATTTATTTTATTTAGTCATCTAAACATAAAAAATTTGCTGGAATCATTTTATCTAACCCAAGTCTACTCGTTCCACTATATTCAAACCTGTTCCTTCAAGGACGTTATATTTTCCTAATCATCCAAGAGCCCATTAACTAAAGATTAACCGTTGATTAATTACTGACTAGTACCCTAATTAATCTAGTGTTGAGCCGGTGAGAGGTTTCAGGGAGAGGTTTAATTAATTTACAATATTTTGCTAAGATAAGGAAGTTTCTGAAAGATGAGTTGAGTTGTGCACCGATTATTTAAAGATTTTAGAAATAGAACACTATTTTATAATCTAACTAAGGAGAGATTTTTATGTCTTCTGGACATTAGTAACTTCTATTCGCTTTGTTTAATTACTAATTCAAACAGGATATAAACTTGACATGAAAGCAATTATTTAACGTGATAATGTTAAGGTAATTGAGTTACACAAATAAGGTCATCGTGATTCCTTTGACATTCTTCATTAATTTTAAATTTATATTTCAAATAAAACTTCTGAATGAAAGCTTTTTAATGAACAAATTATTCGACAGAACGCGTGTCACTCAGCCGTATTATTAAATGCATGTTGAAAATTTCATTTAGTAAAATTACATGCAGCAAAATTACCAAGAAAACTTTTTAATATGTGAAAATGAGTCCCGTCGAGAATGGTGCCGTGACCAGGATTCATATTAAAATTTTAACAAAAATCGAGAATGTTTTTAAATTTCTCCTTCCAGAACTGCATGTAGAAGTGTACATAAAACTATGAAGTAAGTTATATTTAGGAAAATGTATTCACATATTTAATGTTTTGCTCCGTTTTAGTACTAAGACTATCAATGATGTATTTCAAATAACAAATTAAATCATTTCTGAACAGTGTTAATAATAAAAAACGTAAGTAAAATAAATAAAGTAGAAAAACCATTCGTTTTCCTCTGACGTTGACAGCCTGGACTCGAATTAGAAACGGAATGTGACAAACGGACGAAATGAAACTGTCTTAGCAAGATAAGAGGCTTTTGTCTAGTCCCTCAGGCAATAACTAATTTGCTGCAGAACTATGTTTCATCAGCTTTGCATTTTCTTATTCAAAGACTTTACATTGCTTAAACAGTTTAATTATAAATGTGTACGGTTTGTATATGTAGGTTTATGGATAAAATATGACGGTACTTCAAAACCTTTTTTTTTAAGATTTAGAAGTGTATCATTGAATTAAAAAATCATTTAGCTAAAAAGAAATTCTGACTGCTGCATTTAAGAGAATATAAAACAATTTAGGAAAATAAACACCTTAACGGTAATATTAATTTTATTTTACGTTTGAAATAAAGTATAATAAAATTAATAACTGTCTTTTAATAAGAGTGTTTCCTCTTTTTAATAAATAAGTTTAGTTAGACAAAAAAAAAATTTTGAAACCATAAAGAATTCATAAGTGTAACTTAAAATCACAAAAACTGTTTTTAGGATCTATTTTTCAATTATAAATGTTCTTCACATTATTTTATTACACGTTCTTTTACAAACTAACGTAGTACGTGCTATATAAAGGCGATCCAGAATTTTCCACCGGTAAGGCGAAATTCCTCGGCAAGTTTCTCGCCTCTAATAAGTGAAGTTGTAAGCTTCGGGCACCTAGTGCCTTCCACTCGAGCTTGTAAAGACGTCCGAAGCCGCAGACAATATAGATACAGACGAAACAGTCAGGTAACGAAGAATATTGGGGTCCTTATTAGCTCACATAATTATGTAAATGTGGTTCTCCTACGGAAGCCCTAATCGTCATTTGTCCTAATGCATCGTTTGAAAATTTTCATTTATCCTAACGCCATTTCCCCTTAAATTATAAAACTTTTTAGTATTGTTATAATACAACCCTAACCTAACCGAACCGCAGATATAATTGTTAAAACTTAAAAAGTTGCCTGACTCATCGGAAAACCAGTTTAGGGCAAATGAAAATTCGGACAAACGTTGTTAGGGATTGTGAGGGACACCCTGTAAATGTGTTTGTGCAAAGTTTTCTGTTACTACCGATTTGTAGTCGCTTTTATCATGGATTGCTCTTGGGTTTTTAATTTCATAGATATTTTTTGTATAATTATAAACTTGTTGTACTACGAGTGCTGCCATCGGGCAACGCATTGTTCGGAGTTCATATCACAGTATATTCAGATATTTTTGTTTCATTATGGCATTACGTAAATCATTGTACAAATACTTAACATTTTTTGATCAAATTTTCATTCATAAATATTTATTTTATTATAATTATTGTTTCTCGTTTATAATATGTACCAAAATGATGTTCTGAACTTTTTGGAAAAATAATTTTAATTAAATACATTAGCGGCCTTTACACGGCACAGTTCGGACCTCGGGAAACGCCACGCGCCATTCCACGCGCCAGTGCGAACCGTAGTTTTTTTACTATTTTACATTTACACGTACGGTTCGGGGCGAAGATTGGAATGGCACGTGGCGTTTCCCGCGGTCCGAACTCTACGTGTGCTGGCCATTAATGTGTAAATTTAGGCGCACCCACAAATTTGAGCATGTTTTAATTTTGTCTTTATAAATGTCATTGGGTAAATCGTATTTGTCAATGACACTAAAACAAGCATTGAAAATTCTGTGTTATAGGAGCTAGTTGTACGAGTGAAAAAGAAAACACTTTATACTTTTTTAAATCTATAATTAATTGGCATTTTTTTGTTAAAACGTTTATTTTTATAAATTTCAGATACATCCGGAAAACAATGAATATTTCAATAGATAGGTAAATAGTTGTTTTTTTATTTACTTGGTTTACGGTTAAAGCTATAAAAACTTGCAACAGACTTGTTTTGTAAACTATAACATACTTTGTAACTCACTGTGTAAGAGATAGACCAAGTCAACGGATTTAAGAAGGATTTTCTGTTTACTTTTTATTTTCGAAATTAGTTATTTTTCAAATTCAACTTACAGCTTATCACCAAGTAAAGGTATCCTGCCTTTTGGCCGAATTACGTTTGGTGGAATGTATCGTTTTCCAACTGTTTCATTTGCCAACCCACTTTTATTTCTGTAACTGTAAATATTTCAGGATTTATTTCTGTACCTTCGTGAAGACCCTATAGGTTAGTTTAGGTTAGTTTTTATAAAAATCCTGAAATATTTGCAGTTTCAGAAATAAAAGAGGGTTGGCAAATGAAACGGTAGGGAAACGATACATTCGACCAAACGTTTTTCGGCCAAAAGGCAGAGAACCCCAAGTAAAACTTAAGCCATACGCTTAAAAAAAAAACTCAAACTTATCCATCCGTGGTCCACTGTACTGACAGTTCTGCTCCGCATTCCTCTTGGACAGTTCCTGAACTAGTTTTTCGCTCCACATACTACGGCGTGCCGAATTCTGCGGGCGACGTTTAGTGCAATACTTTAGCTAGCGGTTTTACTGAAGAAATACTCAACATCGTAAAGTTTAATCTTTCACGTAGCTTATATATACTTGAAGATGTTTGTTAGTAAACTAGAATATCCGCCATAAGGGTAAATGTTTGGATCTCCGTTCCTAGTTTTTTAATGTTTTCTATGTATCTATCTATGTATGTATATATCATTAATACAAATAACAGAGGTGTTATTGTCTTAAAAATGGCGCACATTCGGTGGGTTGAACGAGTGGACAATTGAACGCGGCGCAGCTTATATATAAACCGGCGAGTTTAAGTAGTCCCGTCAGAGTGTACAAAACACATTTTAGCGCGTGCATTCTCAATTAGGCAGCCTTATACGTTCGATCGTCCGGCAGAAGCCCTGCTGCCTAATTGAGAATGCACGTGCTAAAATGTTTTTTGTACGCTCTGATGGGACTACTTAAACTCGCCGGTTTATATAAGCTGCGCTGCGTTCACTCGTTCGACCGACCTAGAGTTAGGAATGAGTAATTTATGTAAGATCGTCACTAGATATTTATTTATCAGTCGTTTACAGAAACTAGTGCGTAATAATTAAAAATATGCAGAGCAACTTAGTTTCTGTAAGAAGTTTTGAAGTTTTTTATTTTATTTATTTAAAACTAGCGACCCGCCCTCGCTAATTTCAGTTTAAGTCACTTTTCTGTGACACCCATGCATAAACCAGAATAATCTTCCGTGAAAATTGTCTAACTGATGAAAACCGCATCAAAACCCGTTCGGCGGTTTAGGAGGAGTTAGCGGACATACAGACAGAAAGACAGAGACGTGGAAAGCGAATTTGTTTTATACTATGTAAAGAAAGATAAAGACGAAGCGATTTTTTTCAAAAATAATGATGGTGAAAAATATGAGGAACGCAAGCGAATGCCAATATTACCATATTTTTAAAACTACATTTCTGCTGCTGACAGAAATAATTGAATTCTGCTTTTACTTTACTATTTCGTTTTCAAGAACAATTCCGTCAGTCCATTATCTTTTAGTTCTTAGCTAGAAATCTAATTTAAAATGCACTTAAATTAAATTAAAGCTAACAAAGAGCTCGAGATGACAACTTACCGTAAAAAATAATTAGTAAAAGAGTTCTTGAAAACAAATCATCAACGAAAGACAGCTTGAATTGTTATTTCAATGAAGTCAATTTCATTTACTGACTCTTGTATTGCTTAAGTTATTTTAGTTTTAAGTTTAATAACTACATTAAAGTGTAAAGCCGCTTAAGAGTCACAATTGAAAACTAGAAACATTCTATAAAGTATAAACATTATTTTAGTTGCAACAATGTTTTAGAATGGAATGTTTTACACAGAACTTTAAAAACATAAAAGAAATTTTAATATAAATCGCGACAATTTTACTCATTGCTTCAGTGTAAATAAACCTGAAGCTCTATTTTAATCGGTAAATTTTTGAAATGTTCTCGTATTGTACCTATTTAACTTGGCCGCCGTTACTATCAAGCAAATAAGAGCTATAATTATATCAAAAGCAATAACCGAATTTAAACTTTTTTATCCCTGACTGCGATAATAATAAATCCATTATTATTTTGTATTTATCTATGTTTTTTTTTGCCAAGTTCACATATGTCAGGGATACCTACTTTGACACTAGATTGTGTATATTTAGTGACAAACATACTTTTTTTTTGTCTACACACTACAAAATACAGAAAACAGAATTTATTACTTAATGGGTAACTCTCATATCGTTCCGACCGCCCGGCACAGCCGTGGCTAAAATTTTGCCGATTTCTTGAGTTAAAACTAAACAAAACATGATCAGAATTGTAAACAGCGGTTGATTTCTACAAAATAGCCGCAAATGACATTCGAGTCTACAGGAAGCTAAATGCTGCTTAATGCGACCACGGTGGTGACGGCGGCTAAAACGCTCGTGAGAAATACCCTTATATTATACAATAACATTTTACAAGTGAATTTGAAATATAATTATAGTCAGTCAGTTACAATAAAAAATATTTTAATATTAAATTTACAAATAAGTTAATTTAATGGTTCTCTGTTGGATGGCATAAAATTATTTGTAATAATATTGTTACGCAAAATTGCTTTTAGCCGAAATAGAGATGTGCATAATCATCTTTACGCATAAAATTAAAAAGCATACGAGGGGCGGCTGAAAAGTAATCTACCTAACAATGAAACAAAAGACTGTCGTGGCTAATTTTTTTTTATTTTTCTATATAGTCCCCTGCTAGTAAAATGCACTTATTAAATTTTTCAAATATTGAATTTAAACCATTAAAAAAAAAATCTTTCGGTTTGTCGTCAAAAAAGTCAGTAACCGCAGCCTTCATTTCGTCATCGGTCATAAACCTTCGTCCCCTGAGGTCTTTCTTGAGAAGTCTAAACAGAAAATAGTCACAGGGGGCTAAATCTGGACTATAAGGGGGGTGGTCAATGGTTTCGAAGCCATTGTCTTTAATTGCTAGCTTCGTTGTGCGGGCGGTATGCACTGGTGCGTTATCGTGCAAAATCAGAATACCTTTGTTTAGTTTACCTCGCCGTTTTTCTTTTATTGTCTCTCTTAGTTGGTATAGTAAGTTTGAGTAATAATCAGCATTCATTGTAGTTTTCTTCGGTAAATAATCTATGAGCAAAATCCCTTCTGTGTCCCAAAAGATTGTAGCCATAAGTTTACCTGCCGATGGACAGACCTTGAATTTCCGAGGCGGCTTCTCATCCTTAAATTTCCACTGTAACGACTCTTGCTTACTTTCCGGGTCCCATTGTCGAATCCAAGTCTCATCACATGTTACAATTCTAGAAATTATTTCTTCCTCTTTCCCTCGACTCATCTCCAAAAACTCTTCGCAACATTTGACACGCCTCTCCATGTCAAATGCAGTCAACATTCTGGGGACCCAACGTGCACTAACCTTGGACATGTTCAAATGCTCATGAATTATTTCATTGACTCGCTCTTTACTGACGCCCACATCTCTAGCTATCTCCCACTGCTTCACTCGTCGGTCCTCTAATATAATTTTTTTCACCCTGGCTACATTTTCATCGGTGACGGCCGAAACTGGTCTTCCGCTACGAGGATCATCTTCCAGACTCTCACGACCTAACTTAAACTGCTTTGACCAAAACTTTATAACAAATTCGGAAGAACACAAACTGCCAAACACACGTAACATACGCTGTCTGATCTCCGAAGGCGTATTCCCTTCTTTAGTCAAAAACTTAATCACCGCACGCTGCTCGATTTTATCCATTTTCACTTTTTCTACCGACATGTTTGAAACAATTGTAGGAGACAAATAAACGTGATGCAATAAACAAATGAATGTAATACATTTTGAAAATAGAATAACAAACGAATATAAATCCATACCAGCCAGCATTATTTTTGTATATATTTCTGACCAAGGAGATTACTTATCAGCCGCCCCTCGTAAATACAAAAAGCATAATCGTCATGAAGACTAACGTCAAATAGCATAAATACAAAAGTCATAATAATAAATTGGCATCATTACAAAATGCATAACATTATTGTCCTAAAAAATTGTCATGTACAAATGGCACATAGCAATACAATTGCTATAGCGAAATTTAGACGTACTACGAGAAAAGGTTAGTTTTGGTTTTGTGGTTATATATATTTAGGAACTAAGGCGAGGTCGACGGAGGTCCGCTTCGTGGACCTCCTATTCTGCGTTGCTTGGGCGCTTCGCGCCTGGATATCATACTAACCTAATCCAACCTAATGTACCTAACGTGATCTAATTTAACCTTACCTAATATGTAACAACGAAACTGTATTTTATTCATTTAGAAAACTGAAATTATAGTTAATGACAAATATAACAAATAATTATTAGCCCAAACAATAATATGCATAAAGTGTATTAGTCTAATAAAAATTAGTCCAACTGAAATTATTCTAATAGCGTTATATGCCAAAGAAGTATTATGCCAAAGTATTATTATGCGACAGTACTATTATGCCAATACAAATTATGCCAAATCAATTATGCGAAACAATAATAGTCTAAAACAAATTATGGGATCCAAGGGGATCCCAATTTAATGGTAGTTATGCTATCAAAGTTTTTAGAATGATTAGTGTGTTCGGTCAATGATCCTTCTAAGTGAACTACAACTCTTTTTTTTTCTGTTCCGATCAATTGACACCGTTACAACCGCCCTCTAAATTTACCTGCCCCCTTGACCCATTTTAACAATTTAAATAAAATATCGGGAGACCCTAAACCCTTGATCCGGACGAAAAAAGTTATAAAGCCGGTCCTAATTGTAAAAGGCCGTTTAACAAAATTACAACGTAATCTGCAATCCGGCCCTTCTCTGGCCGCAGAGGAGGAAGGGCGGAGATGGTTCACTTCGCCATTCGAACGCTTGGGTAAGTGACTAAGAGTTATGTTTTAAGGTCTCTACCCACTACACCGTATCATACTATGACCGTACTATGAACGTATCAGGCCCGGAAGATAATTAGTATTAAAATGTTGGTCGGTGACGGGATGGTCTAGGGGGCATAGTCTCATAAATTTCAATACAAAGAATGTTTTTTTATCTGACACGTTCCTATTATGGTACGATACGGTGTAGTGTGTATAGACCTTTATACATTCAATTTTGGACTTATCATGTTGATTAATCGACGTATTGGGGCTCTTGTTTACTCTGTATGTTGGCTTAACGTAACGTTATTTAACATTACGGAGAACACGCAATACTTATTATTTCCGATACCAGCTTTTGTTTCATTTATAATGGGTTGCCATAAATTAAATCATGAAAATTACTTTAATTCGTTTTTATTATTTAAGAATCAATTATTGTTACTTATTCTTGAACTTTGTTTGTTTTGTTTCACAAAAAGCGCGACTGGCTGTTCACAATGGAGTGTTGATCCCTACTCTGATGTATGGTAGTGAATGTTGGGTGTGGCAGGACAAGCATGAAAGTCGTATAAACGCAGTTGAAATGCGCTCTTTGCGTAGTATGTGTGGTGTGAAACTGATTGATAGAGTAAGGAATGAAAAGGTCAGAGAGAAATGTGGACTAAAAGAAGACGTAGTGACTAAGATTGAAAAGGGCATGCTTCAATGGTTCGGTCATTTGGAAAGGATGGATGAAAGAAGATTGACGAAAGATATATACAGAGCAAAAGTGAGTGGGAGGGTCGGAAGGGGCCGACCTAGGCGTACTTTTTCGAATCAAATCGGAGAAATACTGGAAAAGGGCCGTATCTTAAGTACCCGAAACCGACGTGCATGCATGACTCGATGTATGAATGTGGAAGAAGCGAAAGAGATTTGTCAAGATCGTAGCAGGTGGAAAGAAGTGGTCTCTGCCTACCCCTCTGGGAAACAGGCGTGATTTAATGTATGTATGTATGTATTCTTGAACTTAGCGTTGTATGGAATCACTACTACAAATTTGACAGAAATATTTCTGTGCTCGTGCAGTTGCACATTTAAAACTTATAGATAGGTATAATAAAATCTCATTATGAGATGTTATTCTACTATATTTAATAACCATTATTTTTCGTCGTTAATATTTTTTTCTTTAATTCACAGAATAAAATCTCATTTTATGACAGTATATTCAAACTTCTTTAAAACAGTAATAGTCGTGTTGTTATATACAACCGGAAGAACAATGATGATCATGTTGACGACATGCTCATAATGATATTATTTTATAAACAAATACTAATTACTAACCTTAACTACTACAAGTACTACTGTTATACAATGAAAAGCCAATGCTTTTTTATTTTAGCTAAATTGAACAAATTCAAATTCAAAATTCAACACATTTATTTATCAAGAGTTTCAGCGTTTTTCAAACCAAACTGTAACATCTTCTAAAACCTAATTTACCTTGATCGCTGGTACAATTACTCAGGTCAACCGGCGTAATTCGTGATGGGACCAGCGAACGCAGTAACCCCTCCCCCCCCCCCCAAACGCGGGGAAACCCTATGTGCATGTTGATTAAAAATGGATTGGCGATGGGGTTATAAATTGTCCGGGAGATCAAGAGAGTTTCCAATTGCTTTTTGAAAAATTTAAGCGTTAAAATTGCTTGAAGACTAAAAGTCAATTAAGATCAGTTTTAAGGCTGCGGTAGTTAAAATAAACACAAATAGTATTTACTGGGGCGAGATTTTACACGGTAAAAACTATATGTGGCTTTATCTATGAAAAGGGACCTTATTGTCGATGGCGCTTACGCCGCACTGCGTCACGCGACGTTGTATTTATATCGGAGCATAGTTATTCCTTTTCATAGATAGTCTTTGACTTGTTATCCTATTATCAACGTTTTAGTAGCTCTTATTTACTTGAGAGTAATGGTGGCCGAGTTTATGTTTATGTTTTTGTTTGGAAAACAAACAGAGTAAAACGTACATAGTAAACTTAAATCCTAGACCTTAAACAAAACATGCGTCTTACTCATCAACAGTTTCCACTAAGACATTATTAAACAAGATTGCTCTATAAGTAGGTCCACAGGTACAAATTCGACATTTTACAATTTAAACTAATGTCAGTCCGTGAAAAGTCGCCCGAGAGCAGCAATAACTACATAAAATAACAAATAAATCATGAAAACATTCATTGACTACGAAAAGACTCGCAGCATTATGCTTAAAACTTTAGAAAACACCCTCAAAATAGGAATAAAAACTTACTTTTAACGACGAAAACTTTCCGCAGCCATAGAAGACACTACAAGCACTGACAAATACGAAAATGACAGATAGTTAATGTTGCCATACGAGAAAAATGCTATTCGGGTGTGTTCAAGATAACGGTCTATGGTTTGTAGTTCTTCTTTTACTGATAGTGTTCATAGGTACAATCGTCTATAGGTACAACAGCTGCCCCTACATGTAATCCAGATTTTAACAAAGAATAATAATAATTGAAAACTAGAAAACTACCTGTAACTACTTATCACAAGTTAAAAATAATACCTTAACAGGTCAAAGATTATATGGTTTTTACTTCCTAGAATAGAGGCCCAGTATTTTTGTATTGGCTACTAAACAAGAGTCTTATATTATAATTATTTTCAATACCCACCACCACCATGACCCTTGACCTCGTCGTCACTTAACATCAAGTGAGACAAAGGTCAAATACAAACCCGTTTTGGACAAAAAACTCCTAATAATGACTTCTGGGCTTAAAAAATATACGTTAACAAAGTAACTAGCAAAATCGCAAAGAAGTGATAGACCAAATATATATTTAGTGTACAGTCACGAACTTAAATTTGGGACCCACCTTAGGTCCAAAGTCATTCTGACATTCTACAACAATAAGGTTGAGTCTCCTTTAAGTTACAAATGATTTGGCATCTCTAATGACATTGACGACTTCAAGCCTATTTTTCTTGAAATGGGTCACAAATTAACGATCGCGATAGTACATTTTTACAAAAGTATTTATCAAAGTTTTTAATATTTGTATGCGTACTTAACTTATAAACAAACTAGCGATCCGCCCTCGCTTCGCTTCGGTTTATGTGAGTTGTGAGTACATAATCCAGAACGTATTTTACATATAAACCTTCCTCTTGAATCACTCTATCTTAATGAAGAAAACCACATTAAAATCTGTTTCGCAGTTTAGAAGATCTAAGCGTACAGACGGCGGAAGCGACTTCGTTTTATACTATGTAACTAGCGACTTGCCCTCGCTTCGCTTCGGTTCATGTAAGTTTTCCGCAACTCCCGTGTATAATCCAGAATGTATTATACATAAAAACCTTGCTCTTGAATCACTCTATCTACTAAAAAAAACATCGAAATCCGTTGCGTATTTATTTATTTATTTATTTACTTTATTGGCGATAAAACAGAAACAAACAATGCATTACTTATGAACTAACAGCTGTTACCTTAAATATATCTCACTAAGAACATAAAAATATTATAATAAGCAACATGCGACAATACCTACAGGGCTTCGTTTACGTACTAGGATACAAAACAATTTTATTCTAGTAAACACTCAAAAGAAAAAGAAAAAAACAAATCTTAAAAAACTAAAAAATAATAATCTAAGATCAGAAAAAAAAGAATCAGGATATTTTAAAGATCTAAGCATACATAGGGACAGACAGACAGCAAGAAGCGACTTTTTTAAAAAGTATGTATTGAAGATGAAGAAGATACTACTTATCATTGGTTTTCGAAAACATTCACTGTAAACTAACCTCGCTATCAAATTTCATCACCCTAAATTCTACCTTAATCCACTTCTAACCCCATCAACCTTCTATTACGCCGAATACCTGAAACTTTTATCACCTTAATTAATCTCCATTCATAAATTAATGCTTAATTAGAAGGAATATTCTCAGTTAATGGGGCATTTATATGAATAAATTATAAATGAGTCGGAAAGTCTCTTTAATTATTAAGGGCGAGCTAAAGTTAATTAGGTAGTTGTCCTTTATATGTAAACAAACACAATACACTCATAAAGGGTTGACCACACTGATGGCTAAAACACGTTGACGCAACGCTAACGAAGTGACGCGTCTTTTGCGTCACGTTTTTGGGTTGCGATTCGATGAATATAATATCTCTGTACGTTTTCTTTTCCAAGAAAATATTGTTTAGAATGAAACAAAAAAAGACAAAATACAGAAACGTACAGACCTAGTTCTTTATAATACCTACATCATATTCAAAAATCGTGGAAATCGGACCTGGTTTAGCCTCGCCTCACAATCCTCTTAATGCGTCTTTACGCCGACGTGAGGTTGCGTCTTAAAGAACGCCTTGTAATTACTTCATAAATTGACGCAAGGTAATTAACGGAGCTTCAGTGTGTAAGCTTCGGTATGCCAGCCTTATAATTGGCTGCACATCTTAGTACCTTGTCGCTTTAAGGCCTTTGACAGATTTGTTCTGCAGTTCAAACAACGTCGAAAGCGACAAAGCACTAAAGGGCGCAACTACTTATAACGCCGAGCCGAATTTCTTGATTAAGTTGTTTTTACTAATGGAGTTTATTAGTAGGTTTATTTGTAGTTTTTCACTTCGCTCCTAACCCAATATCAAACTCTGCATATTGAATACAGTAAATATATAATTTTGTCACAATCTACTTTAATATTTCCTCATATAACTTTGTCTCTCGAATTATATACTTAATTTAATAGTAGGTACGAGGTTATCTGGAAGCGATCGCTATTAAGCGGTAAGACTGCCTTTTGTATATATAATTTAAATGTAGGTACTTTTCTGTTTTTTTTTTTGGTTCAATAAAGAGTATTTGTATTATATTAATGCAGAGCCTGGAAAGCGAGCAATCGTTGGACAAAATTTCCTTTACCATAGATAAATTTGCAATTGTTTAGAATTGTGAGATTTTTTTTCATCCTTTCTGGATGAGGCTTATGTGGTGCCTTTCTCACACAAGACTGATTTAAAAGTGTAAAACAGTGGCCAATAAAGGATTCCTGCGACTACTTCCCGGCCAAGGCCGGAAATAAGTCATGAAAGCATTGCGGATAGAAGCTGAAGCAGCGCTAACCTTGGACATGGTGTCTTGGGATTGGAAAATTTAACGAATATGACCAACAAAAAAATACTATTAGACTAGCTAGAATCCAAAACATGCGTGGGATTTGTACCAACCACTTGCCCCAAATAGAAAGGTTACGTCGACATACTTTAATATTTATGAAAGATAAACTTCCCTGCCTCATCCTACAGGTTAATTTTCCAGGATTAAGCGATTAAATAAACTACGTAGACAGGTTTGTGTGTGGGTGGGAAGATGGAAGCTTGTGTTCCCGGACTTCAAGTTAAAAATGAATCTAATGTTAGCTTATAATAAAGCCTCTATTTCTAAGATAAGATAAAAATATAAAACATGTTTACACGTCAAATCTCTCAGCAATCTGTCATTGTACAGTGTAAAACCTCCTTCCTGTTTTACAAAAATATATCTTTTATAGTTCAGGAAATATGAATTGGTTGATCTACTTTGCGATCTTTTTTTCTGCGTTAAGACTTCCCGGACCTAACCTTAACCTTAACCTTAACCTTAACCTTTCAACCCACCGTGCTGTTTGAAAAATGCAGTTTTACGATTACCTTTTGTTTGATATTAACAAAAAGATCTAAGTGAAGATTACAAACGGCCAATTCATAATTATTTCATAAGTCAAAAAATTCAAAATTCAATATATTTATTCAGTAAATAGGCCACATGAGGGCTCTTTTACACGTCGGTAATATAGAGTGAATGTACCAGCGCTTCGGACAAGACCATCATTGCGGAGAAGGAGCGCCGCAAGAAACTCCAGAAGGTCATTTTTTCAATCATAAAACATTATAATACTTAAAAGTAAGTTACGTTAAGTAATAATTATAATTATCATAACGAATTTTCTCGAAGATGACAACTTGACACATCAATTGTTTACTTACCATCACGTGGCTTGTGTGTTCGTATGCCTTCTCAATAAAATAATAATAAAAAACAACATCGGCAATATTCCTTTAACATACCTACCTACTAAAATGCCTATACGATACCTACTTAAAATACTGTAAAGTAAATTACAAAAAATATCTACTTTTTCTACATACAATGTTGGAGCCGACAGCATCCCAATCTTTTACACTGCCCCGATGATCTTCCAATCTAAAAACCCGCACATAAGTTTGCCTATCCCTCCCAAACCCCCAAACATCGAGACGCCATAAAGCTTGCGAGTAACGACGACCCGATCTGAAACTTTTGACTGAGACATAAAAACGGAAAGTTTTTTCAGCTCGCCTGAGGAGCTTTTGGGTTTGATAGGGGCGAGTTACTTGTACGAGTTACTGTCTTAGTGAGGTTTTTAGTCAAGTACCTACTTTTATTCAAAGTTTCTTATTTGGAAATGGTAGAAAAAGAATTGGTCTTCACCCAATCAAACATTACCAATATGTAAAAAAGTATTTATTTAATATTATTAACAAAAAAAACAATTGACAATAAATGAAGGAGGAGGGGGAAAATAACTTGGCACTCTTGGCAGAAATTTTACAAGAAACAACCCCATTAAAATAATAATTAAAATACCCATGTATTTACAACCTACAAAAATTAGACATACATGTATACATACCTTCACCCCTTCATTCCCAGAGTGGGGTAGGCAGAGCTACAGAATTTCCAACAATTCTAAAAATTTGTTGATAATTCTGTAACCACATTTTTCAAATCAGATCAAAAATCAAATCATATTTATTTGCCAGAACACAGTATTACATAGAGCAGATGTTCAATAATTAAAAATCCATTGCGTTCAGCCTGCATGCAAGCGTGCAAATATTAATAGTTAGTCTAAAATGTTTATATAAATCTAAAATACAATGATCAATTACAAATAAAAACATACAAATTATAATTCAATAAATAATAGCATTCATAAATAACATTCCGTATAAAACACAATCATTAATTATTAAAAGTAAAATGTCGTATTCACAATTATATCCACTTAGTTTAATAAACCAAAACGTTGGGATTAGTTTCATCACACTGGCTTGACAATCTCAAGACTTCAAAACCATTGCCATTTTTACAAGTGGCAACATGATATTTTTTGAAGCTTACAAAAATATGACAGGTTTAGTACTAGCCGTTCTAGCGCTTTTCGTGGAAACGCTCCCCACCTCCGCTACATAAATTGTTGGCCAATTACAGAACTGCACAGTTATCGCCCAAGTTTCCCCGAATATTTCTTTTTTATTGCCATAGTTCTAAAAGGTTAAAACTTTTATTTATGGCGCTACTCACCGATAGTTGGATCTAATGTGCATGAAATTTGGAAGATTTAGTAGATGGCGAGAATAACTGATAGTACGGTCACGGACGTTAATTTGTGACCCATTTCAAGAAAAATATGCCTGAAGTCGTCAATGTCATTAGAGATGTCAAGTCATTTGTAACTTATAGGAAACTCAACCTTATTGTTGTAGAATGTCAGATTGACTTTGGACCTAAGGTGGGTAACAAATTTAATTCCTTGACTGTACAGGCATAATCTACAGGGCGACTACGGGGTCGTGAAGCAACAAAGTAATTTAAAACTCACTATACCATTCGAAACATAACGTAATAGATTTAAAGGGGTCTCTATCGGTTGGTCTAAAATTATTATGCTAAAAAAGAAGTATGCCATTCAATATTATAGGAAACATTTTCAGTAAACATTGTCAGTAATAGGGCACCCGATTTAAAGGGCTTAGACGATTTGTTTGTTTTTTATTTTAAAAAACATTACCTAAAATCTTTTTAATCAGGATCATGGCCACCCTACATACTCAATTTCTTACTCGTCGGATTGGTTGATTTTCAAATAGGTTTCAACATGAAAATATTAGGTGACCATAATTTTATTACAAATAAGCGAAACATAATATTATTTCAGTAAAATGATATATTTTAATCGTTTCTCAAATCACTATACTAATAGAATCTCAATCATTTACTGAGTTGGGAAAATTAAGTTAGAATCACGAGCCCGCAGTCATCTTGTAGATGCAAAACGATAAGTTAGCGACGAAACACCGAGCTTATAATTTATAAAAGGCTTACATAAGCTTAAAGAGATAAGTTCGCCTTTGAACATAATTTATATTGCTATAAGTGTTTTTGTGAAACCATTTCTTTTCGTGCAATAAAGAGTTTACTTACCAACTTAATCATGTATATTTTACGTGATGTAAACACAAATCAAAAATAAATAAATAGAGTTTGATTTGAAACTTAAAGTAAATAGCATTCCAAATTTAAATGCAACACAAACACATTTTCATTTGTGTCGCTTTTGTATTTAAGCAACGATATGTAAATACACGTAGAAATAAATACTTTTATACAATAAATATTAAATAAATAAATGAGAACCTCCGTTATAAAGGCGACCCCCTCTTTGAGAACTCGTCTTAAAGAACCTAACCAATTTTTATAATATCTACCTAAGAGCCATTTCGATTCAATATGTATTCTTTAAAAAAAAACATTTGTTTGGGAGCTACGATGCCACAGCGGTCTTTAGCGGATGGCATACAATTATTAGTCCTATCGTTGTGTCGCATAACGTCTTTTGTCCTAATAACGTATGGCATACACTTTGTTCCGCATATTTTTGACTGTCCGAAATTGTTGCTCCTATTATCGTTTGTCCTAAATATTATTTGTCCTATCGTTTGATGTGGCTAAGATTCAACTGTCGAATGATTGATGTGCATAATTATAATATTCCTAATCCTATTAATAATACTAATAAAAAAACGTATTTCTGATCATATATATAAAAAAAAAGATTACAAACCTAACCTTGTCAACCTTGTTGGTTCTGGCGTTTCGCTCGCTCGTTAGGGTCACAGTTCTACCTAACACTCCTCCTCGCTTCGCTCGTCGTCGTACCTAACCTAACCCAAAATCAGACCTGTCTGAAGGTAGAATACGTAACGATTCTGACTTCACGCCTACCATAGTTTAGTTTAGGTGCTGTAATTGTAGCCAATTTAATAATAGGCAAAGTAATTCTTAGGATAATTCATGTTAGGAATATTATGCTTTAGGTAATTAGATTTTAGAGTTATCAATATTAGGACAAACTTGTTTTAGGACTTTTAATGAGTATGCGCAAAAATTATTAGGACAAACGAGTAGTATTCAACAGTATGCCAAACATTCTCGGCCAAACATTCTTAAGACAAAAAACGTTATGCGATACGACAGGCACCCGTAGGGCAGAGATACACAGACACACAGAAACACACGATAAAATTATAACACTCTGTTTTCTTGTCCATGGTTAAAGAAAACACCCAAGATTCAGAAACAAATACTTGCGCTCTATTGCGTTCATCGCATAAATACATTTCCCTAACTGGTAATCGAACCCAGAACCGTTAGCAATAGGCAACTTAGGCTTAAAACGTCGTCAAGCAACCTGCTGAAATTTCCCCTTAACCCTTCAATTGATTTTCCTGTAGCGAAATATCGCATGAGCTGACAAGCAAACTGTACTTAATATAATAGAGAGTGGCAGTCGGGGGGTTATTATTAAGGTCATAGACATTCGTGAGTGACATTTTCATTCGATACTTGTCTGAAACGTATTTCGCAACGTTTTCGCCGCAACTGTCATTTCGTTTAAATATGAATTGACGTGAGCGCAGTGCGTGCTGACGTTACGCGTTTTATTTATTATAAAAACAGTTATAACACTGCTGCTTTTCCATTATTAACTCCATTCTTAATAGAACTCCATGTCATTTGTTTTCGCCTATTTTGTTATGTTCATTATTTTCACTTTTCATTTTATTTCTCATTGCTGTATTACCTTTAACTACCATAAAAAAAAAACGTTTTATTTCAGACCGGGTATGATCAATTGTCTGTTAGTACAATGAAGCTTTAACTTATGTTAGTAACCCACGACAAAAGTAAAAAATTTATAAATGAAAATGAGAATTACAAGTAGTTACGAGTTGATATCGCAGGAGCAAGCACAACAGATGGTGTATTTTAATTTTAATTGCTCCTCCCGATGGCAACGCGGCCCCAGTAATTGTTAAGCGGGCAGTCCAGTCGCTCGGCCCAGACCCTCAGGAGGCTGTTGCTGCTGCCGCGCACCCGACTCATCAGTGACGCTATCCTTTTTCTCCTGATGGCAAAAAAAGTCATCAGTGTGGGCCTCCGCGAACACTACAGTGCTTCGACAGCCGCAACAGCAGCCTGAGTATGTAGTTATACTGGACCCTTAACGTATTATACTTTCTTAGCGTAATCTTACCCACAGACTGCACGTGTAGAATGTTTGACAAAAGGCTTTGAATAGCGTCAACTTTACTTGTTTATTACACTGAAAAAAATAATTAGTCGCTTTTAACAAGATTGTGATTGTTGTGCATAAGCGTCTTGGTCCCATACGAGCCTAACAAGACGATAGATACATCAACTAAGACGTTAGACACATCAACTATGATGTTAGTTGATTCACTAAAGAAATTGCTTTAGTTAACTATCAGCTTTGGTTGATATAACTAATGTCTTAACTATTGTAATAATTTTTTGTCAACTAAGTGAAAATCTCTCTTTGTTGGCTCTCATTTTTTTGAGTGTACAACGTGCAAGTCTGCGGGCGAGCATATTGCCACGCACGACCATCGCTCTCCTCTCCCTCTCCAGATCCAGGTCATCGTTCAGGTCCTCGGTGACCACATGCCCCAAGTACTTGAACATATCAACTCGTTTGAGAGGCTTTATGATGCTCTCCAATTTCTAGGGGTTCCATACCCAGAGCGGTGTTATCGGGACTCTAATTACTAAGCCTCCGCTAAACGACTGTCTGTTAGCGAGATGTATCTTATGAACCGAAACAGGTACACAAATAAAATTTTAAATTTTGGATACGTTTTTCTATTGCCACTATAACAAAAACGGGGCCGATACCCTATTATAAAAACATCTTATTTTTAAAGCGGTAACGGAACCCTTAATAAGCAAGTGAGACCAGCACTTGTTTTTTTTTTACGTTCTATCCCCTGAATAAATACAGAGTTTCTAAAATGTTCTGTTTAAGGACCCAAACTTGAGGTAGTCCCATTATTAATTAGTTTTTGTTTTTAATATTGGGTCCTTGTTAGTCAAATTATTTATCGACAGCTGTAACGTAATATTGAAATTACGTTATCGAATATTGGAAGGTAATGAGATCCAAATTTGGAACATCTTCCAAAATTAACAGCTGTCATTACCTACGGGTTTTGAACGCATTATAGAGGACTTATGATATGAGTGTAGATAAACCATATTTAGAATACATACTTTTTTTTTTTTACTTATTTTACAAACAAAATCATCGGTCGGTCATGTTGTCACAAACCAATTATAACGTGCATCTATTATCGTAATTCACAAATCAATTCTGACACTGGCGATAATTAATCATCGCTGAAATATCGACAGCTTCGGTAATAAGCCCCTTTAGAATTCATAATACAAGTTTAAGTTTGATAAGTTGGAAGTCTTAGTGCTTCAGGTGCTAAATTAAATAATTTTAGAACGATAAAGTTTCCTCGTCTGTTATAAAGTGATAAGATTTTTTTTTATTGAATAGTATACAAATAGTTATTATTTTTTATGGCAAGGTGGCATGCGAGCGCTCAGGCCGCCTGATGGTAAGTGGGATCTGAGACCCATAGACATTTGAAATCTCAAGACTACAATCTGAAAACTGCAATCCTAAGACTTCAAATGCGTTGCCAACCCTGAGGACTAAGAGGGAATGCCTCTATGCTAGTAATGTCACCGGTTGTCTTATCCCCACACCGGAACACAGCAATGCGAACACTACTGCTTGGCGGTGGGTTAATGGGTACAATGGTGGTAGCGATACCTACAGACGGACCCTGCACAAGGTGCTACCACCACTAAAATCATATTAATTATCTGTTAAAGGGGTTTGGGTAAAAGTGTTGTCATTTGTAAAATTCATACATTTTCAAGGTGAGCGGCCATTCGTAAAAGTGGTAAATTATGATAGAATTATTAAAAATAAACATATTTCGTTATGCAATGTAATACTCTTAAGTGCATCGGAGCCGAGATATTTAAATATTCATACTTGGGCGTATTTTTGTACTAAAAACTTAATACTTAAATCTTTAAAATCTCCGCTCCGATATTATTTAACGCCATAAATTATACATATCTATGTGTATTTAGAGGTCCTCTAAATAACTATGTAAAAATAATCCGTGGCCGCTGAAAAAATATATGACAATATTCTTCAAACAAATTTACCCAGTGCCCTTTAAATATTTCGAAGTTTTAAACTCTTATTTGGGTTCCACGCTCTATCCTTACTTACATTTAAAAAAATAAACAAAAACACTCACATTTTTATTTCCTTTGTCACCTAAAGCTCAATTTTATTTAAAACGCGTATCGCTACACCGCGGAGTTTTTTATTAGAAAAGTTTTGTTGTGTTTGTTTGGCGTCCGCTCCAAACTCCTAAACAAGTAGCTACAATGTATTTTACAGCTTTGTTCTCTGGACATCCAGGATAAACAAACTAGTTTTATTTAGCTTACATTGTATTAAAACAAAAGTACCGATTTGTTAGTCCAATGCCTGCCTGCTGTCCCGTGAATTTTTCGAGTTAAAAGCATATATTTGCTCGTGTAAGCATGTATTTGCTCTTATATAAATATGTTGTTTATGTATACGACATATGTAATTTCTTAATGTAACGTTTCATCTAGCACCAACCTTTACGTGTCTCTGTTTCACCCAATGTTTGACTCGTAGAAAATGCCTCAAGACATGAAGTCCGCCATTTTGTACTTTGTGTACTGTGCAGTAAAGTAAAAAAAAACCGGTTATAAATACGGTAAAATAATAAATAAACGCTGTTGTCATAGTTGGTAGTGACCCTGCCTGCGAAGCTAGCGGTCCCGAGATCGATTCCCTGTCAGAGGGCCCTGCCAAGATGCATTGCGCTAACTAGCGTTTCTGTGATCTACCAGTGACACGATTGGTTTAAAAACGAAACGAATAGAAACGCTTGTTAGCGTGGTGTATCTTGGCAGGGCTTACTGAGGTCTCGCGTCACTGGTAGATCACGTTTTTGAAGGCTGTGTTTTGATTTTAATACACAATTTAAATAACTTTCAAAACCCGACTGCTGCTAACCAACTTTAAATCATTATAAATCCTAAATGATCATTCAAAATTAAAAATGATGAAAGAAACCTACAGATGATTTTTAAATATACTCCCTCACTATACTCCACTATACCCCACTTGTAATAATTAGTCGACTTTTTTATTTATTTGCATATTGAATTTTGATTACTGTCATATCTTTAGTGACACTCACCAGATTAAGACAAATCGATTGACATAAGAATCATCAAAATCGGACAACGGGTTTAGTTTTTATAGTGACAAAGGAACAAACATAATTACACTGAAAAAAAATGGTAGTTTCTAACAAGATTGTGATTAATGTGCATAGGCATCTTGAGTCCATACGAGCCTAACAAGACGTTTGATGCACCAACTAAGATGTAAGTTGAATCACTGAAGAACTTGCTGCTGTTACTATAAGCTTTGGTTGATATAATTAATATCATAACTATTGTATTCATTTTATGTCAACTAAGAGAAAATGATTACAATATTTAAGACATTAGTTATATCAACCAAAGCTGATAGTTGACTAAAGCAATTTCTTTAGTGAATCAACTAACATCATAGTTGATGAATCTGTCGTCTTGTTAGGCTCGTATGGGACCAAGACGCTTATGCACAGCAATCACATTCTTGTTAAAAGCGACTAATTATTTTTTTCAGTGTAGGCTGTGAAACACATTACTCTCCTCCTTCGGCAGTCGGGTAAAAAAAAAACGAGGTAATTATCTCTGTAATATCTTCAAAGTATTGAGATTAGTTAAAGAGTTGATCAACGCTAAACCGTACAGAATATTTACAACAACAAAATACCTCCTTTCCCACCAAAGGTCAAACTTCAACATCCCAACCCATAAAAAGGGTAATTCTCCCATAGCAAAACTTCCCAAATTCCCACAAAACGTCCGCGATATTACACGCCACATTAACATTTTTACCGCTACATAACTTGAACTAATTCCCCAACTTGGCTGTAACTACCGAACGTTACTGTCAAACTTGGCGTATGATTTAGCTCTTAAGATGCGCCGGAGTGACGCAACGGACTTAAGACAGTTCCAACTTTTCTAAATGCTCTTTTTATGGCAGAAAACAAATGAACATACAGGCTGATGGTTAGTTATTTTGTATATTAAAGATATAAATAATAATCACCACTATAAAAAGAACACCCCCTCTAGCAGGTCGCTCGCGGCATGGTCCCTATTTGGGTAGTTTAGTTTTTTTAATTTAAATACATTTAATTTTAAATTTTTAATAGTATTTTTGTTGAATTCTGTAATTATATTTATATTTATTATAAATAAAAAAGTATCGTTATTTTGATGGTTTTATGAACCTGAGTACCTGAGCACAGTTTTTTTGTTTAACTGCGGGCCTATTATGGTTGTGTTTATCGATGTGGATAAGCGTGGATAAAACAACTGTCACTTTCTGACCAGTGGGTTAGTGCGAGAGTGACGGATGCTTTATCCACCGCGATAAAGGTGACCATAATACGCGCCCAGTACTTGTTATCGTATCGACATCGAGAAAATGTGTATAGAAATTGGTATTAGCGCTCCGTGTCCATATTTAGTACTTAAATTTGACAGCAAGTTGTTATTGACGTTGACTTTCGTATCGTCAAAGAGTAGAAAAGGTGAACTTTACGTAAAATAATGTATGAAAACACACGTCTGTTTTCGAGCTACTTAAGGTTCAATGTCTCTATTTTATTTAAGGCATAGATAAAGCAATCGAACATCCGGACTACTTAATAGTTAGTGGAGTCTGTGACCTATCCACATAAATTCTCATGACTACAATCTGAAGACCTAATCCTAATCCCGTAAATGTTTTACCAACCCTGAGGTCTAGAAGGAATGCATCTATGCTAGCAAATTCTATTGTCTTATCCCCACACCGGAACACACCAACGCGAACACTGCTGCTTGGCGGTGGTTTAATGGATAAGATGGTGGTAGCGATCCGGACGGACCCTGCACGAGGTCCTACCACCACTCAAACGTACCACCTATAATGATGATTGTTTTAAACCCCCGACAAAGAAAGAGGGGTGTTATTATGTTTAACGTGTGTGTCTGTCTATGCCAGCGTAACTTCCAAATGGAAAGACCAATTCAGCATTTTTTTTAAAGAAAGCTAGTTTACTCGTAATCGGGATAAATTTTAAAACTAGCTAGATTTTATGAAAATCGGTTGATTCGAGATATCAGTTCTGGAAGGAGTTGTAATAATATTGGGGATTTTATCTATTTAATAGTTACATTATGTATATCTTAGGATTGCAGTCTTACGATTGTAGTCTTAAGAATACAAACGTCTATGGGTCCCACTTACCATCAGGTGGTACAGTAAACCCATTTAAAAAAAAAGTAACAATAATCCCAGACCATACGTGTTAAGATCCCCCGCCAAGTAGACCTTGCAGCAATTTCGTCACGGTATTCGCCCACCCTTTCGCACCCTTGGAAAGTGTCCATAAAATGATGAAAGGCAAATGCATATTTCTTTTTAACTTGTTAACAGGGTTAGTTGATAAATAGTGTTGAGGGTGTGGTTTTTTGTGGGGTTAGGTTTTGGAAATGGCAGGTTTTATGGTTTTTTTGAAGTTTACGGACAATGAAGTTCAATGTTTCAGTAATAAAAAAATGGTTATATTTCTGTAAGTCGCTTAACGTATTTATTTCAATTTATTCTAGTCAAAATATTATACACATGACAGTAAAACTGTTAAGCAAAAAATTCAATTTTCGGATTTTGATCTTTCCTATAATATATTAAATACATACATTCATAGAAAGAAGAATAAGGCTCCTGTACTGTAATGAGAGTATCTAATTAGAGCAGGAGGACTATTGCCTAAGGCACTCGCAATCGCAATCGTTTTAATTTTGAAAATCGAAGGCGAGTCTGCATACAAAATGAAAACAATTGTTCCACTTTGAAGCCGAGTGCGATTGCGAGTGCGTTAGGCAATAGCAACGCTGGTATAGGATGATTCCAAATGATCCGATTTGATATTATATTAAATTTAATATTTATAGCTTTATAATAATGCTAAACTAAGTGGTATCTCATTGTAGTATGAAATATGTTTAAAAAATGACTGACTGCTGAGTTTCTTGCGGCGTTTCTTCTCAGCAGTGGTCTTCTCTTGGGAAGCGCTGGTAGATTCTTGACGCGTTAACATTGCCCGTGCGGCCTCTTACTGAATAAATCTTTTATATTTTTATCTGCAGGATATACATATATACATACAGCATACGTCCAAGGTTCCTACGTCCAAGCAATAAAATAGTATTTTTTTTGTAAGACCAAAATAACAATAATTAACTTATATCAAATAAACCAATTTTACATATTACTTTCAACTCAATCCGGAGCCAAATGAAAAAAAACACAAGATTCAAATATTTGTACCCACAGTATTACGTCATACCCTTTCCAATCGCCACCCGCCGTGACCTATATTTATGTTTTAGGGGATAAAGCTGGGGTCACACCGCGGTCACTTAACGCATGCAACATTAATGCGCGGTCACACTAGCGCGTTCTCCTCACGCTGTAAACATGGCACTACACTTAGTGGACGCGAAAAAGGGAATTTTTAACAGGAAAGTGTGAAAATAGTAATACATTATATGGCTGTATGGATTTTTTGTTATGGTAGGGTTAAGTTCCCGATTTTGTTATTGTATCTCAAATTCAAGTGGAATAATAAAAGGCTACATTATATTGGAACAAATTTGTTAGGCTTTCCAACTGAAGAAAAATTCACTCCTCAGTGAATGACTCTTTATTAGTTCGTGGATCATTAAAAAACACATATATTACATAACAAGTTTCTTATGATTTAATGATATTAAATGTTAGAAAAACCTACTATTTTTCATATATTTTTAAATAATTTATTTAAAATTCCATCTTTGACAAGATCAAAGGCAACAAAACGAGTAGTTAAGTATTACAATTCCAAGTAAATACTTAGCTCCAAAGGATTATTCAAATGGACGAATTAGGGCGCAATACGGGTAAATCCACGGCCAAAAGCTAGTAATTCATATATGCAGAACCCTCCCAGCTTAGCAGGGTTCCGCAAACAGCTTAGAAAAGGCCATATTTCAAATCAAGTGACAAATCTACGTCACCCTGTGTTTGAAAATTCAAGGGCCAGTGTAATTCCAAGTTAGTGTATAAGTAGGTTAAGTTCAAATTGAATTGCTTAGTGGAGTGGAAATAAGTCATTTGGAGACTTGGGAATGAAATGAAAGAGTAAGGGTTGGTCCAAAGGACTATACAGGGTGCAATATATTTTAATTTCCGCTTGTGTGTCAGTTTTTATATTAAGGAAATGGGATTTTTCCGATTTTTGTTTGTTTTTTCTTAAGTATTTTAACGCCCATTTCTTTATCGGTTCTTTGACGACATTTTTAGCCTAGTAGATAGTGACCACGAACTCGAATAAGATTATATTCGATTTAATTTTGTGTCTTTGATGTTTTCGATGTATTATAGTATGTATTTCTCTATATAAGTATGTTTATCGTTCTACACTACCCATAACTTAGCCACAAAGCCTAGAGCTTAGTTCGGGCCTCGGATAATTTGAATGAGATTTTCCCGTGATATTTTTTTCTGATATTTACACACCTATATTGTAGGTAGTCTCTGCCTACCCCTCCGGGAAACAGGCGTGATTTAATGTATGTATGTATATTGTAACTAGTTTTTGATCGCGTCTTATTTTACGAAAAATAATCGCTATAAATTTTCCATTTGCGACATTTCTTGTACAGTCTAGCTATAGCTAGTTCATAAATATGACGTGTACACTTTAGTACCTTGTTACTTTAATCGCTGTGACAGTTCATATTATGGCAGTCTAAACATGACATTAAGTAGACATGGTACTAAAGTATACATATTTATGAACTTGACTGTACATCCGGCCTTGTAAGTGGCTGCACACTTTGGTACCTTGTCGCTTTAATACCTTTGACGAATTAGTGCAGCAGTTCAAGAAGCACTAAATTGTGTAGTGACTTATAAGGCTAACCATGCATGTGAAACAACATCGTTAAAGTTATTATTCACGGTCCAGCAAAAGCTAAAGCCGGCCATGGATTATCGCGCACTATTCAAACCAGCCAATCAGTATGATACATGACGTTCTGTTTCCGAGTAATGTGATTGATTTACTAACCAGTACTTAGGGTTGGCACTTGAAATGTCAGCACATTAAAATTTTGCAAAAATAAAACATTACAAAGAATATTTGGTCGCAATATAACGAAGTCAAAATGTTTTCGTAGGTACTTTTGATGTGCGATATTAAAACAGTAGCAAATATGTCTGTTTTATAGTTAGCTGCATTAATGATATCTCATCCAACATTTAATTAAAACCTTGATGATGGTGTGGTTTGCCTATTTGGTAGCAATCCTGCCTACATTAAAAAACAAAAAACCGCCTTCAAAAACGCAAAAAATAACTTCTTTAAAATTATAGGCACCTAATAGGTTAGTCCAACTGATGTCGGCTTTTTGTTGAAAATGTTGTGGTCGCCGACTTCAGTTGGACTAACCTATTAGGTGCCTATAATTTTAAAGAAGTTATTTTTTGCGTTTTTGAAGGCGGTTTTTTGTTTTTTAAAACATTTATTTTATTTTATTATTTTTTAGTGATCATAATACGCTGTTACGTAGTCCCACTTCTTAGTTGAAATGAAACTTTAACTTATATCAAGCGCGCCGCAAGCAACGCCGCGGGAAAGTCATAGTCATATTTCAAAAAGTAAATATTATTCGTTGTAGGTAGTCGCTCAACTATCTTAATCAAGATATCTTATCGCCACCCTTGAAATCGGTACCATTGAGGAGTTCCGGTGGCCATCTGTGGTCTTCATCATCAGTTCCACTACACCAAATGATACTTTCTGAATGCAAATGCTGGACTTGTTGCTAAAAATACTAAAATCGCTATATGTTTGCCTACAATATTTGAGGAGTTCCCTCAATTCCTCACTGATCCCCTCATCAGATACAGATTTGGTGACAATGGGACCACCTCGGAAGTATACTCTATCAAACCAAAAAAAAATTTTTGAAATCGGTCTACAATTGACGGAGTAATCGGTGAACATACATTAAAAAAAAAAACATACAGTGGAACGTATAACCTCCTCCTTTTTTGAAGTCGGTTAAAAAACAGCAGTCACCCCGGATTCCGGGTAATTACAAATATTTTGTGGTATGGTCTTGTACGTTTTCAATGCATTTAAGTGTGTATTTCTCTTTATAAGTATGTTGTTTAGGACCAATAATCTAAGCCTAGAGCTTGGTAATTAGTGTAAGATGTTCTTCTGGTGTAAAAAAACTCTAAAATTGTAATAATGAAGTGTCATTTATTTGATATTAATTTAGTCTTGATAGAACATGGGTCTTGATAGACCAACAGACAGACAGGCATGTCACTTAGTCATTTATATTTTTCTTATAAGGTAAGGAACCCTGAAATATTTCCAAAAATGGCAGCCCTAGCGCGGTCCATCAAATCAGTTAGAAGTAGGTCGACTGTTTTGTGACCGTCGCAACTCGGCCTGAAATATTCGAGAGGATATCATACGCATAAACTATGGCTTTCCCCGTAGATTCACTTGCTTTTAGTGTCTTTTATCATTGTAACCCTTTACACACGAGCCTATTGTGAAGTTAAGATCAAAATTAAACCATATTAATTCATATTCCTGTGGATAAATAAATATAAATAAATAAATATCACGGACAATGTCACACCAATTGGCCTAGTCCCAAACTAAGCTCTAGGCTTGTACTATGGGTACCAGACAACGATATAAATACTTATATAGAGAAATATATACTTAAATACATAGAAAACATCCAAGACTCAGGAACAAATACTCGCGCTCATCACACAAATATTTGCCTATACCGGGAATCGATCCCGGGACCGCTAGCTTCGTAGGCAGGGTCACTACCGACTAGGCTACTGCTTCGTCAATGGATTCAGTCAATATAATTATATATTTTTAATTACATCAATGATTTATTTAATTTAATTTTGGGGGTTCAAACACACAAAGAGACTGAAACTTAGTATATTTTTAACAACTCAAACAGCTCCATTTTTTTTTGTTTATAAAGCTCAATATTGAATCAGAAAAAACCCTCACAGTCGTATCAGTTCGGGTGAAAGGGGGTAAAAGCAGCAATATGGATTACTGCTCCACCGTAGAACCATGTCGCAATGACAGGCTATGTTACTCAATGGAATGAAAAGGTGTTATTGTATTTTTGCTACAACTGGTAGTTCAAATATATAGGCAAACATTAAACGTAGCATATTGAACTTCTAGTTTTTGGTGTTTTATATCGTCGATCGCTTGGGTAGAAAAACCCGTATTCTAAAATTTACATCAAAACAATTAGAGCCGTTTTTGAGAACGCGATTAGAAACAAACAACTATTATAATATTATTAGGTTGACGATATCAATGTAATTAAATATTTTTTGACATGCAATGCAATTTTTATTGTAATATTACATTGGTGAAAAAATAAACTACACTTAACTAAACTAAACTATAAATTCCTCGAAAAATAAGATTATGCGTCACATACAGGGTGCGGGATTATGTAAATTTTTCAGTTAATTAGTTTAAAAACAATCAATAAGGCCAGTGCAAAAATAATATTCGATGTCAGAAAAGAGTAAGTAGAACGCAGCAGAGAACTAATTTTGAAAGCTGGTTAGCGTGCATAATAGGGGTTGGTTCAGTTTTATACGATCAATTCTGTTTCGAGGAAACAGATAAAGCCGAACTAAAGCCGGACTTTGCTTTTGACTGCTCTGTCAAAGGACACCTATAGCATTCTCTGGCATTTTGTGCAGGTGATACTGGATGGAACTGGATTTGTTCATTTTGTGGTATTAGTATACTATGCGGCAAGTGATGAATTTGGCATAAATATATTAGACTGACTTAAACGCACCCAAACACGTAGGGGGCACCAGTGTTGGACACTTTTATCTGACAGGCACCAGTAATGGACACTTCAGTCTTGTCTTGTAAATTGATTGTTGCAAAACAAATGAATAACCCTTATCTTCTGTAAAATAAGAATCAGGTGACCATCATCGGGCCTTGTCCATTACTGGTTCCGTCACCCTAAAGAGATACAGGTACGTAATCGAAGTTTTGATTTAAATTAGGTTTATTTAATTTAATAAACAAGTTACAATAATATTGGACACAATGACATGACAATTTTAAAGAAGAAACGAAATTAATAATAACTATACATACAAAATATTATAATAAAAAATTAAATTAAATTAAAAACTCCAGGTAGGTAGGATAATATTTAAAGCCGAGTGGTTTTACGAACTAGTGGCATTGTATATAATTTTATATATTTTTCAGCATAATTATACAACATTTTTAGCAGATATATTCCCTTTATGACCAACCCAAAAATCCTCACACAACGGCTTAAAAACTAGGTTAAGGACGCTAAGGCACTTTGAAACGTCTAGAAACCCAAGCGTATCAAAATTCAAGTGTACCCATTCCCCCCACTTGCCCCATGTATATTTATAAAGACCCATCTTTGTGAGTAATGGCCCTCTCACGCGAGTGGCGATTCTGTCACGTGTGGAAACACCCGACGGGAAATATTACTGCGATTTAGAAAAAATGGGTTTTATTAGAAAAATGGTGTATCTGTGCCGGTGCTTGCGAAAAGAGTTTTAGCTTTGTTATTTTTGGAAGTAGTTTTCAACGGGAAATAGATTATTTTTTCCGCGAAAAGCGAGTGCATTATTTATTAATTTAGGAGTATTTTATAATTATGTACGCGTTACCCTGTACTTATATTTAGTAGGACACCCTGTAACCATTAAATTTACAATATTATACTTTTTTTTAGTCGAACGACTTAAAATTTTCTAAAACAATTTTGTTAAAGTTTTGTAACGGTAGAGATTTAGTGGATAAAAAATTCGATCTAGCTTTGGATACTTTTTTGAAAATACTTAAGTATCATCTCCGAAAATGATTCGAATGGATCTCTCATGTATGTTTAATTGTTTATCATTATTTCAGCCAAAAGACTTCAACATAGGTGCCAATATAGCTCTTAAAGTGACCATAGGATGTGTACAGTCGAGTAGGTATATAAATAATATAATTATGTACACTTTCGTACCTTGTCACTTTAATCGCTGTGCAATTCATATATGGTAGTTTAAGCGTGACATTAAGTAGACAAGCTATAAAGTATACACATATTTATGAACTCGACTGTACTTCTCTTTCACCTTCTCTCATACACTCTTATGCAAGTCTAATGAACGTAACCTGATTGAGAATGAACGCCTAAAACGTGTTTTGTACGCTCTGACTGGACTGCTTAAACTCGTCGGTTAATATAAGCTGCGTCGAGTTAAACATTGACAATACTTAAGACAATCTCATCTTAGAAACCGAAAGACTTTTTGAAACGTCTTGGGTATTTTACTGTATTTTAATGAGTTATTTTATAGTCAATTAAAAACTAGATTGGTTTACTATTCAATTAATAATTTATTTGTCATAAGTCGAAATAATAATAGGGCATTTTAAATTCCGGAAATTTGAAATAAGAAGTTTATTATGTTTCACTAGCTTCTGCCCGCGACTTCGTCCGCGTAGATTTAGATTTTTATATTTTTCGGAATAAAATAACCTATGCATTAAACCAGGGAATAATCTATCTCCATTTCCAACTTCATCCAAATCCGTCCAGCCGTTGCAGCTTGAAGGAGTAACAAACTAACACACACACGCACACACAAACTTTCGCATTTATTATATTAGTAGGATGATAAAACCAGCTTCTTTGTATTTCTAATATCAATAAGGGAACCACAAATTCAAAGTTAAAATTAAATGATCTCGAATTTGCTTCTACACTAATAATTTAAATCTACATTAAATAGTTAAAAAGCAATCAATTCCCTAATACCACAACTAAATCCATCAAGCACCCTATATATTTGCCAATAATAAAGTTTCCAGTACCCTAAACCAGTCGACAAACATACAGTATGATCGTAATACTGATAATTTAATCTTCAAATTGATAACTAATCCTGTTGGTGCCGACGAGGCATGAAAACTAATTTCGGGAACCGATCACTAAATTAAATTGAAAATGTCCCCGTACATATTTCAAATTATTACATTTACGAGGGAGTCTGTAAGCTTACTTTGTGAGCTTACGTTGCATTTTTTAATTATTAAAATTTAATTAAGTGATTTTTAAGGCACAGAAAAAGCCATCAAGCACACTGGCCTTCTGGGAAAATGAATCTCAAGATAGCAATCATAAGATGACGATCTCAGAACTGCGTTGCCAACCCTGAGAACTTAGATGGAATGCCTCTGCTAGTTATTTCACTATTTGTTTTACCCCCCCCACTGGGGCACAACAATGCAAACACTGTTGTTTGGCAGCAGGAAACAGGTAACTTAAAAAAACCCGAAGCAAATGTATAAGTACCTAACATAATATTATATTCCCAAATAGTGCCTTCTCAAAAAATCCAAACCATTCTTTAAAACCCTTGCTCTTGAAACTTAAACCTTTCCCACCCGCATTCAGATTCAAAATAGCACAGCACAGTTTGACAGTAATTGCACAGTGGGTCCGTGAAAACTGACAAGTGTGACACTTGACGTGTCTCGTTTTTGACACGTTCGGACATGAGTGCTTTTAGCTCTCGGCTTTCGACGTTTATTGGACAGACGGTTAAATATGTACATGGCTGTAAGTGTCTGTTGTTTTCAGTGAAAATAGTACTTCTGTTTAGCACTATCAGTCCAATAGACCTGATCCACCATAGAACAGTGTCATAATCTTCACTAATATTATACAGAGGAAAGATTTGATTGTTTGTTTGTTTGCATTGAATAGGCTCCGAAACTACTTGACCGATTTGAAAAAATATTTTACCATTGAATCCTACATTATCCTTATGAACATAGGCTATGTTTTATTTTTCTGAGCTGAGCGAGGGTGGCTATAGTTCGAGTGTCACTATGGTTGTTTAGTCGTTAAACACTGTCCCTTTCACTTTGAATGCGAAAAAAAGACTTTCTATACAAAATTACAATATTTATTATAATAAAGTTACATATTTTTCGGCGGTTTTTTACTATGAAGTGAAGCTTTAAATACTTGCATATTTAACCGACAAACTCAAACTTGAAAACTAATTGGACCATGCATAATAAAATGTATTCGTAATCTAATCATTAATCGTGTTTCACGAAATTAAATCGGTTGTTTTAATATTTTAACACGGTTGTCATTTTGAGGTTATTTCCACGCCCTAAAAATTGTCTATACATATACACAATCACTGAAAATGGAGATAATCCTCCATTCACAAACATTGTGATTGGCTGTTTAGGGGTTTCCAAAGAAAAAAAAAAAAACTTTAGTCCCTAGAAATTAATAAGGAGCTTTAGTGCCGATGTGCAGAGACTAAAGTAATATTTTAAGAGCATGAGAAGTGAAAACGTATTAATAGTACATTATTGCCTAGGCATGGAAGGAGGCTATTGCGGGCGGAGTATTAGTTTAAACGGACGAGCTTGCGAGTCCGTTTAAAAATACGAAGCCCGCAATTGCTGTTCCTGCCGAGGCAAATATAGTGCTTTTCTCAAAAATTGCCAGAAAAAAATTGTGTTGGAGTAAAATCTTCATTGCTTGAACTCATTTTTTAAATTGCATACAAACAGAAACTTCATGTTAGAAAACTATCACTCTTTACCGCCTTTTTGTTTATGACAAGGAGAAACGCAAGCTTTGTTAAAATTTGGATGTGTAAGACTTGTGCCATCATTTTATTATGGGCATTTTCACTTTTTAAAAAGTTACAAGCTAGATAGTAATGGAATTTGTATGCAACATTGCGGGCTTGTGTACAGAGCACGCAATGTTTTTTTTTTAATTTGAGACCTGTCAGTAAACTATGTACTTCGCGTCTCATTATGTAGATAGTATGTCAACATTTCTGAACATTTTTGAGAAAATGAATAACCCCTCAGGCACACTGGTGTAATAACCCCCCATACAAGCACTTACTCAAATAAAGCCATAGAGAATCCATTCGGTTTTCGTTACACGTCAAAATCATTACCGACTTGTCATAACTTCATAGTTAAACCTTTTTTGTCACGTCCGATATGTCACGTAGCGTGTTAGCGCGTGACACACATGACAATTGTAGGATTTATAGAAAGACACTTGTCAAGCCAATTTGAAGCTTAATGCTGTCAGTTAAAGTTAGTTTTGTTTGGTTTAAAAGAACAGGGACAAAGGAGTCGAAATTTTATGTGTTTGTACTTAAAGTTTGGTAACGATGTTTTCAAAGATTTGATACGTAGGAAATATTTTGACTAAGGAAATTATTGTATTAATTTACATACCCGCATACAAAGACTCTCACATACACTTGAAGAAATATTATTACTGAAAAACACTGCCCCCATAACGCAATAGGTGGTATTTCCAATTTAATAGCCAAACTGGATTGAACCCTCTTGTTTTAGTAATAAGGTTGAAAGTACTACAGGAGTTTTGTCTCAGATATCGCCGTTTGTCTTAGCAAGGCAGACTTCAGGGGTCTATTCCACTTTATTATAGCTTATATTAACTGTAAGTAAAAATGAAGAAATCTAAAAATACGGGTAAGCAAAAACTTGTATAACTCTTATAAAGTGATTTGCTCCAAAATCCACACCAATTACCAATGAAATTCGAATGAGAAAAAAACTGTCAGTATGTCTATTTATTACGCTTTCACGGTTACACTGATGAGCACATTTTGATGAAATTTTGCTATGAAGATAGCTTGAACCCTGAGAAAAGACTCAAGGTACATTTTATTCCGGAAAATTAGACAGTTTGTAACGAATACAAACGATTTCTATGAGGATTAATTCACGGGCAAAAGCTAGTATTAAAATAATACGAAACCCTCGGGGCGTGGATTTGATTTTCTTGACTTAGAAATTAGTTTTTATTAGAAGCGTGGTATTATGTCTTTATATCAGGATAGTAAACTCGCTTGTATGTATTTGGACCCTTTGGGCAAAATAAGGAAGCTCCGTAATTAGGAGTTATACGAGTTGTACGTGGGTCTCCTGGATTTACTTTTGCTTTCTATTTACTGACAAATATATACTTTTAGTGTCCCGGAGATCGAAATATCGAAATATCATTTCAGGGACTTGACAATGATTTCAACATTTTTCCATCAGTATTAGACGCAACGATATAATATAGTAAAAAGAGGTAGATATGTTATACGCACTTCGATAGTGGCACCCGAAAACCAAGCCAATTGGTACACCTTTACTTAGTCTTGCGCCGTCAACGGAGCCGTGAACTAGTCTGCAGAGCAACATACACTCGTCTCTGTCTCGCTCCCGGAAATTAGCATACCATCTGCTTTCACTTGTCATTTATGAATTAGTTTGTAATTGAAATATGTCCTGATTATGTGTGCGTAAGCCGGGCTATTTTTACACGCGGAATACCGTATAGGTAACATATCTACCTCTTTTTATATTATAAAATTCGGCGACGCGGTTATGAAATTAAGTGACATTATTTTGTTCAGTAAATTGGCCACATCTGTTTTATACGTAATTTACCAGAGCTTCGGACAAGGCCGTCATTGCAGACAAGCGACGCAAAAAAAACCGGGCAAGAGCATGTCTGACCATGGTCAGTGTAGGGTTACCAAAATTCACAAAAAGTAATTCAAAAAACAACAACTATGAACTAATTCTCTATTCAAAGTTATTTGGTGCTGCCTTAGATAATTTTAGGTATAAACACTTAAGTCGCTGGAACCAATAAAGTCTACTTAGTCGTGATAGTTTTTCTTTTAATTTCTGTATATTCGCTTTCATTGAAGATACATACATACATACATACATAATTTCACGCCTTCGTTCCCAGAATGGGGTAGGCAGAGCTACAGAATTACAAACATCTCTAAAAACTTGTTGATAATTCTATAACCACAATTTGCGCAATTAGGCTAAGATGTTTACCAGCGTATTAGTGACAGGTTGCAAGCCCATCGCCTAACAGTACTACAAGCCTTTATTCCCTTAGTCGTCTCTTACGACATCCGCGGGAAGACATGGAGTGGCACTATTCTAACTCGGCAACCACACGAGGCCATTGAAGATATTTTTCAGATTTTAAGTATTTGTAGTTTTGGTTATCGGGGGAGGGGGACACTTGACTCTAACAAAAATTAGCAATTTAAAGCTTAATATTTCATAAACGGATCACTTAATCGAAAAATTGTCTTCACAAACCCGTGATATTTTTGAAAGATCTATCTAACGACAACCCACACAAAATACATCCCCACGTTACGTGTAGGGGAGGTTAACTAAAAAAAACATGGCGAAACTATAAGGGTTCCTAGTTTGACTACGGAACCCTAAGCATCTAGCAGAACGTTTTTTTTTATCTAGCCTATAATACGATAGAGTTTGATTGATGACTGTCTGTTTGTTACGCTCTCTTGGCTAAGCAGCTGAATCGATTTTGATGAAATGGACATAGGGTAGGTACTTTGCATTGAAATTAGGTATTTCCCAAGGGAATAGCGATGCGGCGATTCCTTTAGTTAATCTGGAATGCTACATTACTAGGTAAACGACAAATATCGATTATTAATTCAATCGATTTACAAAATCACTACTTGACAAATGATTTCGCTCTTAAAATTCCGATGTCTGGTTATTTTTTGCACCGTCTCACACTTATCCAATAAAAAGATATTCAAATAAGCCAAAGTATTCCCGAGGTCAAGCGACTACATAATGCATGTAATCCAACCTCTTCACTTAAGTAGAGGTATGGATTTATTATAACTTTGTTCTGTTTCGTTGGATTTATTAACGTTTTAACCTTTATTCTACATTGGTTTAGCGATCTTGCTATGATATCGTAATTACTCTATTGACGTTATGACAGCTCTTATTGTCAATTGAATAAGAACTACCATATTGTCAACAATATTATTAAGATATCGAAACGAGATGGGGTAATGCAATGTGGAATATAAAGGCATTGATGATTTATCTGGACTCAAACAAGTAACAGAGCCTACAGGGCTTTTTTTTTCGTTCACCTAGTTTCAAACTAATGAACACGGTAGCGATGGAGAGCGTAGAGAAAAACGCTTATGGATAATTTTAAAGCCTTTGAAAATCATATCGATTTCTTTCACGATGCAAAACTTTTATGAACGTTTGTACAATTCGGATTTTTTTTAAAACATCAGGGGCAGTCACACACAAAATGACCTAGTCCTAAACAATGCTCCAGGCTCGTACTATGGGTACTACGCAACGATAAAAATACTTATATATAAAATAACATTTAAGACTCACGTTTGTCATTCAAATATTTCCATTACCTGAAATCGTCGTCAAATGGAATAAAATCTCATTATTTATTTAAAATGGATAATTTTGTTTTTTCTTTACTGACTGTACGTTAGTTATTATAATGTAAGAGTGCACAGTTATTTATTGTACAAAGTAAAAAATAAGAATTAAAACTAAAACTATGGGAAACAAAAAAACGGGCAAAAATTAAAACCAAATATAACTAAGCTAAATACGGCTAAATAAAAACTAAATAAAAACTAAAAATGAGAGGGCCCCCGTGGCAAACTACCACAGAATACCACACAATCCTCTTTCTTTTTAATTTATGAAAGATTATTTTAAGCAAGTAGGGTGACGGCATCAATGATGGTCACTTTTAGCTGACAGGCACCAGTAATGGACCTTCAAATTCCATACGGTCCTAAATTAATTGTTGCATAACAAATGAATAACCCTTATCTACATACATACATACATAATCTCACGGCTTCGTTCCCAGAGTGGGGTAGGCAGAGCTACAGAATTACAAACATCTCTAAAAACTTGTTGATAATTCTATAACCACAACTTGCGCAATTAGGCTAAGATGTTTACCAGCGTATTAGTGACAGGTTGCAAGCCCATCGCCTAACAGTACTACAAGCCTTTATTCCCTTAGTCGTCTCTTACGACATCCACGGGAAGACATGGAGTGGCACTATTCTAACTCGGCAACCACACGAGGCCCCTAACCCTTATCTTCTGTAAAATAAGAATCAAGTGTTCATTATTGGTGCCTTGTCCATTACTGCTTCCATCACCCTAAGTGTCTCTGTTGTATAGTAACTGAATACCATGTTCATCCACCAAATTTCATTCATAAAACTTGTATTCATCTTTATAAATGTTCATAATATGCTTTAATACATACTTGTACCTCGTGTTAATCCACGCACGCACACAGACGCAAGCGCCTGCGCCAATAAAACCGTTTGGGGGATTAAAATGATATAATCCGGCTTGGTTACCGGATTAAGGGCGAATACACCGACGACTCACATAACGCTAGAAACACTGGATGTGACATGAAAGCCACTGTTTAAAATACAATCTGACACCTGTAAAATAGAGAATGCATGGATTTTTTAAGCGCATTTCTCAACAAAATATGAAAATAACCGTCAAAGAGATCAAAAGTGAAATTAAAATTAAAAACGGCCTATAAATACGGACGATGCAAGTATTTTAATTGCTAATTAGACAGCGATTAGACAGAGAGATCCAATACGCAGTGTGACGTCACGAAGTCGCCCATATAAACTCTATGTTAAATTCTGTTTTGCTAGAAAGAGATAGGAATAAATCTTTGTTGGCTTATATCTTGGTTATTTGATAGCTATTCAAAAAATGTTTTTTATTATCTGTTTCTTACATGAATCAGCTTCTATTGAAGCTGTGAAAAAGTCGTGAATATTCCCTATTATGAAGAAATTAACAAAAATACAAATACAGATTAAATCAGATCCATTTTTTTTTAATTATTATTGATAAAATCTGGGTTATCGTTTTTCTGGTGAATTTGTAATCTTTTCCTGCTAAAATCACTTCCAGTGATACTTTAGCTCCACGTCACCGCTAAGTCGCAACGCTGAGCGTCGTATAACGTTATTAAATCTAAGCAGTTCCTGCTTTGTAAGCGTCTTGTGTGAACGAGTGATGCTAGTTGAACGAGTTACAACGCTCAGTATGGATAATATGGATATAGCGTATTTACTTAAGCCTCGTAGTGTTGTGGTTGACGCGTGTGCTTCTTAAGCAGAGTTGTGGGTTCAAACTCGGCTAGTGCCTCTTTTTACCCAACCACCGTCTTAAAAAGAGTTACGTTTTTGGGATGATTATATGTATGTGAGTTTGTTTGTATGCTTCTCAGTTCTCTTATAAAGGCCAAAAAGGTAGCAGAATTTTGTCAAAGACTCTATTCAGAATTACATCGAAACACAACAGCATAAACACTATTGCTCGGCGAAGATTCGTACGGAACCCGCACAAATTTTGACCAGGCGTTGACACTGATGAACTATACTGATGTCCTAAATTATGCGTTAAAATAGCATAAAATATCTTTATAAGGATCAGACAAAATATAATTTATTTTTTATCATTGCCATCTTGAATTTAACGCAACGCAAATTTTTGAAACAAACTGTATCCATAAATAACTCTAAACGTGACGTCATCCGATTTAAAACCATAACTTTTCCTACTAGATTTTAAAATGCAACAGCATCATTGAAACTTGTTACGTTATTGATAGCAGACGTCATCTTTCTCAATATAGAACTGACAGTCAACTTCAGAAACAATAGAACGGAGCGTTTATTACGAGCAATATCAAAAATTCATCGTCTCGAGGAGAGTTCAAAGTTTAAAACGCTCTATGAAGCTTTTAAAGACGAGTTTGGCTTGGATATTATTAATTCTTTGCCTAGTCTTTTATTCGGGTACCTAATATTTTATCGAATAACGTATTTCGCTTATAGGTATTCCAAGACAGTAGAAATGATTATGTATATTTTTATCTATTTCTTTTTATGGCTTTTTTTTTGTTTTTTTTTTTTAATATCATTTTAAAATTTTGATGACAGATAACAGATTTTAGTATTGCCAGTTTGGAAAATCTAAAAGATCTATAAAATATACTTATATAAATCTTAAAAAGGGTTTTACCATAAGAATAAATAATAACTACACGTAGAAGCGAAACTCCCGGCTCCCAACGCGCGCTCGGCGCGTTAGATACCTACCGCTTGGCGACACCTGAGGTGTCTAATCAGTCAGGGGCGTCACACACGGAATATATATTAACCAAGATATTGATATTGTGTCTTGAATTGGTTTTCGTATTTGTGTTTATGGTTGAACTAAGATAGTGTTTTAAAAAGTGAACGACTATTTACGGCAAAATAATTAGAAATAATTGATTGAATGAAGGAGTTTTATGAGATAATCTTAATATCATCTAAAAGTATTATTACCTAATTTAACGTAAATGTAAAAAACTCGTTTTGCAACAATGTTTCCACGTTGAAGTAAAACATTAATAATAATTCGTGACTAAACTTCTATACCACATCCATAAACCGAATAAAATATTTCGCAAGTGACAGCCCTAACTTCGGGCGCGGACGACAGAGGGGCGTAGCGGGGTGAAGGGGGAAGTAGGTATTTAAAGCGCGGCATTTGGGACCTGGTCAAAGGAGATTCGCTTCTACGTGTAGTTATTATTTATTCTTATCGTTTTACTCAGCTAGTATTACTGTGAATCGTGAAATTCATATGGGGACAAATGTGTCCTATATGCGTTAAAGGGTTAAAACGTATCATAATGCTGAATTTTCATTTCATCGTTAGGATTTTCTCGCCAAATTATTCTTTTTTTTTGTAGTCACATGTCTTTCCTAACCTACCCTGCGTAATCAATGTTTACGATATTCTGAAAACGCTCTGGTTTCAGCAGAAAATAGCGTTCGATAAAATGAAATTCGATGAAGTGATGGGTTATGGGATGGGTTTATTCAGATATAGCAGCTCAATTGCTAACACATTGGGTTTCTGAGACCCGAAATTTTAAAACATAGTTTAAAACAAGTCGAATAAAAAAGCATGCTTAATTATTTCAAATGTTTGTTTTAATGCTGTCGCCTCTATGTTAATAATCATTTAAATTCGCTATTTTATATTTTCGTAAATTATTCAGTTAAACTTGGGACATAGGCAAATCCAACGACTCCTTGTTTGTCAAACTTGGGCTATCCGTGCAGCCTCCTCAAAGTAAGGTTAAGTATTAAGACTAGCAGTAAAAATTGCTGAATTTTCCTGCTGACTTACTCTAATTTTTAAGTTAAGAACTGAAGTTAAAGTGGGACAGCAATCAACTTCTGCAATTTATTGCCAGTCTAATTTGCGCTTTAGGCAATTTGGCAAAAATAAATACAGATTCAAATCATTACTCTTATAGCTCGGCAGTAGTGTAAAAAGAAGAGATTGGAAATAAAATACTTACACATTTCTTCAAGTTGGATAAATCAGGTAATACTATGAAAATCCGCCGGCCGGATATTAAGTACCCGAAACCGACGTGCATGCATGACTCGATGTATGAATGTGGAAGAAGCGAAAGAGATTTGTCAGGATCGTAGCAGGAGGAAAGAAGTGGTATCTGCCTACCCCTCTGGGAAACAGGCGTGATTTAATGTATGTATGTATGTATGTACTATGAAAATGCACAGAGCGCGTTTAATTCGTTTATTTATGACTAAAATAGTGATTGTTAGACGTCCTAAGTGTTGAAAAGATCGATTTGCTTCCATCGGCTTCTATTAGTGGCCATCCGCACCATATCACAAAGCTTACCGCTCTTGTCTTTTAATGGTCAGTCCTTCTCGTTGGACATCTGCTACGCGAACTTGTCATTTCCTAACTCTAATAAAAACTTCATATACTTAAAATCTCATTAAAAATCAAATTAAACTTAACTGAACGAGTCAGAGCTCTACTCGCACGGATGTCAGCCGCATTGCCGTAATTGCAAAGAAGGCGGCTAACTGCATATTAAAAGTATAAGCATTTTGAATTTAATGTGTTTACTGATAGAGTATAAAATGCACTGATGCATTGAAGTTAACGGCCTTTTTTCGCACAATGCTCCGTGCTCTAGGACTTAAGCCGCAAACTCACTGAGAGCAAAGGTGGATCGGTGCGGCGCCTTTTCGTACAAAAACGCTTCCGCCACGCTTTAGGCACGCTTTTTAGAAGAAACAGTGCGTTTAAGAGACGCGTTTGTATGATCCTTGGCCTGGTGGATACGAATTACATGTCATGCTTGACGGGTCTGAAGGAGCCATAATTAAAATAATACCTGTTTAAGTAAGAGCTCGTTCCCACTATGTCGTATGTCGGTCCGGATTTTAATCGGTCGTTCCAGTGGCAGAACGTTTTATATGAAGCTATTCACACTCAACCGACAACGATTTTGTGTCGGATCCGACAACAAATATCGTGTGTTTTGCCAGCCCTCTCGTCCGGATAAAAATCGGGTCGGAACTAGCTAGCCTTTGAGTAAGTATTACGCTGTTCACATTGGTCGGATGTCGGGGCGGACCCCGCCCCGCCCGCACCCCTTGTTGCGCCCGCGCGTGGCTGCCATGGTGGCCGACAGCCGACTAGTGTGAACAGAGGCGCCGACACCCGATTAAAATCGGAATCCGACATCGGACATAGTGTGAACAGAGGCGCCGACACCCGATTAAAATCGGAATCTGACATCGGACATAGTGGGAACAGAGGCGCCGACACCCGATTAAAATCGGAATCCGACATCGGACATAGTGTGAACAGAGGCGCCGACACCCGATTAAAATCGGAATCCGACATCGGACATAGTGTGAACAGAGGCGCCGACACCCGATTAAAATCGACATCCGACATCGGACATAGTGTGAACAGAGGCGCCGACACCCGATTAAAATCGGAATCCGACATCGGACATAGTGAGAACAGAGGCGCCGACACCCGATTAAAATCGGAATCCGACATCGGACATAGTGAGAACAGAGGCGCCGACACCCGATTAAAATCGGAATCCGACATCGGACATAGTGGGAACAGAGGCGCCGACACCCGATTAAAATCGGTATCCGACATACGACATAGTGGGAACGAGCTCTACTCTACTCTACGATTTTCACTTAGTTGACAAAAAATGATTACAATAGTTAAGACATTAGTTATATCAAACAAAGCTGATAGTTAACTACAGCAATTTCTTTAGTGAATCAACTAACATCATAGTTGATGTGTCTAACGTCTTCGTTGACGTATCTATCGTCTTGTTAGGCTCGTATGGGACCAAGACGCTTATGCACAGCAATCACAATCTTGTTAAAAGCGACTAATATTTTTTTTCCGTTTAAAATAATAACTTTGAAATGGATTGTTTATTCCTTTTGGTTTAAACTGTTATAATATTATGAGGTAAATTATGTAATATATCTTCTGGTAATGGTAGATTCGTATGCACTTTGCAGTTTTGCACACATGGGGTCGCATAAGAGCACACTACAGTCTTACGAAGGGTTATCAAAGTGAAGGTATTGCAACACAGGGCCAGCTATGTTTATGTTAGTCTCAACCGTGGGTTGCAAGACGCTGCAAAACATCCTGAGCATAATCTGCTTTAAATATAAGCTTGTCAATATTATTAGCATTGTATACTGTTACACTGAAAAAAATAATTGGTCGCTTGTAACAAGATTGTGATTGTTGTGCATAAGCGTCTTGATCCCATACGAGCCTAACAAGGCGATAGATACACCAACTAAGACGTTAGCCACATCAACTAAGACGTTCGTTGAATCACTAAAGAAATTGTAATCATTTTTTGTCAACTTAGTGAAAATCTCTCTTTGTTGGTTCTCATTTTTTTGAGTGTATTTGCTATGTTTAGGTGCAAAGGTAATTTTTTTATGAACGTTTTGTTGTATCTAAGACATTGCTAGTCCTAGTGTAGGTAAAACCCCTCCTTTTCAAGTTAAAAAAAGTAAGTCTATAAAAAATATTCGTTTCAATAGCACCTACAAAAAAATATTTTTCTACAAAAAAATACTTCAAGTTTAAATTTATCAAACATGATTACAGAACAATTAGTTCAAAATCCTAACACACCCTTTATATAAACATTTCACTAATATGACACCTTAATGCATCCCATGCCCCAAACTGCCAAATATACTTAATCTATACCCCACAATCGTGTCACTGGCGCAGAACGTGTAAACATCATTTAAAAATGTACACATATTTTTACATTTTTAATTCCGCTTCAAGTCGCACTTGAGGCATAAGGGTGGCCACACACGTCCTGTGAGAACCGGCCAACCGGCTGCACTTGGCTTTCATACTTTGGAACAAGTGTTCGGTGTAAGGAAGTGTACCTAAACGAATTCTTAATTTAAATAAACGGGTAGAAATATTTATTTTTTACTAGTTGGCAAGTCAGGTTTTTTAATTTGTGTTTGCATTATTTTTAAACAAATTAAATGTATATGTAATTATGTCGATCTTAAAATATGGACATAAATATAATATCTAGGCTCACTTTCCAAAATAACATGTTTTTCGGTACATTAACGTTTTTATTTTATAAAAATAAATAATTCAATATCAGGTAAATACAAATAAAACCTCAAATTATTAGTGCATGATGCTTCAAACATGTATAGCAAATGTAATAAATAAATATATTTTTGTTCAAGTATGAATTAACGTAACGTTTTTCTCATATCAGCAACTAAACGACCAGTCTGCCCAAATAACTGCGTTAAAAAAAACAGTTTGGTAGTTGCATTAAGCTTAAAAACTTTCAATTAATTAAAAGAACTACCAAACAAACTTACAAGTCAACACAAAAGGCTAAGATCTAGAACTCCATGCAAATACTGGCTGAATATACTTTACATAATGCCGCGGCCATTTTTAAAAAGTAAACAGATACAAAGGAGGAGCCACTTTAGCGAGGCTGGTTTTAAAAATTGAAATGATGGCAACATTTTATCATACTAGTGAATTTTTCACTGGTATTTCTTGCCTTAGCTTTTAAGATGCCAGCTTTTGTTAGGAACGTTTTAGTTGGGCCACGTTGTAGACATATAGTATATCGCTTTGATCTTGCATGTGTTTCGTGTATTAATTGTGTCATATATATATATATATATATTAAGAGAAAGCAGTCGCATTTTTTTTAATGACATTATTGTAAGTACTTTTGACGATGTACTGGCCTAGTTGGTAATGACCCTGCCTACGAAGCTAGCGGTCCTGGGTTCAAATCCCGGTAAGGGCAGATATTTGTGTGATGAGCGCGAATATTTGTTCCTGAGTCTTGGATGTTTTCTATGTATTTAAGTATATATTTCCCTATATAAGTATTTATATCGTTGTCTAGTACCCATTTGGGTAGTTTACACTTTAGACTACCAAGACAGACATGCAGCGAGAAATGCAGATTCGATGAAATAAAAATTCTGCGTAATGATTCGTTGAAAGATGTTTCGATAAAATAATAGGTACCCTTTGAAGACGCGTTGCAAATTCTTGGAACTCAAATGGAATGACTCTAGTATTTTGAACGGTAGTCTTACTCGTCCAAAATAATATAAATAATATTATGTCTTACTCATGGCTTCCTGTAGATGTTGTAAGAGGTGACTAAGGGAATAAAGGCTTGTAGTGCTGTTAGGCGATGGACTTGCAACCTGTCACTAATACCTACGCTGGCAAACGTCTTAGCCTGATAGTGCAAAATGTACTTACAGAATTAACAACAAGTTTTTAGAGTTGTTGGTACTGTAGCTCTCTGCCTATTCAACTCTGGGAATGAAGGAGTGAGTTGATGTTTGTATGTATTCGTATTTAGTCTTACTTGAAAACGGAACATAACAGTGCAAGCACTGGTACTCAGCTACTGACTAATATTTCTCAAGAGATTTCACTTGCCAGCCGTTTCTATACTTAACCCATTTTATGATATTTTTACGTTGACGAAAGTACCTGAAACAAAATAATTCAATGTTAAAAATGGGTATAAATAATAGAATTATTAATTACTACAAAAATATTTATAAAAAATAACTTATTCTAGAATATGGGCTACTCAGTGTGTACCTAAGTACTAGGTACCATTAGGAAAAAAAACAACATAAATAAGGTTCCTCCTGTACTCCCCCATGGGTAATTAATTTGTATTGTAAATCATTATATTTATTTAATTAATTTTTTTGCATAATACAAAAGTAAAGAGTACAAATATAGTAATGGTTGTGTGGTAATGTAATATTATGTATTGCTTTAATTTCCTTCGTGGCTGGATGTTATACATCTGTTCTTTTTAGCAAAGTCATCGACCTTGACTTATAGGTAACAAACAAAATAGTCACTATGGAGCATATTAGGAACATTTTACGGTACTTAAAACTTATATTTTTTGATAATTGCCGAAACGAAACTAAAATAAAGTTAATTTCGAGTTTCAGATAATAACTAACTCGAGAAACGTCTGTTGGCGACTGTTCAAACTCGTTGAAAGTAGTTGAAACTTCTAACTTCCGTTTATGACGTAATTATCTCAAGTAATTTAATTTTACTATAGAAACATTCCACCAATGGTGGACACTTTTAGCTGACAGGCTCCAGTAATGGACACTTCACTCTTAATTCAAATTTCATACGGTCGTAAACTGATTGTTGCAAAACAAATGAATAACCCTTATCTTCTGTAAAATAAGAATCAAGTGTCCATTATTGGTGCCTTGTCCATTACTGGTTCCGTCACTCTAATATAAAAATATTTTAGTATACTTTTATAAAGATGAACGAGTTTTACATATATTAAAAAAAAAAACGTTTATTACATTAAATGTACGAATTGCTAAACCAAATTCTTCTTCTAATATTATAATGATTTGGATTATTTTTTACAAAATTCTGTCAAATTTCATTAAAATTCTCAGTGGCATGGCTGTGACATACGGACAGACAGATAGACAGATAGAAATGGCGTGATAAAAACAACAAAAGACGATATAAAACAAAAAAAATACAACTAATAAAAAAATGTTCACAGTAAGTACTCAAATAGAATGAAACGTCACAAACTAGATATTGCCACGTCAAGACGTGAAATGGTACCGTCAGAAATAAAGACAAACGGACCCAGACTGCCATTGCTTTTTAAATGGTAGAAAATTTGATTTAATAATAAAAATGTAACGAAGCAGAGTTTTTCTTGGCTTCAAACAAGTAATTCTAACTTATCGAGTCAAAAGAGTAGGTATTCAAAATTTAATAGTCAAAGGAAACTGAGTTACTTTTACTTAGAAATAAAGTCTGTATTGCAATAAAAGGCATTAATAGATACGACCTTTTTGTTTCGCCAAGTAGAAATAGTAAGACTTGGTTTTGCACTGAGTTTCAGTGAATTGAATTGTCAGCTATTGTCTTCAATGTTTGTGTCGGTAGTGGATTGTTTATCTAATGGAAAATAATTATGTTTTACGAGCTTCTGCTCGCGACCAAATAACTTGGTACGGTTGAACTAAAAAATATAATGTACTATCGAGGAATTTAAATGTTTAGCAGGTTGGAACCATACTTAAATTTGCCAAATTATACATTTTCCATGTGTCAATATTCGTGGCATTTTGAGAAATGTATAACATGGCTTATTTAAGTACTATGTCAAACTGCTAAATATTAATATTCCTTGATGGTACTATTTTGTACCTTGTTGCAGTGATGCATTAAAGTGGGGAGTAGTTAGAATTTAGTTTGTCAATAGCTACAATAAGATACTAAAATACGACGATGCGATAACCTAGTTGGTAATGACCCTGCCTATGAAGCTAGCGGTTCTGTGTTTGATTCCCGGTATGGGCAAATATTTGTGTGATGAGCATGACTATTTATTTCCGAGTGTTGGATGTTTTCTATGTATTTACGTATTTATTTATCTATATAAGTATATATACCGTTGTCCCATAGTACAAGTCTAGTCTTGTCCCCTGATATTTCTTTTATTTATTTATTTAAAATATACAGCTACTACTGTAAGTTGAAATTAATGAGGGTCGTGTTTATAGTATTAAAATAGGCAATGAGAACATTTTTTTTAAAGAATCTGATTCTTTAATTGGCGGTAGTCGCAAATGAGCTTCGGTGGCCTAGTGGTTTAAGGTAGTCGATTCGTGGTCAAAGTGGTCATAAGGTACCGAGTTCGAACCCCAGCGGTATTTCCATAAAAGTCGAAAAAAATGAATTTATTTTAGATTAGTCGTCAGTTTTGTGTACATTAACTATTACTTGGGTTCCCCTATGGAATCCCTAATCGACATTTGTCCTAATGCTTCGTTTGTCCGAATTTTCGTTTATCCTAAAGCCATTTCCACTTAAATTTTAAAACTTTTTAGTATTGTTATCATACAACCCCAACCTAACCTAACCGCAGAATCTGTAACTTATTAAGCTTTCCAGTTATATCTGATATAATATATACATACGTATATACGTGTCTGTTATTTTCAGAGATCGGACAAATGGGCGTCATTACTCGGAATAATGTGGACAAGGCTCCAAAGATTATAATTAAACAAATTATAGTACATTGTTGGAGAGGATAGAAAGTACGCGATTTTTGGACGAGTCATAGAGAGGGCCGAAACGTAGTTGAGGCCCTCTAGTGTACGAGTCCATAAATTGCACTTTCTACCGAGGCAGACATAGTGCTTTTCACAACTACTGAGAGGAATTAAAATAAAAATTCATATTCGAAACTCATGTTAATGTCACTGCCAATTTTACCATAGATAACTTTTTTTTTAATCTTGACCCGTATTCTCGTGGCACTCGAGATTAATAAACTAACATGCGAGATGAAGATGTCAAATCCATATAAAATTGTATTTGTTTCGCCATATCTCCCATGTAATTTCATCTCTAGTGGTTCGAGATTAGGGGCCAAGTTAGAATTACATTAAAAAAAAAGCAGTGACATAGTTTTTAGTCTGTGTATCTATTAGCAAAAATACACCTAATATTTTACGACACAAAATGGTGTGTTTGATTGGTCGATTTCAATTTTTCATTTTAAGGAGCTATGACACAAAAATTGATTGATTGATTTTCATTGGTTCTTAAAGTTAGACAACAATATTCTCGACCAATCAGCAAACACGCCGACAAAAACATTCTTGGTCTGTCCTTATAAGTGACATTTTGTGACCCCAAACAAGACCATCTATGGCCATATATCCGAACAGTGTTGTGACAAATTACATTAATTGATTAGTTACTCTAAAATAATTTTGATCCCTTGCAAGGCAGTAATAAATAAATAATACAATGACTTGTTATTGTGTACATTTATTAAAGCAAATAAACAGTATTTTTTTTAACTTTTCCGTGGTTAGTTATTCCTTTTCACGGCTAAAATAAACTTATGATGTGAAAAGCTCCTTTCGCAATCCACGGATGTCATTGGAGCAAACTTAAGTAGATTTATATTAATGGCCACTCCTCACGTCTTTGTATTATTTATTTATTACTGTCCTGCGAAGGATCAAGATTAAAGTTCAGGTAAGAAATCAATTAATGTAATTTAATTTGTTTAATTAAAATCTTTGGAGTCATGTCCACATTATCGCGAGTAATGACGCCCATTTGACCAATCTCTGGGTATTTTAGACTGCTCTCTGACATATATCAAAATGAACGGGATCGGAGCCGGACAGTTGGGTACCTTTCCTTGTTAGCCTTTTTATGCAAAATGTGGTTATATATTTAATTGACAACAAGTTGTTAGAGTTGTTGGTAATTCTATAGCTCTGCCTACCTCACTCTGGGACGAAGGCGTGACTGTATGTGTGTATGTGTAATTGGAAACTAAACCAGTTTAGGGCAAATAAAAATTCGGACAAACGATGTTAGGGATTCCGAGGGACACCCTATTACTTGTATTATAATAATACATTTTTAAAAAGCATAGAAAAGGCATACAAAGTCTCAAAATGCGTTGCTAACCTCAAAGACGTAATAGTATTAATTACACATGTTGAGTTTTGTGATAGGAAATACTAATTTTCAACCGCAGTACAAGAAAGCTAGTAATAAAAGCAAAACATATTTGATACGTTTCTCTTATTCATGTACTGATAGTGATCCTGATGCCGCGGACTGAGTCATAATAATATATCTCTCGGGAACAGTAAAGTCAAGTGCGACCTTATTCAGGGCTAAGGGTTTTTCAATTCTAGATGGTTGTGAAAAAAGTATATGAAGAAATGACTTTTTCACTTACTTATTAATCAGTACTTATTGTTCGAATTGTTGTGAACTTCCTAGCATAGATGCATTTTGCTTTAGGGTGCGGCTCCACTGAGGCGGAGACGAGAGGAGCGGAGCGGAGCTGTGCCAATATTAACCAATAGAAGGTGCACGCGGTCACGTTGAGCGCGCCTTGCGCACGTTAGTTTAGATTCTATTGGTTAATATTGGCACAGCTCCGCTCCGCTCCTCTCGTCTCCGCCTCAGTGGAGCCGCAGCCTTAGTCCTCAGGGTTGGCATGTATTTAAAGTCTTAGAATTGTAGTGTTGAGATTATGATTTTGAGAATTCAAAATGTCTATGGGTCACACCCGGGTGTGTAATGTTTAGCGTAAAAACAAATGGTCGAATGATCATTTTACATAAAACAAATTGCATAATTTCAATCTGCATAATAAACCATCGATATAATAGTCATGATGCATAAAACGAAATGCATAATTTCAAACACTATAATGTTTATTAATTAAAAAAGTAAATATTTCTAACTGCTTCCATTACTATTAGTGTGGTCACCGTTCTAACCTAACCTAACTTAGTTAGAAGAAATTGACTTAAAATGCATAATAACAAGAAAATGATAGTTAATATACTAAATGAGTGTTATGTTATTCGATCGTATGCCAGATAAAATTATGCAATCGGTTTTTATGCTAAACGTTAACTATGCTTTTCGTAGTTAGTTTAAATGAAATTATGCAAAAAGTTTGTATACTGATTGAAACGCACCCATCTCACCCATCTCCCCCCTTTTATCGTGTGCACTCCTTGCGATAAAAAATAAGTAAATAAAGAGTACTTCATATATGTTGAGAAAAGATTATGACGCTGTAATATGGCCCAGAAAATGCCCAGAGCAGCATCTTGCTAAGTCTTCTATAACTGATTTTATGAATCAAAAAAATTTTTTTTTACATTTCATGAGTTACACACGCTAACAAACACCGATATATTACACGCAAACACTACACTGTTAAACATCTTAGCCTAATTGTGCAAAATGTGGTTACAGAATTATCAACAAGTTTTTAGAGTTTATTGGTAATTCTGTAGCTCTGCCTACCCCACTCTGGGAATGAAGGCGTGAGTGTATGTATGTATGTTCATTTCATGAGTTGTTGCTATTAGACTATAATACTGTTTATTTTTATAAGTATAATAAGTAATTTAATATTTATTGCTTTATATAATGCTAGACTAAGTAGTAACCATTGTAATATGTTTAAAAAAATACTGACTGCTGAGTTTCTTGCGGCGTTTCTTCTCAGCAGTGGTCTTCTCTTGGGAAGCGCGGGTAGATTCTTGACGTGTAAAAGTACCCATGCGGCCTACTTACTGAATAAATATCTTTTATCTTATCTTTATCTAGAACTTTTCAAGAAGAAAAAGAGCATAGCATTAAAGCGAGTGAAAAGGAAATACAAATTCATTTTCAGAGTTATCCCACTGTACGTAATACTTGAAACATTTGCACCATTGCTAGACAGAATCCTCTTCAAACAAAAAGGACTACTCCCATAAACTGAGGATATCTCAAATGGCCCGCGGACCCCTAAATTCCCCGTAAAGGAAAGACAAGTGAGTCCCAAAGGGTGCGAGAAAGTAAGGAATGACACTATCAAAAATGTTATTTCAAAAGAAGCACCGCTCGCGGGCGTTTGCAGTAAAACTGGAGATAAGTGCGCGACAGACGGGCCTGTGAGGCGGCCATCTTGAATATGAAAATGAAGATATAAAAAAAAAAATAGATTTCTCGAGATCCATAGGATGTTAGTTACAAAAATACTTAAAAAAACTACGTTAGTACATTAATATTAAAAAGTTACATAAACTATTTCAGTCTTAAGACATGAAGGTCGGTGTATCGGCGGAGAATATCCGAATCCCACCTCCCTGCTATCATTTCCAGTATGCTATTTGAAGATGAAGATGAAAAAAAAAAGTTTTGTGTATATAATTTAACAGTGTTGTAGTTGGGACTCTGAACCGACTGACTATAGAATAATTACAACACATTCCCAAGCGAATAGCGATAAAGATAAAAAGATAAAAGATAAAAGAAATTTATTCAGTACGCACGGGCACTTTTACACGTCAAGAATCTACCAGCGCTTCCCAAGAGAAGACCACTGCTGAGAAGAAACGCCGCAAGAAACTCAGCAGTAGGGAATGCAAATAACCGGTGTCAACCGGTTTTAACCGGTTATTTTCAAACAAAATCAGTTAATAACCGGTTAAATTGCATTCCCTACTCAGCAGTCAGTCATTTTTTAAACATATTTCTTATTACAATGGTACTACTTAGTCTAGCATTATATAAAGCTATAAATATTAAATTAAATATAGTATAAAATAACATGCGTAGTTCAGCAGGAAACGTGCCAATTAAGAATCTTACGGGAGAGATAGAGAGACAAAAAAACACATACTTATGTGTATATAAGATTGTGCGAGACGACCACATAAAAGTTTCGATATGTTTTCCTACATCAGCGATGTCCTCGGATAAACAACTTTGTCGATAATCGTTTTAAATATTTATTTTAAATGATCACAATCTGTTGGCCCGTGTGTCCCAGAGATAAGGTGTGGTGTACACGTAGAATCCTCCAATGTACGTTCCTCTTTATTTGTACTTCGTTCCTTACATTTATGAAAACATGAGCCTTTCCTAACTTAGAATAAATATTTTTATAAGATTTTATACAATGTTGTCTTTAACGAAGTATACGCGAGTTATTTATTTTATGAAAAGAACAGCAGACTGCTGAATTGATTTATTAATTTCAAAAAGTTCTAAAAAACAAAGTAGGTTTTTTAATGAGAGACTAATAATTATACGCGTTATAAAGATCCTTGTTACGAATTTAACCAACCTGAAGCTCTATCTATTCTATTAAATCCTACTAATATTATAAATAAAAAAAGAATTATAATAATAATAAAGAAAAATAGCCAAACTTAAGTGGCAGTGGGACATTGCTCGCGGACTGATGGCCGATGGGGTCAGAAGGTTCTTGAGTGCCGTCCGCGGACCGGGAGACGAGCTGCAGGTAGGCCTCCAACAAGATGGAGTGACGACCTTGTAAAGATCGCGGGAACGCGGTGGATGCGAAAAGCACAAGATCGGTCTGAGTGGAGAGCCTTGGGGGAGGCCTATGTCCAGCAGTGGACGTCTTTCGGCTGACATGATGATGATGATGAATATTATAAACGCGAAAGTTTGTGCGCGTTTGTTAGTTTGTTACTCCTTCACGCTGCAAGGGCAAGGCGGATTTGGATGAAATTTAAAATGGCAATGGCTTATACCCTGGTTAAACACACACTTAGGCGAGTGTGGCGATATTTTTCCAATATTTCTTTTCTCGTGGCAATTTTTCCAGTCGCGATTTTTCCGATTCGTGACTTTACCGAATGTCTTTTTTTCGCATTCTTAATTTTTCCTGGTCACATATTTAGCATTCTGGTATTTTTCAAGTCACAAATTTCACCATTGTAATTAGGCCGAAATAGGTACGTTTAGGTTATGCTACACTAGCGGAGCTCCTTCAACTCTCTGAAACTGATATAACTATTCAGATAAATACAGATTGGGAAATTGTGATAGTGGAATTATTTCTGCTCAGATAAAAATCTTTGGCAAAAAAAAGACTGGTAAATTTTGCGAATGGAAATATCGCTTGTAGTAAAATTCGATTTTCGGAAAGTCATCGCCACACTCACCTAGGCTTCTTTCCATCATGGAATATTAAAAAAAATCGGAGCCAAAAACGATAATCTAAATCTACGCGGGGGAAGTCGCGGGCAGAAGCTAGTAAAACCATATTGATTTGACATGATATCGTATTGTCAAGGTTACGATAGCTCTTATATACTTGACAGTAATGGCGATCGAGTTGAAAGCAAAACGATAACATGTCAAAATTAATTTGGTTTAATCGAGTAGAACAGAGCTTTTGAAGGACAAAATGCATAAATTGCGAAATAAACCACTTTTCCGTCTCACATTTATAATGAATATTTTCTGCCCGCGACTTCGTCCGCGTAGATTTCGAATATCATTTGTCCATCGGGAAATTAAATTTTCCGGGATGAAAAAAAGCCTATCTGTTAATCCAGGATTTAACCTATCCCCATTTTTAATTTCATCAAAATCCGTCCAGCCACTGCAGCGTGAAGGAGTAACAAACTAACACACATACACAAACTTTCCCAATTATAATATTAGTTGGATTCGATTCTCGTTCGTAGCTATAGAAATATTTATAAAAGAAAGTACTTTTTGTACCTAGAGCCAAAAAGTGACCCTTATAACCGGCTGTGCACAGCTATAATGACTTATTTAATCACAGAAAAAATCTTTTAATCAACTAGACATATTAGAGAGTGCTGCGAAATTAATCAGTCCGAGTAAAAACCAATCCAAAGACATTACTTAAGCTAAGAGACACTTTTTTTATTAAAAAGCTGCACCAGACCTTTACAGAGTAGTAAAAATACAAATCCTTTATTTACTAAAACTCCAACCGAGGAATTCTGCCCGTCTACGGAGAGAAGTCACAAGTGCAACTAATTCATAGAAGTATATTAAACTCTCAATTGTTTATTATAAGGTTGAAATTGCAATACAATTCATATACTAAATGTGCTTTTTTTCTGTGAGAGGGCAAAATTTCCTTATCTTGCTACGTCTTTTGTTCGTAGCACTACTACGGCGTAGCACTTGCTACGCGTCTTTGTGCTACGAGCTCGCGATTAAAAAGATAAATACAACCTTTGTTTTGTCGTTGCTTTTATTCTTATTTGACTTACAATTAATTTCTTAGTATTGTAAAATGCATTGTTTTTAAGAGCTTTTGTCGTTAGAGCAAAAACGAGCTTTTTATCTCATAGTCGTGGTTTACCTCTGTTAGAATACTCTTCATTTCTGGACCTCTTATTCTACAAGTTGAAACCATATAATTTTTGACTTGTTATTGTATTGTCAGAGTTACAATAGCTCTGATGTACTTGATAGTCACGGTGGCGGAGTTAGAAACAATAGCATACCATAGAAAAAAAAACAGTATTGTTTGAATATAGGCCCTCTAGTCTCTTAAAGTTGGAGCTTACTTTAACTCAGTTAAAGTCAAATTAATAAAATAATTATTAGGTTCATCCGAATCACTAGAAATCCGGAAGGACCCTGCATTAAGTTTCGACCACCACAACATAATTAACTTATTAATTCTTATTTTTCATCTTCATCTTTATACACATTTTAATTTTCAACACTATAAAATTCAAAATATTTATTCAGTAAATTGGCCACATGAGGGCTCTTTTACACGTCGGTAACATGGAGTGAATCTACTAGCGCTTCGGACAAGACCATCATCGCGGAGAAGAAGCGCCGCAAGAAACTCCAGCAGAAGGTCATTTTTCAATCATAAAGTACAATAATACATAAAAGTAAAGTAAGTAAATAATATCAGGGGACAATGTCACACCAATTGAGCTAGTCCCTAACTAAGCTCTAGGCTTGTACTATGGGTACTAGACAACGATATCAATCTTATATAGAGAAATACATACTTAAATACATAGAAAACATCCAAGACTCAGGATCAAATACTCGTGCTCATCACGCAAATATCTGCCCTTACTGGGACTTGAACCCAGGACCGCTAGCTTCGTAGGTAGGGTCACTACCAACTGCTTAGGCGCGTCGTCTAAACCAGTGGTTTTTAACCTTTTTCCATCCACGGACCCCTAGGAAATCAAGTACAAATCCATGGACCTCTTAATATAAAAAAACAGCAATAAATTTCAGAGCACACTCAAAAAAATGAGAGCCAACAAAGAGAGATTTTCACTTAGTTGTCATAAAATGAATATAATAGTTAAGATATTAATTATATTAACCAAAACTGTATAATAGTAACAAACAGCAATTTCTTTAGTGATTCAACTAACATCTTGGTTGATGTATCTACCGTCTTAGTTGGTGTATCTATCGTCTTGTCAGGCTCGTATGGGATCAAGACGCTTATGCACAACAATCACAATCTTGTTACAAGCGACCAATTTTTTTTTTTAGTGCATTTATTTTAGTACTTACAGCAAATACAAAAATAACTTATTCATTAAAAATAAGTTACCTAAAGTGAAGGTTGATGCTGCTTCTTCGCAACTAAGTACGCGATTATTCTTTTTTGGATTGATGTTACTACTAAGTTGCAATCTCAAATGGGATTCTACTTGTAATCTGTTTCTGTATTTGTTTTTTAATATATCCAAGGCCCACGTCAAATTTCGTTAGTTCGAAAAGTAATCTTATGTCAGTCAACTAAAGTCAAAAGTCACTTTGACAGATGTCCTAAATTTAGGACATCGGGCCTTACGAGGATATACAAGGGTATTGAATGCCTTTTCACAGAGGTACGTGGTTGGGTCTTGGACTCCGCTCGCTGGAGCACGTTCGCCATTCTTTGTAAGCATAGCGATTACGAGGCTTTTGGTGGCATTTATTTATTCTTGTTAAAAGGTCCATAGGTGAGACTTCGGCCACAAAATAGATAGGTACAGAAGTCAATCTACATACAAACTGCCCTCGAGCAACGCACACATAGACACTGCTCACGGACACGATATCTCGGACCGGTTGGGACCAGTGCGAGCGCGAGTGCCATCCGCTTGAGACACGCGTCTGTGAACTTTTTTGTGCAATTATGGAACAAAATTAGGTCTAAAACGGATGGAGCAATGGAAATTTTGTAACTAGGGTAATCTTTTAGAAGTTATTAGGGAATTTCCATAGTGAACATTGACAAACTTAAAATTTTGTACGTTCTGCTCTGTAAACTTTTTGTATTGTAATAGTAGATAGGTTTATTGTTTTATTACAACTAGATACGAGTGCCACTACCACGGTTACAAGCTATAGTTGACAACCCTAGAGCGACCGCCGAGCGTAGGTATGAAAAGTGAAGTACATACATGTGATTTACTTCTGTACCTATCTGTTTTGTGCTTCGGCGGTCCCCGTACATACACTATACGCGGACCACAGTCAGGTTAAGAAACACTGGTCTAAACGATAGCGGTAGCGATCCTACCACCACTTAAGTATATATAAATTACCATAGCTGTCATCGCGTCTCCTAAGAAGCCTCTCTACCACCATTTCTCCCTAAATCGCTGGAGGCTGTATACAAGGCTTGTCGCGGAGTTGTTTCGGCGACTATAAATAAAATGACTTCCGGCGCCGGAATACTAAGCAAATTGTAGATCACAGCTTAGTTAGAGAGAGACGGTGCTGTGGTATGGTGGTTTAGTGGCGAGAGGTGTCTCGTGATCGCAAAGTACCGAGTTCGGTTCCTAGTAGCTACCGTTACCAATTAAATTTTATAACTTACTCGTAGGTAAAAGTTAAAAAAGATAATAAATTATAAAATATTTTTAGTCAGTATGTAGTCATACACGACAAAAATGTCCCAGCGCTTTCCAACAGGAGACCACTACTGGAGCAAGAAACTCAGTGGTCAGTACATTTTTTTAATATTGCTTATAGCAATGGCAGGTTTATTATTAGAGTGCTTTTAGAGGCAGTTAAAAGAGAGATCAGCATTTTACTGAGCCAGTGTCCGTTTCACCGCCGCGAGGACACACATTGCGGGCCTCCTCTGTTACCTTCACTATTTTCTTTAAAAAAGTGAATAAATGTATTTCTTGTTCTTCATCTTCTTCAGATCCTACAGGACCGGTAGCACAAGTTGTATTTTCTCGCTTGCCGCTCTGTGCGTCTCTATCGTTTCAGACTACACAAAAAGGGAGATCCGAGCGACAAACAAGTCGCGGACAACATGTGCTAGTCGTGCAAAGAAGCTTAACCGAGATATACCTCCAGGTCAGATAAGATAAGATCGGATAGATGGCTTGATTGCTATAAAGTATTATACGAAGGTTTTTTTTTTCAAGTATTGCCACAGAAGATAAATCTTTTACAGTAGTTAATTACATTTACAGTTAAATCTAGATTGTCTATATTGTAATAAAATAACAGTTAAAACTGACATATTACCAGGGCATTTTGCTCGATAAAACTATATTGATTTTGACATGCTATCGTATTGTATCGTATCGTATTGACATGGCGACCGAGTTAACATATACCTTTACCCAGTAGAAACAGTCTTATACACATAAAAAGACTAATAATTAATTATTAGTAAACTCTCTGCCTTCTTGCTATCTGTGCGCCGCCCGCAGTGAAGGCAGATTTATCGTTTTGATCTTTGTTCCTAAGCCCCGCTCTTAGACGTCTCAGTAAACAACTATATCTACCGCGGCTTGCTTAAATTATCTCATTAAGTCGAATATCGGCTTCTTACCGGGACTTATTCAGTTTAGGGCCACTTGCACCAAAAATTTAACACTGGGTTAAGACACTAACTCGAGTGAGTACACGTCCGATTCATACGAGAACTGTTATCTTAACTCGAATTAGTGTCTTAAGCCAGGGTTAAATTCTTGGCGCAAGTGGGCCTTAATGGGTTTCACACTTTAATAAAATGCAAGCTTTGAAAATCCGACTCCATGTTTTGATATCGTTCTCTATGTATTTATAGTAGCTATGTTTTAGTTACTTTGAATTCCGCCCGTTGGTGTTTTTTTATTACCCTTTGATTCTATAGGTAACGACGCCACATTTGCCAACCATCGGTACATCCCTCTCTGTGTCTACGAGGGGTCAAATGGGGGATGTCCAATAAGATCACCGGTGGGATCCCCCAAGTACAAAATTAATAGGTAGGGGATCCTACCATGATCTTACTGGACATCGCGATCAAATGACCATATCATATAATATACAGGGCAAAATCATTTTCTTGTTATTGGGTAAGAAGTTGTTTATAGTAGGTATGTATTCTTAGATATTTTTAAACATTTAAACCAATATTAAACTATCATTCATATTATTTTTGAACAACTGTTTATGAATTTCATTAGGCATTAAGTATGAGTAAGTGACGGGTTACATTCATCTGGCATAAACTTTTTTTGGCATAATCATCATTTTGGCATTCTCATCATTTTGTTATAAAATAAACCTAAACCTTATGGGTTCTATGACATGATAATTTAAATAATTCTGAAAAGTATACGGTTTCCGAAAAAAAGACTGTAAGCTCAAAGATGATTATGCCAAACGATGATTATGCCAAATGTTGAGTATGCGAAATGATGACTATGCCAAAAAAAGTTATGCCAGATGAAGGGTACCCGTAAGTGACCAATGTTGTTAGATCAATTATGTAAAATGGTTATTTCTTAGAAGCAGAATTTCTATTCGCATTTATTTTCCTAATCAAATTTTCACAATCGTGTTTTTCCTAAAGCGTTTAATCTCATCGCATTAATTTTCATTCCAGAAATCAAATTCAAATCAAATTTTATGGTTCTTATGGACCCGCTATTACTCTCTTCCTACCCACTCCTACCCAAAAGGGTGCTTTGGCCCTTCGCGACCTTTGACAGTAGTGAAACTAACAAAACCTAAACCTACCTGCCTATTTCGAATAAGTTTTAAGTGGGAAAAATTTGCTACTCGGTGAAAACTGGACCGGAAAACATTAAGATTGAGAAAAATGGTAATAGAAATTTTGCGTCAGAGAAGAAAATATTTTGGTAAAATAATGTAACAAGTCTCTTCCTAATATAAAGGACACTACCAGGTCTCGATAGAAGCTTTGGCCTGAGAAAAAACTGTAATGTATAATTATATAATTTGGTTTCTTAATTTGATGAAGAAAAATATTTAAAACAATGCTGTGGTGTTGGTTTTTCTAAAGAATTTATCTAAAAAAAATATATATAAATAATCGTAACGTTACTCGCAAGATGTCTTATTTAAAAAGTATCCGCGGGCTTTTTTTTCAGAGTGTTTGAGGCCAAGATCTGGGCATTGTCCTTTAAATATTTAACCTTACCAAGGTCAAACCCACCACTGTTAGCTTTGTTAACGCACTACTAACCACACTAAACATTTACAAGTACGCTAGCGCCATCTATAAATACCCCACTAACTCCCGGCAACACCAGCCCACTTCGCGGCAATGTTGCCACAACAAACACTCCAGAGCATATTGCTTTCTCCCAAACTGCTGCGTAATCAAATTTGTAGGCGCTCGCAATAATTCTTCAATTAACTTGACGTAGGAATGCGCGAGTGGGTGCGGTGGCGCAGGTTATAAGAGATATGCGGGAAGACTACACCAAAGTACAGTATGATTATGTGAGGCTTTATTTTACATTTTTTTACCAGACTGCCGAAGGAGGAGGGTAATGTGTTTATCAGCCTATATGAAGGGTCCACGGAAAGAACATGTCTAGTCACTTTTTTTTTAAAATGAGTTTTGATTCTCAAAAGCTAGAGGACGAAATGAACTATTACCTACCTTTCAGTTTAAGATATAAATCTTCATTTGTCTTGTATTTTTCCACTCTTAAAAAAACCTCTACATGAAAATTACGTACAAAATAAGATGTTTCCTAACTTTCAAATCACGATATCTCAAAAAGTTACTAATGTGACTAGACATGTTCTTTCCGTGGACCCTTCATATATGTATGTTTGTTTCTTTGTGGCGCTCTAGAAACTAAACGCATGGACCGATTTTCTTATGTCAATCGAATTGTCTTAATCTTACAAAGATATGACAGTAATCAAAATTCAATATGGCGGCAACCACCACACACCATCAAGTTAATAACAGCTATCGTTATGTGGACTATACGGTTACAATAGGGGTAAAAACTTGGAATGAAAGCCCTGAGGGTCTTTTGCCTAACGCACTCGCAATCGCAATCGTTAGCGTTAGGCAATAGCGACGCTGGTCCTCTTCTCTACATTGCCTTTACACTTATTGTTAGTATATTACAATTGAAATATTATATTACTTCAATAAAAATACATTAAAAAAAAACTCAAATCAGAATTAACATTTTGTCGCAAGTCAAATATGAAAGGATAAAACTATGTAACGGGACTCTATTCTACTAAGAAAAACCATTATAGCCTTTGAAATCTCATATTGCCAACGTAACGGCAGCTCTTATTTACTTGACTGTAAGGCCACCGAGTTACAAACAATACCTTAAAACGTCAAAGACGATATGGATAGAGACCCAGACGCGGTCAATCAATATACGACAGTATTTTTGGTTCAAAATGTTCGTATTTATCTTGCTGTCTCAATCAGCTTTAGCCTCATTGATAAACTAAAATACGAACTGATGTAGGAAAACATATCGAAACTTTTATGTGGTCGTCTCGCACCACATAAAAGTTTCTTTTTCTCTATCTCTCCCGTAAGATTCTTAATTGGCATGTTTTCCTGCTGAACTACGTATGTTATTTGATACTATATTTAATTTAATATTTATAGCTTTATATAATGCTAGACTAAGTAGTACCATTGTAATAAGAAATATGTTTAAAAAATGACTGACTGCTGAGTTTCTTGCGGCGTTTCTTCTCAGCAGTGGTCTTCTCTTGGGAAGCGCTGGTAGATTTTGGACGTGTAAAAGTGCCCGTGCGGCCTACTTACTGAATAAATTTCTTTTATCTTTTTTTTTATCTTTATCTTGAACTTATCCATCAAAATAAGTACCATATCGTTTGGTTATGTGCTAAGTCTGTGTCTATTTGGCTAAGAAGCAGAAACCTTCATAATCTAAGCAAGCCAGCGCTTTAGTTTGAAGGTCACGTAAATCCCAACTTCCGATTAAGTTAGTGCCAAATTCTCAAGTCATTACGAGTTTAGATGTTGAAAGATAAAGCTAATTTTAATGCGGAGCGTTGAAGTCTAACGAAAATGTCGTGACGTGACTCAATTATAAGCAGACCTAGGAATATACGGGGCATAATTAAATGACAGCTAGGGATTGCCAATATCGATAAACTCAATTTATCGATGCTTTTCCCATATACTATAGATGGCTCCAAGTTTTGATTGTCAAAATAAAAAATTTAAAGTATGCAAATGAAACAAAATAGCAACATACATACATAATCTCACGCCTTCGTTCCCAGAGTGGGGTAGGCAGAGCTACAGAATTACAAACATCTCTAAAAACTTGTTGATAATTCTATAACCACAATTTGCACAAATAGGCTAAGATGTTTACCAGCGTATTAGTGACAGGTTGCAAGCCCATCGCCTAACAGTACTACAAGCCTTTATTCCCTTAGTCGTCTCTTACGACATCCACGGGAAGACATGGAGTGGCACTATTCTAACTCGGCAACCACACGAGGCAACAAATAGCAACATAATTCTGGTTATTCTTTTTTTTTAAAGGATTTTTTAACCTTCATTCGTCATCATCATATTTTTTTACTCCTAACAAATTCTGATCGTTCATTTTAACAATAGTAAATGGGACAGTAATTCTCTCATTGTCATGATATTTTTTTCCTTATGAAGGTTAAAAAATCCTTTTAAAATAAAGAATAACCAGAATTATTTTACTATTTTGTTTCATTTGCATACTTTTAATAAAAATTTATTTTACTAACAAAATTTGGGGCGATCACTAGTAAATGGGAAAAGTATCGATAATTGAGTTTATCGATATGGGCAATCCCTAGCTGTCATTTAATTTTGCCCGGTATATTCCTAGGTCTGATTAAAAGTATCTAGTCTAAAGAGTTTGTACGCCTAAAAGGAAGATAACAGAGATTTAAAGAAGCTAACTATCGTTTCTACTAGTTTATTTTTTAAACCAATCGCATCACTGGAAGACGTGACTTTTCGTATCTCGTCATCTAACAGTGACGCGATTGGTTTAAAAACGAATCGAATAGAAACGCTAGTTAGCGTAGTGCATCTTGGCAGGGCCTCCTGTATGTAACCAACCTGTGTATCACAAATAAATGATTACTTACTTACTAGAGGAAGCCCGCCCGCCTGTTGCGATCTTCTTCTGTAGTAAGTGATCCTTAACTTGTTTAATGTATGTATGTATGTATATTCTCTTTATTACACAAAAATATTAATATTATAATATTGTTATTAAACTAATGTACAAAGGCGAACTTATCCCTAAATAGGATCTTTTCTAGCAAGTATGTGTTTATTGTTGTCGTATATATGTATTTATTCATGACTGTTTGTTTGTTATTAGGGTACTTATTTAACCATTTTTTTTGTTATTTTGCCTTTGTTTTGTATTTCTTTTGTATTCTTGTACAATTAAGAATATACATACATACGTCCACTGCTGGACAAAGGCCTTCCCCAAGGTGTTCCACAACGATCGGTCCTCTGCTGCTGTCATCCAGCGGTTTCCCGCGACCTTTATCAGATCGTCGGTCCACCTTGTGGAAGGCCTGCCGACACTTCGTCTCCCGATTCGCGGTCGCCACTCTAGAACCTTCCCGCTCCAACCAATTCCGAATTCTCCCTATTTTGCGGCTGATGATGATGATGATGATGATGATACATACATACATACATCGTACGCGTAGAATTAGTTTCCCGCTACTCCCCCTATTTTATCTCTTTAGGGGATGCATTTTCAAAAATACCTAGGTAAAATATTTTTGTGGTAATCGCGTATTTGTTCCCAAACTTTGGATGTTTTCTGTCTTCAAGTATGTATTTCTTTAGATAAGTATGTTTTTCGTTGTCTAGTATCCATATTACAGTCAACATCATAAATGTGATCATTTATGTACCTTGTCACTTTAACGCCGTGTTTGAAATGTCATACAAAATTCTGAAACGATTGAAAGCGACAAGGTACATAAATGATCACTTATTTATGATGTTGACTGTACAAGCCTGGAGCTTTGTTTAGGACTAGGTGATTTTGTGTCAGACTGCCCCTGATCTTCCCACGAGATACGAAAAATTTATCAAAGTGATAACACAAATGATAACCACCTTTAGAACAATTATGACCTAATTCAAAATTTGTGCTTTCAAACTTCGATTCATAAATTTATTATCATAGAGACCTAACTCGAAATTTAAAATTTCTCAATTAGGTCACTATTGTTCTGAAGGTGCTATTGTATATTATGCCACATTGCACAAACGTTCATAAAAATCAATGTTACTTTAAGTCGCTTGCTATCTCTGTTTACCTTGGTAAATAAGAAAGTGACAGGTGTCCTAATGAAGCATTTTTAATGAATGAACATAAATTATGAAAAAAGTCCCGCGATCTCCACCGCTGCCGCTCATGACTCGGTCTACTCCCAAAAGCATCAGCGAAAATGACTCCCAGTTAACGATTTATGACTTCACCTCTGCATGTACTGGATTACTGGCAATGGACCCCGATCTCATGACCGAGGGTTGATAGAGTGACGACATCATATAAACATGTTCGGAGTCAAGTAAGGAGGTTTAACTTTTTGAACGCCTAACGTCGAATACAAAATAAAATGTGTCACAGGTCAAACATGTTTGCTATGCTATGCAAATTACAACTTAATTGATACTAAATAAAGTCTATTTTAATTTCGAACTTGTGTCGGCTGTACCCATCGTGGCGTCAGTGGCACAACTTTCAGTTGACGGCCAGAGAAGTCTGTGGCGCTCAAAAGGTTAGCCTTGGTGGAGAATAATGACTTCGTGCTATTGGCCTTTTTACGGAAAATTCGAAAAGGCTAATAAAAATTACCGGAGACCACAAATCTAGCAGGTTCCTTGGGCAACGCTTAATCATCTTGGAAGTTCGAGGGAATACAAAGTTTGGGCACCTTAAGTTATATACTAAGACAGGATTTTAAAAAATTGTCCCCCTTTAGATAGAATTAGGTGGAGTAGCTGGAATTCCACGCGTAGTCACGGGTGTCCTCAAATCCTACTAATTTTATGAATGCGAAAGTTTGTTCGATTGTTTGTTACCTTCAAGCTGCAACGGCTGGACGGCAGGCCTTTCGCGTAACTCACTCGCAATCGCGATCGGCTTCAAAACAAAACAATTGGTTTCATTTTGTATGCAGACAAGCCTTCGATTTCCAAAATGAAAACGATTGTGATTGCGAGTGTGTTTACCCGAAAGGCCTGCGGATTTGGATAAAATTAATTAATTAATTACTTTTCATCTCAAAAATACAAAATAAAAAACAAATTTATACGATAAAACTATAATCGAAATCTACGCGGATGAAGTCGCGGGCGGAAGCTATAATAAACATAATACACTATTCATTAAACTCTACATTTCTCTACCTTCAAACACAATCCTCGCTACAAAGCACAAATTTAACGGACACACTTAAAGGTTTCACAGAAAAATCGGAACAAGAGCACGCTGGTTTCAGGAAAGACGCAAACTTTGAGAAACTTACGCAAGTCTCGTAAAGAGTTGTTATTCCGGCGCATATGTAGTTAGCTTTAAAACTTAGCATGGATTTATATTATATTGGATTAAGTTATGGTTACAAATTGTAACAATCTTGGGAGTTTGAACTGGCTCTTCTTGTACTTTTTTCTCGTTTTCAACAGATGTTTTGGGATTAAAGTATTTTCTCTGTTATAATAAACGCAAGTCAACTAAAGGGCTTTATCCTCATCCTTTGTAATATTTTAATTTGAAAGATAGACACAAAGAATATAGCAAAAATAAGTTTACTTTGCGATTATGAATAAAGAAGTTAGAAAATAAGTTACTCCATGTCCCGTATGCATATCGAAATTCCAGTAATAGCAGGCGAGGTCGCAGGCAGAGGCTAGTGTTTATTATTTTGTCTGCAACGCGACCCCGTTGTGCCGGATATGCCTCGTCACCCCATTATCATGATAATTCCACGCCACCATGCATTTATTTCTATGATTTATCTATTACGACTATGATATATGAATAGAAAAATGTTGGCAATAGTATATGTATGCTTACATACTAGTAGCTGGGATACGCGATAATTATGTAGCTTTAAGCTTCCGTAGTCAAACTAGAAACTCTTGTAGTTTATCCATGTCCGGTCTGTCCGTCTGTGTTCCGAAATTATTGAAGTAACAAATCTGACATGTATTTGAAATTACAGTCCTAAGCGAAAATGTTTGTTAATAAACAACGATAGATGGCGTCAGCATACCCTCCGAGTATGAAAAAGCAAGCGATCACTAATTTCGTGGATCTTAAGTAGGGTCTTGGTGGCGTAAGTGGTAATGCGCCTGCATCGGCCCGGAGAGCCAGAGGAGATGTAGGTTCGAATCCTGCCTAAGACCGACGATTTTTTTTGCTTTAATATAGTTTAGAATCTCGTAACAGACGTTTCTGTTAAATTTAAAAATCTTTACAGTCCTTTAAATTTCATCCATATCCGTAAATGTTTCACAAATAACAAAGCATCTAAACAAACACAATTTTTCACATTATAAAATATTGTTTATAAAGTCTGTTCCTATTAATTCCGACACTCTTATAAACAAATCAATTTACCATTATAACTCCATATTCGCGTACTTTTAAAGGTAGCCTAGTCATCTTATTTATTTACATACTTAATCATTGTCTTCATGTTTATTTTGAGGCAGTAATCTCTATTTTAACCTTGTATTTTTTTTATCAAAAGCACTTTCGTTAAAATACTATGGCACTGACTGGTGCTTGACATATACATTTAGTTTTTTCGAAATACACTTTGACATAAATAGGTATTGACGTCTTGATAGATTTGATTGATTAACTAGTTAAGAGGTTTTCGTCTTGGTCGCACCCAGCAGTGCGACAGAGATGAAATAAACGGTTTAAATAACAAAAAAATCTATGGTGTTCTTAATTAATTCGAAAGGTTTTCTGTTTTAATAACACAAGCTTATTACATTGGCTACGACTCCATTCTCAGAGAAAAACTCGTTTATCACTTTTCCATCGGTAACTGCCTAATGGGGTTTGGGTAAAAGTGTTGTCATTTGTAAAATTCATACATTTTCAAGGTGAGCGGCCATTCGTAAAAATGGTAAATTATGATAGAATTATTAAAAATAAACATATTTTGTTATATAATGTAATACTCTTAAATGCATCGGAGCCGAGATATTTAAATATTCATACTTGGGCGTACTTTTGTACTAAAAACTGAATACTTAAATCTTTAAAATTTCCGCTCCGATATTATTTAACGCCATAAATTATATATATCTATGTGTATTTAGAGGTCCTCTAAATAACTATGTAAAAATCATCCGTGGCCGCTGAAAAAAAATTACAATATTCTTCAAACAAATTTACCCAATGCCCTTTCGGTGATAAAAGGTACCCTATGCCCTTTTTCAAAGTTCAAGCCTAGGTACCAATTTCACCATACGATGTTAAATTTAATCAATGTTAATCGTCTGTTAGTTCATACATTTTGACAGCTGTTAACGCTCTAATCGTCCGTTAAGTCGTTAACATCGTATGGTAAAATTGGTACTTAGTATCTCTATACTAAAATTAATTAAAACAGTTTAATGTTTTAGCTGAGAAAAGCTTACTTGTTTTAACATTTAAAATACTAAAACACTTCCCCCCTTACTAATAAACGTTGAGTAACGGTGGTATAGCTATACAATGTTTTGTCCTTATCTGTCACTGTGACATTTGAATTTGACAGATAAGGACGAAACATTGTATATTTATCATTAGTATTTCATCTTGTTAATATTAATTTCAACAAATTTACACAACATTTAAATGCTCATAACTTTAATATAAGCATTACTCAAGCGACGAAATATAAACTTATGACATATCGTGTGAAACGTCACGTGATTTAATTCCCCAACTTTGTGACAGACCGCGGAGTGCGGTGTACCTCCATATTTATATGTCGACGGAAATCGTAAATACACGGTATGAATAGTTTTCGCGAAACAGGTTGAAACTGGATATGCTTGAGCGTGGTTTGTTTTTTTTTAACTTCGTGAGCCTTTGCTGCTTTACATAAGTGTAATAAATTCCCGTTATACAATTATTATTCGCATGTTTTGAAACTGCACGGTATGCAATATGTCGAGGATATGTGTAGGAGGCTTGCTAAGCTACGGTTCGACTCCCGGTTTTGTGTGATAATTAGACATAGATATTTTCCTGGCACGAACGCCATGTGGTTAGTGTTGGACATAATAATAGACATCGATAATCCTGTTATCGATAAGTACCACTTCAACATCATAGAGTGGGTGCCTGTCGTATCGCATAACTGTTTTTTGTCCTAAAAATGTTTGGCCGGGAATGTTTGGCATACTGTTGAATGGCATACTACTCGTTTGTCCTAATAATTTTTGCGCATACTCATTTAAAGTCCTAAAGCAAGTTTATCCTAATATTGATAACTCTAAAATCTAATTACCTAAAGCATAATATTCCTAACATGAAGTGTCGTAAGAATTATTTTGCCTATTATTAAATTGGCTACAATTACAGCACCTAAACTAAACTATGGTAGGCGTGAAGTCAGAATCGTTACGTGTTGTACCTTCAGGCAGGTCAGATTTCGGTTAGGTTAGGTACGATGACGAGCGAAGCGAGGAGGAGTGTTAGCTTGTACTGTGACCGTAACGAGCGAAGCCAATTTCCGAAATCAATTTCCGAATTTGTTTACGAACGAAAACAATTTTAGCACATTAAATATTAGGAATATTACAATTATGCACATCAATCATTCGACAGTTGAATCTTAGCCACATCAAACGGTAGGACAAATAATATTTAGGACAAACGATAATAGGAGCAACAATTTTGGACAATCAAAAATATGCGGAACAAAGTGTATGCCATACGTTATTAGGACAAAAGACGTTATGCGACACAACGATAGGACTAATAATTGTATGCCATCCGATATAGACCCCCTAAAGTGGCTTACTAACTTACCAAAAAAGTTTCAATACTCAATACTTTATTGCAATACATAATGTGTACAGGTTGGAATACAGTAATTTTATGCGCATTATGAACCCTGTCGGGCACAGCAACGAGAGAGGATCTTTTATTTCGAGAATCATTTAAGAAACCCTTACATTTTTATTACAGGCCGTAAACTTCTATACGTGTCGTGATATGCAACACTAATAATACTTAATAAAAAATGAAGATACACTGTAGTCATATTCAATATCATATAAGGTTGTTTTTGGGAATAAAAATAGATTCTGTGAACATCTGCGTTAATTTGAAACAATCTCAGCGTCGAAGACTTACGGGAGGTATAACTCAGTGGAAGGGAAAAAAAGAAAACTACAAAGTGTTTCTTCATTATTCGCAACTTCACAAGAATGTAAATTATTATATAATAAATTTATTTGGTTTTGGTATTATGTTGATATTATAAGATATCGATAAACTAAGAATCAGAAGGAAGTCACTAGCGTTGCAACGTTCGTGCCAGGAAAATCTTTATGTCAAGTGATAATAAGGAATAATCATGACTTTCACAGCATCAATAACAGTTGATTCATGTAAAATTTGATTCATTTTTTAATTTCTATAAAAGTAACCAAGATATAAGCCAACACAGATTTATGCCTATCTCTTTCTAGCAAAAGAAAATTTAACATGAAGTTTTACATGACGTCACACAGCGTAACGGATCTCTCTATCTGGTCTAAGATCCGAATAAGAGAAGATTTCCAAATTGATTGGTCCAAATCTTCTCTTATTCGGATTATCGGTTAATTTTTAAATTTTTAATTAATTATATACTGGATTGAAAATTTTCAGCCTACCTATTCGCCACATATTATTATTATTTATTGTATTAAATTTGATATAAAATACTTTTCATCGAATAAACAGCCCGGTCCAAATCTTCTCCTATTCGGATCTTCTACTAATCTAACCGCTGTCTAATGATCCAACCCAATTTTTTTTTAGTTTTATTTTAAATAAATATATTAAATTTATTGCTCATAGATTCTAGCATATTTGTATCTTTCGAGTAATAAACTATGATACCGTTTTATTACCGCCAACTTTGTTGTGACCTTTACAACCTGGGCCGGTTTAACGGTTCGGGTTTCCTTTACACGACACAGACATTGTATTTCAAGCCGAGAATATTAACGACTTCACTCAAAAACTGACGTTTTAATGACTTTTTTTAAGTTAACGTTCAAAAGGTCTTATTATTTAAAAATATATATTTATAACTAGCTTCGTCTGTGGAAATTACAAACCCTCAAACTTTAGTATTTATAACACTAGCTTCTGCCCGCGACTTCGTCCGCGTAAATTTCGATTATCGTTATTCCCTCGGGAACTTTTAAATTTTCCGCGATGAAAAGTAGCCTATGTGTTAAACAAGGGTATAGGCTATCTCCATTCTAAATTTTATCCAAATCAATCCAGCCATTGCAAGGAGTAACAAACTAACACACATACGAAACTTTCACCTTTGTAATATTAGTAGGATAATACAGAAAATGTGTCAAATTGCGTATTATAATTTCAAAAAACCTGGCGGGCTACAATTAGAAGTGCGTAATGAGTAATGCGTATGTATAATTTTGATAACTTTTTCTAAAGTACTACAAATTCATGATATTACCACCGATTAATATGATTTGATACTAAAAAAACATCCCACCATTATCACAAATTCGCAAAAACAAAGCTGCCAACGACCAACATTATTTCACCACTTCTACAGCCATCAAAAATACAGACATCCCATTTTCTGATAAAAAAATTACAAACGCGCGCTGCTTGACAAAAACGCTCAATCTATTTGCAGAAACACCCTGCCAGAAATATAGCTGTCTTTTTTGAACTCGAGGGCTTTCGCTATCGCTGGCCCGCTTAGAGGGAAATTCCGCAACAAATGAGGTGAAACCACAAGTACGATTTGACTAAAAGCAACGATTTGTAACGCTACGAGTGGATTCAACACTTTTGCAGATGGGACCCCTGGGTTATATCGGACGGAATCATTTTGGACGAAAAATTGGAATAGGAAACTGGAATGGTTGACTAGTGTGGGCAATGTAGGGGTTACATTCGATCTTACAGTCAGTTTTTCGTTTATTTATAAATAATAAGAGGCAGTGGTAGGGTTTACGTAATAAAATGGTCAAATAAAATGGAAAAAAAATAAGGGGCAAATATTTTTTGACGACTAAGTTAAATTGTGTTAGTATTTGATTTATTATTTTGTTGACTGGTAGAAAATGCCTTATGACAATAAGTTGCCTAATTTTACTTGTTTTTATGCGATAAAGATTAAGTGAAAATGATTTTTAAATGTAGTTATTTAGACTTATATAATTCCTTGAATCCATTTTTGAATAGCCAAAAAACTCATTTTCACAAATAAAACCCAACCGAGCAATAGCAATTTTCTATATCGATGACAAGTAAATACGACACATCAAATAAACAATCCCCTCAAATTATTTGCTACAATTCACAAAAAAATCCATCATGAACTCATTTCACAATACAAAACATGCTCGACACCCAACTGGGTACGAAAAATACCCTTTTATTACACACCACGAGCGTTATTAAAAGACATCATTCTAAACAGCGTACAATAAACAACCCATTACAGCGCCCTCTACATACAAGATTTAGAGCCAGAGCAGGCGATGTATAACTGTCACCGTCTTTCCCGTAACGTTTGGTGTGTGCGTCCTGCTCTACATTAAGAACGTTCCGAATTTAATTTTGGTAAAAGCAACAATTTATAATCTTGCGAGCTAACATCATATCGCTTCGTCCGTTTGCTTTGTAGCAGAAGAGCTGGTGACATAATATTTGGGAAATAATAATATAAATTGAAATTTATGTTAAGTAAAAAAAAACATAAAATAGTGACGAGGTAGGGGTTATTAAAATTTCAAAAATAACGTAATAAGAGAAATAGAACTAAATAAAAAATATTAAAAACATAATTATGATTGCGTTAACGTTGTGATGAATCATTTTCGTTACGTAATAAAAGACCTTTGTCCAGCAGTGGACGTCTTTCGGATGATATGATGATGATAATGATGATGAAAAGAAGGTTACTTCACAATATTTTTGAAATCCACCCATATATAAGATGCCAATACCTAACAACGGACGGGAGACACGCGGAGTAGATGGATAGCTAGATAAATGGTAATAAATCTGGGATCCCTAAGTCTGTCAGGCCGCCTTTTAATTATTTGAATGTTGAGCGGTTTAATGAATTAATGAGCTTTGCAATAAATTATTTCCAAAATTAGCGTACGGCTTATTTTCGATTTATTTATTTGTAACATTTATTAATCTTGAAATAAAAATTCAAACAGTGTTTAAAGTTTCGTTTCGCCATATTTTCATTTATTTAATACTTTATAGTAAGACCAAACGGTGTTACATACAAAAAAAAGATATCGAGTACCTTTCTTTTAAATAAAACCCGCCTCCAAATCGAGCACTAGCTCTTGGCCAACAAAGGATGAATAGGGGTTTATTTTATTGCATACTAATATCGTTTTGGGTATATTTGTGTTAAGGGTCAGGTCACATTGTACCGAGTATTAGTATGTGAGTTATTTATTTGGAAAACAGGTAGGAAAATAGGTTTGGCATACTTGAAAGGACAAAGAAAACCACCCGAGGAAGGTATAAGTATAACTCTGTTTAATAGGTAAAGATTTAGATCACACGACACATGGCGACAATGGTAAAATGGTGACAAGAACAGTCTCTTGTTTTATTCGTACTTCAAAAATACCATAGAGGCGCATAGACAATATTTTATTGCTCCCAACAATACTACATTTGAAGTATCTACAGGGTGTCCCGTAAATCGAAGTTAACCCGCCTAGGGCTGATAGAGCGACTAAAAACCCCTATGTATTTTCAACGATTTTTACTAGTTTCGGTTATTGAGCTTCTGAATTTTTGTAATTTTCCCTGATATCCATGTTACAAAAATACATTAATTTGATGTTTTATTTCAAAACTTTTTCAGTGGTATGTTACATAATTAGAATCATTAATAATCAGCGAAGTATTTAAACCTACATCCTCGCTTTTTTAAATATATTTTAAGTAATCATGGACATAAGGGAAAATTACAGAAATTCAGATTAAAATGCTCAATATCTCCGAAACTAGTAAAACTCGCTGAACATACAAGTATAAAGGGGTTAAGTACCAATTTCACCATACGATGTTAACCACTTAACAGACCATTAAAGCGTTAACAGCTGTCAAACTGTATGAACTAACAGGCGATTAACGTTGATTAAATTTAACATCGTATGATGAAATTGGTACTTCATCGATAGCTTTTTAGCTTCTCAATCAGCCCTAGGCGGGTTAACGTCGATTTACGGGACACCGTATATCGCCTTTGGCCTGCACCTCTATTCTAGGCAGTTAAATCCAAATTGTATTTGACCTGTTACGGTATTGTTTTTACCCGACTGCCGAAGGAGGAGGGTAATGTGTTTCACAGCCTATATATGTATGTGTGTTCCTTTGTGTCACTATAAAAAGTAAACCCGTAGTCCGATTTTGATGATTCTTATGTAAATCGATTTGTCTTAATCTGGCGAATGTCACTGAAGATATGACAGTAATCAAAATTCAATATGGCGGCAACCAGACGCTATATTGTGCAAATTAAAAGAAAAAATAGTCGACCAAGTATGATAAGTGGGGTATCATTGAATAGGGATTTAAAAATCATCTTTAGGTTTCTTTCATCATTTTTCATTTTGAATGATCATTTAGGATTTATATCGATTTAAAGTTGGTTAGCAACAGTCGGGTTTTGAAAGCTTGCTTTTTGTTAAAGTTAATAACTCGATATAGTTGAGACATATCAAAACATAGAAGAAGAAGCAGGTAGCCTGGTTGGTAGTGACCCTGCCTACGAAAAACGCGGTCCTGGGTTCAAATCCCCAGTAAGAGCAGATATTTGTGTGATAAGCGCGAGTGTTCGTTCCTGAGTCTTGGATGTATTCCATGTATTAAAGTATGTATTTCTTTATATAGTACATTGTTGCAGAGTATAGAAAGTACGCGATTTTTGGACGAGTCATATAGAGCGCCTCAACTACGTGCACGAGTCCATAAATTGCACTTTCTACCGAGGCAGACATAGTGCTTTTCACAACTACTGGGAGCAAATAAAAATTAAATTCGTATTCAAAACTCAAATTTTAATTCATGTTAATGTGAGATCGCCTCCAATTTTACTATAGATAACTTTTTTTTAATCTGGACCGTTTTTCTGACCGAATTCTCGTGGCACTCGAGATTAATAAACTAACATGCGAGATGAAGATGTCAACTCCATATAAAATTGTATTTGTTTCGCCATATCTCCCATGTAATTTCATCTCTAGTGGTTCGAGAATAGGGGCCAGGTTTAAAAAAAAAGCAGTGACATAGTTTTTAGTCTCTGTAAAAAAAAACACATACTTATGTGTATATAAGATGGTGCGAGACGATGAACTATATTTTGTATTTTTTCCAATTTTCAGGCTGAGTAGTTTCGTGGATCACTATTATAATTTCCTAATTTGTCCCCCAAAACTGACCCTTGTTTAAAAAAATATATTTATTTACTTTGCACATCTGTGTTTGGGTCATAGGATTACACTATCGTACCAAAGGGGCTTGGGTAAAAGTGTTATCATTTGTAAAATTCATACATTTTCAAGGTGAGCGGCCATTCGTAAAAGTGGTAAATTATGATAGAATTATTAAAAATAAACATATTTTGTTATGTAGTAATACTCTTAAGTAAATCAGAGCCGAGATATTTAAATATTCATACTTGGGCGTATTTTTGTACTAAAAACTTAATACTTAAATCTTTAAAATCTCCGCTCCGATATTATTTAACGCCATAAATTATATATATCTATGTGTATTTCGAGGTCCTCTAAAAAACCATGTAAAAATCATCCGTGGCCGCTGAAAAAAAAATGACAATATTCTTCAAACAAATTTACCCAATGCCCTTTCACCTGATTTGGTCCAGTAGATTCGTAGCATATTGGTTGTGACAGACGGACGGACAGACAGACAGACTGCACAAGTGATCCTATAATGGGTTCCGTTTTTAATTTTTTGTATGGAACCCTAAAAAATATAAAAACATCCTAAATTCTGGCCAAGATCCACCATCTCAAACTGGCATAAAGTTTACGATTGATACTTTAACCAGTATTTTTGTTCAGTAAAAACTTCATGGCACAACTAGTGGGGTGAGCGCGGAGTACTCGTTAGACCACGAGCCTACTGCAAATTATTTCTCTTAATTTATGAGAATTAGAATTATGTTTATCAATTTTACCTTATTTTATATTACTAATATGATAAATGAGAAAGTCTGTATGTTTGGATGTTTGTTACTCTATCACGCTTCAACCACAAAATGGATCAAGATGAACAGAAAGGACAGATGGCGCTGTCATCTAGTAAACATCAGCTCCGTATTAATTATTAATTTATAATTCCGATAGATTGTATTTTGAAGTGCGATAGTAAACATTCGACTGAATATTGTCTTAAGCGTCTGTGTAATTGTTATCTCTGAATATTTTGCGGTACTTTTCTGTTAATTTGTGACTCAAATAATATAAATAACTTAATCAAATCGTACTTAATTAACCGAAAACAAATCATACAAATAAATAGATTATGTGTTAATTCAAAAGCAGAAATTACATATACATCAAAGATCAGACCAATTCATTATGGCGTCCCACAGGGCAGTGTTTTGGGTCCATTATTATTCTTAGTTTATATTAACGATTTGCCAAAAGCGATAAAATCCCCTATGGTTCTCTTTGCTGACGATAGTACAGTAATATTCACTGGTATACGATCAGCGACATATGAAAGTGAAATAAACGATTCACTGCAAAAAATAATTGAATGGTTAACTAGTAATAATTTGAAAATTAATTTAGGAAAAACCAAAATTATGACATTCCATCAAAGAATCAACAATGTACCTACTTTAAATATAGCTTATAAGGAACAACAGATTGACAAAACTGACGTTACAACATTTTTAGGATTAAATTTAGACCATAAGTTGACTTGGAAAAATCACACTGACATTATATGTAAGAAGCTAAATCAATTTTCTTTTGCTTTATATAATCTGCGAAAACTTGTCAATGAGTCAGTGGTGTTAACCTCATACCATGCCTATGTGACATCCTCCCTCAGATATGGTATTATATTTTGGGCCAATTCTACTGACAGAGAAATGGTGTTTAGAGCGCAAAAAAAATGCATCAGATCTTTATGTGGCATTAATAATCTTGACTCATGTAAACCACATTTTCAAAGATTACATATATTAACTTTTCCGAGTTTATATATATATGAAATTATAATTTTTGTTAGATGTAACCTACACTTATTCCAAAGCTTTAACAGTTTACGACATAGGAAAAAAATTGGAGGAGTGCCTTCTAGAACTGCTTTACTGCAAAAGAGCATACTCGGAATGGCTCCTAGAATATATAATAAAGTACCTGATGAGTTAATGGAAATAGAAAATTTAACAGAGTTCAAAAATCAATTATTTAAATTCCTAGTGAAAAAAGCGTTCTACTCTATTAATGAATTTATATTTAGTACCTAATAACAATTAGTTAATAAGAACTGCATGAGTATCTTATTTAACTAAACTCCAATTTGTATGCCTTGCGGCTCAACATAGTGATACAACATTTGCTACTAACAACCTCATGTACCTACCTGTGTTGGAACAAATAAATGATTTTGATTTGATTTGATTTGATTTGATTTGATTTGATTTGATTTGATTTCATGAAACTTGGCACATATAGGTTAAGCCCTGGAATAGGACTAGTTATACGGAATATTTTTATCCCGAAAAATTGGACGTATCCCGAGGGAGCAGCGATAAACGACTTCTACGAACGAGTCGCGGGCAAAAGCTAGTATTATATAAATTAAGATATGTGACTTATGGTTTTGTGAATATTCCTTTATATCTTTTTTGGAAATATTAGTTCCATTGAATAATTGTTTATTATTCATTCTGAATTGCAAAGAAAATTTTAAGTAGCACACAGACCACCTAACTAAGTGGGATCTAAGACCCATAGATATTTGCAATCTCAAAACTGCAATCCTAAGATTGCTACCACGTTGCCGACCCTGAGGACTAAGCTTAAATGCCTCTATGATAGAAAGTTCACTGGTCCTCTTATCCCCACACCGGAACACAACAATGCTGCTTGGCGGTAAGTTAAAGAATGCGATGGTAATACCGATCCGGACTGACCTTTCACAAGGTCATACATACATACATACAGCCTTGGCCAAAAGTCTTGAGGATCCATGCGTTTTTCAAATAAAAGTCAAACTTTAAAAGGTGCACTTAAGTCTTATATTATAGAAAGTTGTATATCTATCGGAACAAATAGTCATATTTATTGACGTCAAGCGTAATTCCGTGGAAAAAAAATACAATTAATCATTTTGTTGTAAAACCCGAAATAGTTACTTCAATATGATTATCTACTAATAATTTGCACATGTACAAACATATTTCATATTTTACATCTGTGTGTATTTTTGAAATTAGAAAATAATAATTCATTTATAAGTTACAAAGGAAAAATAGGGGTGCTCAATACCTTTGGCCAAGGCTGTACATACACGAACTCACGCCTTCATTCCCAGAGTGGGGTAGGCAGAGCTAGAGAATTACCAACAACTCTAAAAACTTGTTGTGAATTATGTGACCACATTTTGCACAAACAGGTTAAGATGTGGACAAGTTCCTGCCACTACTAAAAACACTAATATACTGCTACAGGTACAGTCGCCATCAGATATATTGTAGCGGGCGAGGTACTCAAATATTTCGGAGCAGCATTACTTTTCAATAAATTCGGAACATATAACGAGGTAAAAATATCAGAAAGCACAGAACGTCAAAGGTATCTACGCAGTCAGGGTGATCATAAAGATCGGAACATTTATGGAAAATATACCTTAAGTCTGTATCACACAGTTTAAATTCGTTACTATAGTTACTATGCATGTCGAATCTACTCGTGACGTGTACACGTCACGAGTAGATTCGAATTCCAAACAAAAGATAAATACGTCATGCCAAAGATCGACATGCATAATAATTATAGTAACGAATTTAAACTGTGTGATACGGACTTAAGGTATATTTTCATAAATGTTCCGATCTTTATGATCACCCTGACTGCGTAGATACCTTTGACGTTCTGTGCTTTCTGATATTTTTACCTCGTTATATGTTCCGAATTTATTGAAAAGTCGCTGCTCTTATATTTATGACAAATTGCATGTTCTGGTGTTATTGACCATAACTAGTGTAACGAATTTATTGAAAAGTAATGCTGCTCCGAAATATTTGAGTACCTCGCCCGCTACAATATATCTGATGGCGACTGTACTAGGGTAACAGAACAAAGCTTAGACTTTATTAAGAATACAGAATTATCTGTAAATGTTTAATATGTAACTAGATAGAGAGATATCCAATATTACATACATACATACATACATTAAATCAAGCCTGTTTCCCAGAGGGGTAGGCAGATACAACTCATTTCCACCTGCTACGATCCTGACAAATCTCTTTCGCTTCTTCCACATTCATACATCGAATCATGCATGCACGTCGGTTTCGGGTATACAATATTAGACTATGTATTTTCATAGTATGGTTTCTTTCAGCCACTAAATATAAGCCACGTTCCATTTTTAGGTCAGGCGACCTTTAAAAGCTGCAAAGAGTATTCAGCGAGTAGTTTGACACGTTTTTTGTAGGGGCCAAAAAAAGGTTACGCGGTCGGAGTTAAAATTATATAACTTTGAGTTTGTATCGTCCAAATAAACGTGATTATTTTTATTTACCACTATCAAAAATCGGCTCGTTTCGATATTCCCTCAGAAAATATTTTAATTTTCCAAATAAAAAGTATTAAAAGACAGTCATGGAATTTTTGCCTGCTTCGAGCGAGTAGATATAGTTTCCCGCGATTCGCCCTCATTCCTACCGTTTTTGAAATACCCCTTTCTTAGTTCACCCCTAGGGTAGGTACCTACCTAAAGGACATTTCGTCCAAAATTCATGTCCTTAGATTTGGGGGCTTAGGCTGTGCATTGTTTGTCAGTCAGGGCCTCTAATCAACACGATAAAAGCCAAATCGTTTTTGACCTGTTATCGTCAACGTTCTGATAGCTCTTTTTTTTTAATTCTTAATTAATGGCTTTCACTCCTGTTAAGGTGTATTTCGCCAATGTCGAGTTATTTGTAGACACTCCCATGGACTTATTAGAGCAATAAGTCCATGGATATCACACGCGAAGACAATTGTTCGGTAAAAGAGAATTTTCTCTAATGGACTAAACAGAAGCACATGGGGTTAGCTCCACGCGCTTCTATCAAGTCGTTGATAGCTCTTATTTACTTGGCAGTAATGGTGGCCTAGTTAAAAACAATACCATTACAGGTCAAATACGATTTGGAATTTACCGCCTAGGATAGAGCGCCGTGTGTCAGGGAAGAGTTTTACATTTTTACTATTTCCTTGTGTCCAACACTGAAAAAAATAATTGGTCGCTTGTAACAAGATTGTGATTGTTGTGCATAAGCGTCTTGATCCCATACGAGCCTAACAAGACGATAGATACACCAACTAAGATGTTAGATACATCAACTATGATGTTAGTTGAATCACTAAAGAAATTGCTGTCGTCAACTATCATCTTTGGTTGATATAATTAATATCTTAAGTATTGTAATAATTTTTTGTCAACTAAGTGAGAATCTCTCTTTGTTGGCTCTCATTTTTTTGAGTGAAGACCCATTGTCGAAAAAATCCTTTATTATTGCACCCTTAGGGTAGAATTTCTAATGAATATCCCCTCCAAATATCGTCACTACATTTCAAACCAGTCAATTTACTAGCATAGAGGCATTACATCTTAGTCCTCAGGGTTGGCAACGCATTTGCCTGTCTGTCTGTGGCACCATAACTCTTAAACAGGTAAACCGATTTGGATTCGGTTTTTTTCATTTGAAAGCAGGTTTTCTAGCGGTGATTTTAAAGCAAGTTTCATCAAAATCGGTTGGGCCGTTTAAGAGATATCCTCTAAAATAGGGGGTTACCATTGTATCGCGGGTTATGATCTATCTCATATTTATTATGTATTGTGTAAGATATGAATGTAGTTATATATGTAGGAAGGTTAGCGCCTCTTTCCGACTATAACGCGCAGAAGCAATAAACCGTTTATAGGCCATCCGCGTCTGCTCCCCATAACGTTAGATTCCTTATATATGAGTTTTTATATCGTCTCGGAATATTTTCTTATTGAGATGTGGAATGTCTTGGTTAAGTTATTCGTTGATGGATTTTGTTCTGATACTAAATCCTTCAAGGAAATAGTGAATAGAAGAACTGTGGTAGAGTGCTTGTAGTTGTTAAGGGTTAGGGTTAATCCTGGAACACTTGGTATCCAAGTAACCAGGACGGAAAATAAATAACTTGACGTTAATAATATTTACATGTGAACTAGCTTTGACTACGGCTTTGTTTGTTTAGAAATAGTTCATAAACCATCTTACGAAAACAGTTTTTTTTTAAAATAAATTCTAGCCTATATGTAAATCCACGATATAAACTCTCTCCATTCCAAATTTTAAATGATTCAACGTGAATGAGTAACGTACATATTAACTCACACACACAAACACAAATGTATTTATAATATGAGTGTGATGAGACAATAAAGCCCTACACAATAAACAAGCTGTGATTACCTTTTTTTATAAAATAAAGAAGTAATTTACTAATTAACAAACAAAATTAAACATAAAAAGCAGATATCTAAAAGTTGACAGCCATCTTAGCCAGAATTAAAATCATACATAAATAATGGTAACATAATATAAACTACCAATCTATGTTTTGTGACTTCAAAATGGCTCTTCTATTTCCTGCAACCAGTAAACTCCCCACACATGTTTTTTCATCCAAAAACATCGTAAAGACCCAAATTAAACATTCAGCTCCATTTACTTTCCTAACTTAAACTCGTAACCCTATTTGCTCTTCCTCGGCATATTTGAACCGGGTTCAAAGCAAACAAGGTTCAAGTAGGTTTTAAACTTTGCGTTAAACACCTCAATTTTCCCGCGCGATCCGCATCTACTTAAACTCGAGAAAATTCACAGCTTAAAACAGCGTGGGCTGTGGAAAAAAACGCTGCGTTTTAACAATACTGCCGTCATAAGCATATAAACAGTATGTCAGATTCAATCTTGTCCTCTTAGTAATGAGGTTGTGATTGCTACAGGAGTTTTATTTGAGATACTGCTATTTGGCTTAGCAGGGCAGAATAGCTTTCAGTATTTTATGTGTAAATTACTACGTTGAGCACGATCGTAGAACGCAAGTAATCGATGTTACATAATTTTAGAATATCACTAGCGTTCACCCGCGACTACGTCCGGGAATTGTTAAAATTTCAAGTACCCGGCTACGTTTTTAAGTATCAGGTATGGTCCATTAGTTCCATGGAACTTCGAATTTTGTATCAAGCTATGACGTAACGTTCAATACAAAATTTGTAGTTCCATGGAACTAATGGGACATACCTTAAGTATCATACAAAAGCACTTTCACAATAACACAAATTGAGAAAGGACGGACGGAGAAAGGTATGTATTTGGTGTCATAGAAATTGTATTGTAAATAGTTCACATAAGAAAATCGTACACGCATACCACACAGTAAAAAAATACAGATTTTCATCATGTGGCCCATCTGATTTTTTTACTTTTTATAAAGCTATAAACGTGGTGAGTAACTATACCACTTAACAATTATTTTATAACAGGAATGTAGTGACTTCATTTTACAAATTAAACTAATAAAAACATAAATCAGTAAAGGCCCATTTACATTACACAACTTTCTTGCACATTCCATACAATAAATTTGAGGAAATATAAAATTGCTCAGTCTAAACCTTACGTTTGGTACAATTCTTAAACACTTTTATTGCAACAACATAATTGCATACAATTATTGCCGATTCTTGTACAAGAAACTTGCATAATCTAAACGGGCCTTAAAACACTTAATAATTTCAAGAGAAAACTTAGCGTTTTTTAAAAAGCCCTTCTCTCTTTTATTCTAGCCAAGTTAAAGTTCCGAACATCACTTAGCATGCGCGGAGCAACAAAAGCTCGCGAAAGTTGCGAATCTTAGCTATTGGCTCAGTTAGTTAAAAACCATGTTCGAGCTTATTAAAGCTCGCTCGTGACGTTGTACGTTGTATTGGAATTTTGTTAGCTTTTACAAGCGAACTTTGACTTGATGTAGAAAAGTTAAATTTTCGCTTTTTAAGTGCGAAGAAAATATTATGAGGAATACAAATTTTTGATTGTTTCTTTGAATACCGTAGTCGTCTATCGTTATTCCATGAACGATATTATTTGTCGTTGTCGATAGTACTTACAGTAAAGTCAGGGTCAATGGCCAATTGGTGTGTCATAGCTTGACTTAATAAAAGTAGTCTCATAGCCTCTGCATGAAAAAAAAAATCAAAATTCAAAATATTTATTCAGCAAATAGGCGACATGAGGGCTCTTTTACACGTCGGTAATATAGAGTGAATCTACCAGCGCTTGGGACAAGACCATCATTGCGGAGAAGAAGCGCCGCAAGAAACTCCAGAAGAAGGTCATTTTCATATTCGAAATTCGAAGGTCATGTTGGCTTCTGCCACATGTTCGTCATAAAAAGATGAGGGTCGTCTATAAATTGATGATTGATAAACATATCACACAGCCAACAAAAATCTCAAACAATAACTAACAAGAGAAATAACATAGACCAAAAAAAAACCTGTAGGTACATTCCATATTATATTTGCCAAACCAAAATACCAGCGTGTCACGAATTTTTACACCATTATTTAAATTTAAAACAATCGAACCGTTCGGAACTCAGCTGACGATCGCCAAACTTTTCAAACAAATCTAATTTAAGGATTTAAAATTCGAATTGTTTCTGGCTGGAAATAAAATATTTATTGTTAACTGCCAGGGGTAAATTTTCAACGTATTTTTCTTTTATTTTTACTTGCTGTATTTATACAGTTTTACAGGTCGATTCACAAGAGCTGGCACGAATGGATTGAATGAGTGAACGAAAGTATACAAGTGTGTAAAATAATAACAGGTTTTTGGTTTGAAATTCGAACACCGGTTCAAAGGACTGCACTCACACAGTGATAGGTGACATTAATTTTGTTCATTCCATTCGTGCCAGCTTCAGTGAATCTACCTATACATACAATAGTCACCCGTTTTTTTATTGTATTTAAACCATATTTGTTACTGCCACCGTCTACCTCGCCTTTTGTTTTTGTTTGTTTTCCGCGTAAACTGATTGGTCCAGCTGAAAATCGACGCTGTGACTATACGTCGCAGCATCTTGCTCAGCTGGTCGCCTTTTATGTGCTTATATGTTTTTTGTTATGGTCCTATTCTTAAGTAAGTACATTTTTTTTTTTTGTTATTATTTGTTAACTTAAAGTGTCCCACTGCTGGGCAAAGGCCTCCCTCTCGTCCTTCCACGCATACCTGTCTTGTGCAGCCTCCTGCCAGTCCCTTCTGATTGCTTCAAGCTGATCTCGCCATCTGCGCCTAGGACTGCCGCGACGCCGACTTCTGCCGTGTGGGATCCAGTTTGTGGATGTTTTTGCCCAAGTTTTATGTCTTGCACTTAATAAACATTTCTTTTATTTCTTTATTTTAGCTCTAATAGTGTAATTATGTTGTTTTATGGAACCTAACTGTGACTTTTAAAAAGGTGCTTTATTATTAATGAGTTTTATTATCATTGAAGTAGCATTATTTAAGCTTTGTACTTTTAACTGCTGTTTTTCATTGTTTACGCAAACAAAACAATAACAATCATGCTCTTCAACAATTACACAAATAATTACGTTTTAATATTTTATAAACCATCATAAAATTAGCATGGCGCATTAAAATTTTACGACAAATAGCTTTTTCTCAGACAACGTTTAAAAAGTTACATAAATAACCGTTTGCACGCAACCGTTACGTTTGAATAGAACCAGTGTTGCCATTAATATTCAAATTTAACGGTTTAGGGTTGCCAACTTATAAAAAACGCTGTCGTTAATTCTACGCCGAGCATTAGCATGGCAATGTTAAAAATTAACAAGTCGAGTACGCTTTTATGAAGAAATTATTTTTTAGACGTTTGATTTCTTTACTTAATGGTGCAAAATGATGTTTGTTTTATTATAAAAATGGCTGTAAATGATTCTGGCGCCTATCTGAACCGAAAGTATTTTTTAGGGTTCCTTGCTAAGCCTCTGCCGTTGACCTATACGTCTGTTTGTCACCTGGCTGTATCTCACCGTATTTGCCACTGTAACAAAAAATGTGGAGCCCGCTTATAATACTGGCACGGAACCCTACATATGCGACTCCAACTCACAGTTGGCCGATTATTCCTTTGTAATTAGACTAAAACATAGAAAATATTAAATAAATATATAGTTGTTCTAATTTATAAGACAGCAGAGTATAACAAAATCGCTCGTAGATTGCGGTTGTTGTGCGTACCTAGTGGAAAAACCAACATAAAAATGTTTTTCACACACGTGGGTAAACAAACTAGATAAAAATACATTGAATTTGAATTTAGTGAATAAAATACTGTCATAAATAACAAAAAGTTTACGACCAAAACAGTAAACCGATTTCAAATCTGTCAAAAAACAGCTATACGTTCGGAAAGCGTGTGTCGGCTATTAGACAGAATAAAAGATAGCTCGAACAGTTTTCTATTTTTTTACAGGCCGAAATTGTTTGCCGCATTCGCATTTCACTCGAATTTTAAACTTCCATGAAAATTTGAAAATGGAACGGAATTCCGAAATCGAACTGGTGACAATTAAATTGTTTGAAATAGGAACTTTTAAAAACATAACGGATTTATTTGACTGCTTTTCGGTTTTCGATCTGTGTTTATTTTAAGCTGAACAGATGGCGTGAGTTCTGTCTAGAAATAATATTTGAAATATGCCGTTGTTTTTGTTTACGTTAAATTTCCTGGAACTCTTTTAAGCGTTATATTTGGCAGGTGTTTTGTTTCAAAATACACTAGTATTGTTAAATAAGTAAAAATTAGACAAACAGTACAACTACAGTCAGAACTGATTACACCTAGATAAGGACGATCTACATAAAATCTTTCTTTCAAAGCGATTCATCCGTTTGAAGCGCTGGTACATTTTTGACGAGTAGAAGTGCCCGTGCGGCCTACTTCCTGAAGAAAAAAGAAAATAAAAGAGCGATGCTGCTACAGACAGATACAAATACACACAGATACATTAGTACCCCTCTTTTATTGTCTGGGGTTAGTTATGTATAATGTATAATGTAGTATTTTAATAACTAAATAAATTATTCTTGCTGTGGTAGGACCTTGTACAGGATCCGTTCATATTGCTACCACCATTGTCCTTTCAACCAGCAGCGTTCGCATTGTTGTGTTCCTATGTGGTGATAAGACAACCGATGAAATTACTAGCATAGAGTCATTCCATCTCAAGCTTCAAGGTTATCTGGATTTATAAGTATATAAATCATTTGTTGGTCAATGCATTCATTTCTATAATAAATTACCTGACGAAGTTTTAAAGTTACCCTTTCCAGCACTTAAAAGTTACTTGAAAAGGTCGTTAATGTCTAAAGCGTATTATAGGATCGAGGACTATCTAACAGACAAAAATGCATGGCCTAAATCCGAAACTTAGTCAATAATAATTTATTCAAATGCAAAATCTTTATCTTGTCTAGGGGACACCGTTGATGTAGGAAAACATATCGAAACTTTTATGTGGTCGTCTCGCACCATTTTATATACACATAAGTATGTGTTTTTTTTTTCTCTATCTCTCCCGTAAGATTCTTAATTGGCATGTTTTCCTGCTGAACTACGCATGTTATTTAATACTATATTTAATTTAATATTTATAGCTTTATATAATGCTAGACTAAGTAGTACCATTGTAATAAGAAATATGTTTAAAAAATGACTGACTGCTGAGTTTCTTGCGGCGTTTCTTCTCGGCAGTGGTCTTTTCTTGGGAAGCGCTGGTAGATTCTTGACGTGTAAAAGTGCCCGTGCGGCCTACTTACTGAATAAATTTCTTTTATCTTTTATCTTTATCTTTTATTGGGTTGGAATCTTGAGATTGCAGTCTTAAGAATTTAAATGTCTATGGGTGTCAGATCCCATTTACCATCAGGTACCTTCTCTTTACCATAGCAAAGTAGGAAACGTAACAGTTTGGCGGGAATATAAATGTATAGTATTAAAAGTGTAATTTGAAATGTTAAATAAATTAAAAAAAAAAACAAAATGTAATATGTAAACACTAATTATTTCTTTGTTAATTTTAAAGGCTATACAAAATTCTGTTACATTTTCTTTGACACAAAAACATTAAATGAATTAAAACGTGAAAGAAACCTCGAGAACTATTCGGGACACAACACAACTAACTTTTTTAATTGTACACGAACAAGTTTTCTCTAATTGAACTCGAACAAAACAGAAAAACTTTTACCTAAAACTTTTAGTTGGAATAAGGTAAGTTTTAATCCGTAATTAATACTGTAGTCAAACATTGTTAAATACTTGAAGGTTAATTTGTAACCTTTAGTTATGAGACCTTTATGAATGACACACGGTACCCTTTCATTTGGCTCAAAAACGTTTCCCAAACTGATTCATTTCCCGAACATATCATATGGGCAAACCCTTTTTTTTCGAAACTGTAAATATTTCAGGATTTATTTGAGGACCATCTTGTAGAACCCTATAGGTTAGGTGAGGTTAGTTTTATAAAAGTCCTGAATATATTTACAGTTTCGGAAATAAAATAATTTGCCCATATGATAAGTTTGGGAAACGTTTTTATGCCAAACAAGGGTAAACCATGACACACGTGTCACGTGTGGTCCAAATACATACTTTTTTTTTTATAACACGTTAAATTTTAGCATCGTCAAGCAGGGATTGCATAATTGGAAAATAAACGTACCGTTTCAAAACGGTATGACGTCATACCGTTTCGTTTCGGTTAGTTTCGGTAGCGCAAAAGATTTTATCGGTACCGGATAACGGTATCGTTATTTTTTTTCGATACCTAAACCGTTTCCATATATGTATCGTTTGGGCTTTATGATAGTAGGAGATCCCAATAGGAGACGATTTGCACCGGGCTGTTTATTCGATACAAAGTATTTTATACTAAATTTAACAAGTAATATAATGGCGAATAGGTAGGCTGAAAAATTTCAGTCCAGTACATATTTAATTAAAAAATTAAAAATTAACGTTGTTTTAAAAAAATGCAATAGCTTGTTTAACAGACAAAATACATAACAATCGAAAGTATGAAGCCTATAGAATATGCAAACGTTAGGTTGACTAATTTTTTCCCGTCTAACTATTGAGTAGGAAGGTATAAACAGGTAAGTCGGTACTAATAATTTGCACCAAACCTAACGTTTGCATATTCTATAGACTTCATACTTTGGATTAGTATGTAATTTCTCTAATAAACAAGCATTTGCAATTTAATGAAAAAGTTCATTTTTAATATATTTTTAATGATATAAGTACTGGACTGACATTTTTCAGCCTACCTATTCAACACATATTATTTAGCGTATTAAAGGGCATTGGATAAATTTGTTTGAAGAATATTGTATTTTTTTTTATCAGCGGCCACGGATGATTTTTACATAGCTGTAAATACACATAAGATATATATAATTTATGGCGTTAAATAATATTGGAGCGGAGATTTTAAAGATTTAAGTATTCAGTTTTTAGTACAAAAGTACGCCCAAGTATGAATATTTAAATATCTCGGCTCCGATGCACTTAAGAGTATTACATTACATAACAAAATACGTTTATTTTTAATAATTCTATCATAATTTACCAGTTTTACGAATGGCCGCTCACCTTGAAAATGTATGAATTTTACAAATGACAACACTTTTACCCAAACCCCTTTGATATAAAATACTTTTCATCGAATAAACAGCCCGGTGCAAATCGTCTCCTATTCGGATCTTAGACCATGATGGTGCCGCCAACAGCGCCAACCAATTAGCGTAAGGTATTGAGTGTATACCTAAAACCTATCTATTATAGTTAGATTTCGTTCGGCGGATTGGTTATTAAATATCGGAACCGAAATAATACCGGTTGGCAACCGTTTTAATAAAGATTTAAGTACGACTATGAAAAATAGTACCTTTACAATGGTATGGATTACAAAATTACAGTCACTCTAAGAGGGATGCCACACGTTGCTTATGCGAAGCGGCGTTGCCGCTGCGTTGTTCTACATATAAATTAGAACGATATGCCACACGATGCGTCGAAACACTTGCGTCGCTCTTTGTTGAAATCACAGCGTCGACGATGCAACGTACTGGAAACGCTTGCGTGGTATCGGTCTTAACATGTACCTAGTGCCCAAATCAAAGTTTTGTTCATTGAACTTGTATACTCATAGAGCTGACAAACAAGCTAGTTTGTCACCTGATGTGAAATAATCACCGCTGCCCATGGACACGTGCAACACCAGGAGAGGCATTGCAGCTGCGTTGCATTTGTCAGAAGAGTATGCTCGCCTCTTGAAGGTCCCCAAGTTCTAGCGGTCCGGAAATACCGCCGTTAGCTGATTCCATAACAGTGTCGTGCGCGGCAAAAAGTTTTCACATGAGACAACATTTAAAGAAGTATTGACGACGAGCTGGCCTAGTTGATAGTGACCCTGCCTACGAAGCTGGCGGTTCTGGGTTCAAATCCCGGTAAGGGCAGATGTTTGTGTGATGAGCGCGAATATTGGTTCCTGAGTCATAGATGTCTATGTATTTAAGTATATATTCACTGTGATGAGGGTTAGTAACATGACACGGCACATAACCAAAAGACTTACGAGCAATAGCCATATATCACGGTTCCTTGAGGAGGTGGCCAAACACGATTGGGCTCAACTATCCAATTCATTTAATAACCTTTTTGGTGAGTTTCTTCAAATGTTCGAGAATTTCTGACCTATAAAGAAAATACCCGCTCGTCCGAAAGAAAAATCGTGGGTCAATAACGAAATAATCTTAAGCAAAGAGTTTATCTTATATTTGGAAATACTGTCTAGGCATTATCCTGATAACAAATAACTAATAATTCTTGTTAATAATTATAAATGCAAACATAACACTCTCCTGAATGGGACTAGGAAATTATTTATGAACAATTTAATTGAATCAAGCACGAATAAGGCAGTCGCCCTGTGGGACATGATTAAGTCTGAGACCAATAAGGGCCGGGGGGACGGAGACGGGCACGCTGTGCTGCGCCGCGCGGTATGCGGCGAAGGCAGCTCCAGCCGCGAACTGGCGGATGCGCTCAACCGGCACTACCTGAGTGTAGTGCGGGACACACCACTGCGCCCGATCCTGCCTGATGCGCTGCGCCTTTTGCGCGCTGCGCGCCCACCCCAGTCCTCCACCATGTTTCTAGTTCCATTCACGCTTCAGGAAATTTTAGGAATCATCCGAAAAATTAAGGCGAAGGGTACCAAGGACGCCTACGGATTTCCGACATCCATTCTACATAGGCTGCCACTCAATTTTATCTACCATCTATGTGAAAGTTTCAATTTCTCTATCTCCAGTGGCCAATACCCTGAACTGCTAAAGATAATTAGGGTGACACCAGTTTACAAGGGAAAAGGCTGCAGAAAATTAATGACAAGTTATCGTCCAATATCCCTCGTGCCTGCTGCCTCTAAAATCTTTGAAGTAGGACTATGTAAGAGATTGGCTAACTTCCTGGAAGCCAATGGGTCTCTCTGCAGTCAGCAGTATGCGTATCGGGAGGGTCGATCTACGACAGGGGCATCCCGCAACCTTCTAAAAAGGGTAGTAGATAATTTGGAATCAAAAAGGCATGTTGCCGCTGTGTTTTTCGACCTCTCCCGTGCATCCGACTTAGTTGACCATAGCCTAATTGCCGTCAAGCTCGAGCATTACGGGATACGTGGAATAGCACTGGACATTATGGCCTCGTTTATAGCTAATCGCAGCCAAATAACTGACGTAGCGGGTGAGAGGTCCGAGCCGAGTCTGGTCGGAGACAGGTCTGTTCCCCAGGGTTCGAATGTCGGAAATAGCGTTTTTGCGCTTTTAATGAATGATTTACCGTTTCCTAGTCCCATTGTAGATTTTTTTATGTATGCGGATGATATCTGCGCCATTATACATGGAGATAATATCGACGAGCTGCGCAAGAATATCAACCACATCATTCTGGTGTTGTTGCAATGGTTTACTGCGAATGGTATGCAAGTTAACATGGAGAAAACCAATCTTATTTATTTTTCACTGAATAATATGCCTCAGCCGCCTTTAGACATATCAGTTGCTGGTATCCGGGTGGAGTCCGTGGCACAAGCTCGTTTTGTAGGATTTGTATTCGACAAGAGTCTGCAGTGGCAAGCTCACATTGATGCTTTATGTGCTAAACTTAATTCGGCCTATTACGCCATGGCCCGCTTGGGTCACACACTGTCATTGCAGAATCTTGTAATGGCCTATTTTGCCTACTTCCATACGCATCTAGCGTATGGTATCGACCTCTGGGGTTGGGCGGCGGACAGAGACCGGCCGTTCATTCTGCAAAAGAAGGTCATACGCCTAATTTGCCGCGTCCCCCGCGATGAGCCGGCAAAACAGCTCTTTATCAAACTGGGCATAATGACAGTGCCCTCTCTTTACATATTTGAGGTTGGCAAATATGTAAGGGGCAATCCTGATGAGTTTCCGCCCAGTAGAAGCTACTCTGCGAGGAGGAAACCAGGACTGGCCGTCCCCGCACACAGAGTAAAGAAAACGGGAAAGTCTCCATAGTAGGTGCCCGCATATATAACCATTTACCTGAGTCGATCAAGGCCTCAAAAACTGACCGCATTTTTAAATGTAAATTAAAGGCATTTTGCTGCCAAAAAGCTTTCTACTCTATCACAGAGTTCTTTGGCGGTTGAGTAAATATGTCGAATAATCTAAGTACCTAAACATAATAACTTAATAATTATCATTCACAATTGTAACTTAATCAATTAATCCAATGTCATAATTCATAATGCAATTAAAATTATAGTGAGAACTAGTTTATATGCTATTGAATCTGATATTATTATGCCTATATTAATGTAAAACTGACTATGTATGATTATTACAAATAAAGAAATCTTATCTTATCTTATATATATATATATATCTCTATCATAGCACAAGCCTAGAGCTTAGTTTGGGACTAGGTCAATTGGTGTGACATTGTCCCCCTGATATTTATATAATATTTATTTCTATTACTTCGTTAAAGCGTCAACTTAATTTGTTTTAGTTAAACATACATAAAGAATTCCTTTTCAAGCTATAGCGTTGATTTACAATAACCTCTAGAATCAAAACAACTAGCCACAAATAGAGATTAAAATACACTGGCTCATTCAACTAACCACCAGCTTACAACGCTCTCCAATGTAATCTGATCACTAATGATTAACAGCTCAAATTATAATGGATAGTACGGGCGTTAAGCATTCGTGACCGAAACTAATAAATCTTGTACAGAACAATGTTGAACAACAGAACACTTTAAATAATTTGATTCAGACTTCAGATAGCCCTGATGGGCCAATCGTTGTGGAAAACATTCGGAGACGATACTGAATAAACGTTATTATGTAAATGTCTTTTGATTTCCGATTTTACGACTTAAAAAAGAAACCGGGCAATGGCATGTCAGACCATGCTCAGTGGAGGGTTAGGTTAGGTGGGTAGTAAGTATACATTCAGTAAGTAAGGTATAAGTAGTACCCATAGTACAGCCAACAGCATATATGTACCTTGTCGCTTTCAATCGTTTCAGAATTTTGTATGACATTTCAAGCACGACGTTAAAGTGTCAAGGTACATAAATGATCACTTATTTATGCTGTTGACTGTACAAGCCTAGATCTTAGTTTGGGACTCTGTCATTGGTGTGAAATTGTCCCCTGATATTTTATATGCACACTTCTAGTAAATGAATGGCTTCCCATTTACTTGATTGCGCTTCGCTATATTCACCAGCAAATATTAATTATATTACCAGCAGCGGCACATTATACATAAGCCACTCGACCCTCCCAAATCAAATTCCTTAGTGCCACCGAGCCTCTTGACTTCCAATCATGCCAGACTTTGTAATTTCAACACAAAATACATGCAAAATCTAGCCTTCGGCTCTGAACACGTAAAGACATTCAGCGCCTATAATCATCGTATGTATGGATGTTTGATGCGTTTTGGTGCCATGGGCAGTTAATGTTTTAATATATTATAATATATGCCAGATAGCTCTTAACGACCGTCCGTCCGCAAAAGCCGATCCCCTGGGAAAACTATAATTAAAAGTTAATTTTACGAGTTTGAAACGAAGTTAATGTAGTTTTTATGTAGGACAGTGTTAAATATGTAGTACGTACTAGAGTTTATGACTGTATAATGTATTCTAAAGGGTAACATGAACATGTCACGATGATTTTAAATATACATTAAATTAAAGCATGAAAGTCATGTAAAAGCAGTTGAAATGCGCTGCGTATGTGTGGTGTGAAGCTGATTGATAGAGTAAGAAATGAAAAAGTCAGAGAGAAATGTGGACTAAAAGAAGATGTAGTGACTAAGATTGAAAAGGGCAGGCTTCGATGGTTCGGTCATTTGGAAAGGATGGATGAAAGAAGATTGACGAAAGAGATATACAGAGCGACAGTGAGTGGAAGGGCCGCCCTAGGCATACGTTTTCGAATCAAATCAGAGAAATACTGGAAAAGGGCCGAATATTGAGTATCCGAAACCGCCGTGCGTGGTGCATGACTCGATGTATAAATGTGGAAGAAGCGAGATTTAAAAATAAAAGACGGTTTTCTGTCATTATTTGAGTTCGCATAAAATGTTTTATAAAAGGGGACAAATTACGAAAACATTTGAATAATTACCTCAATTAAAGGCTTAATACAATAATGACATACGCAGCCGCAACCATTACTGCCATACCTGAAAAAAAAACATTCAACATTACAAATACATTCTAAATTACACTCAGAAGCATTAAAAATGGGCCACAGTGTTCATAAATTTGTACGTATGGTGACCTATTTCCATTGGTCTACAGTGTACAAACGACTCTTAATTTGTAAAAAGAAAAAAGCGGTAATAATTCTAGCGTGCCTTCATCTGAATGTAAATGTACCGATTTACATCTGAATTAAAACATGGACCGGTGTTTCTCATTCATTCGGTCATTCCATTGCATTCGTTCCATTCGTTCACTCGTTATGAACTTTTGTAAAGACAAGATTTACTGCTCAAAGGCCACGGTTGGTTATTCCCCATTCATTCAAACGCTGAATTGACAATTTTTCAACTTTTGTCGTGTTTCTGGACGTTTTCGCAGTTATGGGTTTATTCTTGTCAGCTGTAAAACCGGGTAAGATGCAATTGCGTTATAAATACTCGTTTCTTTGGTGTATTTAAGTTTCAAAAAGTGCTGTATTATGTGTATTCAAATTACCATGTTATTAGACCGAGTTAAATTGGAAACAATCGCATATTTTCATTGTATTACAGTAGATTGCTTTAGAATTCATAATGAAATAAAAGTAGCAAGTGTAAAACGAAAAACTATGAAGTCTCAAACGAGTATCTAAATTTAAATAAGAAATGGTGCTTTACTTTCTATTGTTAAACGTGTTCTCAATTTGAATATATTTCTTAATTCAAAATTTTCTTAATTTTTCTTATTAATTATTTTTTTCTGATTAATCTAGGGTCTACGCAAATGAAAAATGAAATGTATTTTCCTAACTGGAAACGTTTTAAAGTGTTTTAGTTACATTTAAATATTTTACACACATACATACATAATTTCACGCCTTCGTTCCCAGAATGGGGTAGGCAGAGCTACAGAATTACAAACATCTCTAAAAACTTGTTGATAATTCTATAACCACAATTTGCGCAATTAGGCTAAGATGTTTACCAGCGTTTTAGTGACAGGTTGCAAGCCCATCGCCTAACAGTACTACAAGCCTTTATTCCCTTAGTCGTCTCTTACGACATCCGCGGGAAGACATGGAGTGGCACTATTCTAACTCGGCAACCACACGAGCAACCAAATATTTTAATATACGAAAATGAATGTGAAAGCTCCAGTTATAACTCTCCTTGAGTTGCTGGTGTTTGTGGGCGGCGGTGATTACGTCCCCAGGTTCCCTACATGACCGTTTGCCTCCCACTTTTATTTAAAAAAAAATGCTTTAAAAATTATTACCCTGTACTCTTTTTTACATTTTAAACTTTAAAGTATGGATATAGTTTCAAATGTGATAAATGTTCTATGAATAGTGAGCTGTGTTTTATAAACGAATGAAACAATTTTTTTTCACGAAATATATATTTATTTTGAATTAATAAAACATCGACCAACTTCATGTTCTCGTTCTTTTTTGAGTTCGTTTTCTGGTTTAATTCCATAAAACACTAATATTTTTGCTAATGAGATACTTAGTCATCACTTGAAGCATTCCCTAAAATTTTCAATTTTAATAAACTAACCCTGACAGATATAAAAAGACATTTTAATTCGTTATTCCATAATCACGACTTAAATACAAACACGTCAAAAATCTTATTTAAACCTTAAAGTAATTAAGTTAAGTTAGAAATAAAACGTTTTAATTTAACTTATAACCTTATGCTCACAACCAACAAAATGCATTAAATTTTTAAAAAGACCCAAGTACCCTTAAACGCATCCTTAAAAATTCTAATTAATAAAATAAACTGTGAAATTCAAATTTCGAAACGGAATTTTTATACTCCAACGTTCCAAGAACAGTCGCGCACTCAACGTCGAAGTGGTACTTTTGTGCTAGAAAGTGGTATGCTCGCTCGCAAAAGTGCTTCGAGCTATGCGGAACAGTGCAAGACGACTTGGCATTCAGAAAAATGTGCGTATTTTTCTACTTGGCCACGGCTCAGAGTTAATGTTTTTGTAAGTTCAGCCTTTAGTTTTGAATAGAAAAATACTTGTGCAAACTTGACTGAAGCAGTTTTTAACGTGAAATTCATTTCAGTTGGAACATTTGTAATAAATAAAACTGAAAAGTTTTGTAAATGGTGGAGTTTGGTTTACTCAACATCTTCATTTATATTTAAGTTTCATTAACATGTACTTAGCTCCGCATTAAGTACATATTCATTCCATTTTCTCTACTATACTTTACTTTAATATTCGTAAATAGTTGAACACATTTTTTATGAAAAAAGGTCTTTCCAGTGTTTTATTCTTTTTTCCTCGTTTGGTTGCCGAGTTAGAATAGTGCCACTCCATGTCTTCCCGTGGATGTCGTAAGAGACGGAATAAAGGCTTGTAGTACTGTTAGGCAATAGGCTTGCAACCTGTCACTAATACGCTGGTAAACATCTTAGCCTAATTGTGCAATTTGTGGTTATAGAATTATCAACAAGTTTTTAGAGATGTTTGTAATTCTGTAGCTCTGCCTACCCCACTCTGGGAACGAAGGCGTGAGATTATGTATGTTATGTATTATTTTTGCGGTGTAGCAATCCAATTAGAATAATCAGTACAAAATAAAATCACAACAATCTAACATAGACCATAAACTAATTATAATAGACTGATTTGATACATGTTGAATAGTTTTTTTTTTGTGTAACATTACCAAGATTGACTTCCATTATGTAACTGACCTAAATAAAACTAAGCATAGATCATTAGGTACGGTTGTATTAAATATTATGAGCCACGGAAGTTAGAAAGTTTTTTTTTAAATGTCACTTTTGTGTGATGGCTGTAAAACTCAGCTCGAGACATGTTATTTCAATTGTAAACAAAAAGATTTATGATAATTTATACTAAATTATTCGCTTATGACATATTTTTTATATGTATATCATCATCATTTTAGGTTGGCGAATAATCAATATTGCTTATTTCTTTTACCAATCAACTACTATTGCCTAAAGTAAATGTTAGTTATATTATAGGCGTGATATACTTAGAATTCCACTTTGCAAACAGCTTTGCTCGTAAACTGTACATAATATTTGTTATACCCTTATCAAGGGATTAAAGTACCCGTCGAGAGGTCTGCAAAGACAAGGGATGCTGCAGCATGACTTAAAGTATTATAAGATGTTATCCAAAGTCTATGTTTTTGATTTTAATCGACCAAGTATTTGAAAAGAAAATAAGTACAACAGTGAAAAAACTCCAAAATATTGTTTCGTAATAATAATAAATGTTGAAAAAAACAAAAACTCGCCCTCAAAAAAGCAAAAAATTACTTCTTTTTAGTAGGTAATAATAATAATAATAATAAATATCAGGGGACAATGTCACACCAATTGACCTAGCTCCAAACTAAGCTCTAGGCTTGTACTATGGGTACTAGACAACGATATACATACTTATATAGAGAAATATATACTTAAATACATAGAAAACATCCATGACTCAGAAACAAATATCCGCTTATCACACAAATATCTGCCCTTACCGGGATTTGAACCCAGGACCGCTAGCTTCGTAGGCAGGGTCACTACCAACTAGGCCAGCGCGTCGTCAAAAATCTGCTTTTGGTTAAAATTATTGTAGTACGCTGATTTCAGTTGGACTGACCTTACCTACTATTTTAAAAGAAGTTATTTTTTGCTTTTTGAAGGTGGTTTTTTTTTTTTTTTTTCAATATTATTAAGATTTCCTCCTCCTCCTACTTTTTTGAAGTCGGGTAAAAATGAGAAAATTTGGATGTTTGGATGTTTGTTACTCAATTACGCTTCGACCAGTGAACGGATCGGGATGAAACTTGGCAAACATATAGGTTAGGTCCTGGAATAGGACAAAGGATAGTTTTATCCCGGAAAGTTGAACAATTCCGAGGGAGCAGCGATAAACGACTTTCTGCAGACGGAGTCGTGGGCAGAAGCTAGTGAATAATAAAGCATTATACTTCTACAAGTCAAATAACATTAATAGTAAACAATTATTAAGAAAAAAACCTTAACTCTGGGTAATAAATACGCTTCACGTTAGTGTAACAACATCTCCATTATTTTCAATTATCTATGCAGACACATCAATCAATTTATTAGACCTAACCTCGGAGGACGAATAAAGAAAGTCTGTTTTAGTTCAAGATTGATCGGTTAGCGAAAACGTAATCTGTAATAGCCTTTTCTAGAATGCAAGTATCAAAACCATTTTTAACTTCAACATCATTAAACTGAAATTGACGTAAATCCAAAAAGAAATACGTTGAACTTTGAAGCATAAACGAATTTAATAGAATTTAAAATGGAAGGCATTTGTAATTTGAGATACGTCAGCTTTAAAACAACGAATGTGGTCTCGGGTATTTTAAGACGCAGAAAATGAGTGGTATTTATTTCTTTCAATTTATTTTCTGAGGTTTAAAGTGACTTGACATGTTATTCGTTTTGAATAAAAGATAATATTATTTAACGAGATATGGTATGAAAAAGGGTTAAGTACTGTCTTTACGTCTGAAATAATGCGTGATTATATGTTAGGTAGCTTGAAAATGTTAGACTTTTTGTCCACTTATTGGGCGCGTACCTATACTTATTTTGATATTACTAACCACTCACTATTAATTTTGTACCGAATATAAAAACTGTAAGTGACGCGTTCGTAGTTACAATAAAAATATCCATTAATTGGCATACAAGAAAACATCGTTAAATGTCATAGTCCAAAAAAAAACGAAGAAAATGTCAATGAGGGGTGACCTTACACAATACCATCATTAAAAATAACCTAAAAACCGTTCCCATTTTCACAATAATAAACCTTCACCTTATTTGAACACAGTTTGAAATAGCGTGTTTAAAATTTGCGATTTAGGGAAGTTAGTGTGTATTTGTCCGTCTAAATGGTTTAAAGGCGTGTCTACCCAGCGTTTTGTAAATTATTAAGCGCTTAGTGCTGTAAATGAGTTTGATTGATTTTAAACAACTAGGTTGTGGCTATTTTAAGTAAATGCAATTTATTATTAAAGGTGTTCTTGTTACGGTACTAATAATTAAAATGCCTTGTCATATTGCAACTTTAGTAATAACAATTAACAAATGAAGAAAGGAAATAAAGTATTTAAAATAGATCGTTGTAATAGACGATAAACTAAACGTTTTTTTGGTTTACATATGTTATTTTTTTTAATTTCCGCTTTACGTCATTTCAGAATTTGAATTTCAAAAACTAAAAATAACAGGTACTTCAAGGATTTAAAAAAAATAAAAACTTCGGAACTTTAGCATTTGAAGGGTTTTAAATAATACCAATGTGAATTTAAAGCTGTTTTTTTAATCGTTATTTTATTTTAAAATTTAGCTGAACCCGGCCAATCCTCATTATGCCTGAGTTTGAAGTATAATAAACTATTTTCTAAAAGTGTTTTACAAATAAAAACACTCTTGTATTAAAATACGACGCTTCTAGTCTTAAATTCTAGTCTTTCGATTGACTACTTTTAATTTTTTAGGAGGTAGTATACAAACTTACGGATGCTGAATTATACAAGATAAAATACATTAAAAAATATAAGATACTAAAAAAATAATATTAAGAATATAGAACGGAATTAAAATTAACCGTAAACTTTAAAAAGCTCCACAAACTCCAATTACATTATTCTTGCAAACCCAGCACATGCTACGTTCGAGGAACGAGCTTTCTAAGCTCAAACTAAGCTTCAACGCGTTTCCGTGAATAATCTAGAAACGTATACATATACATATATCAACCATAAACTATCGTAAGCTCGTATGTAATGAAAACAGTAACATGCAATTTAAACCTTATATTTATAACTTTATAGTTGCTTTTCCAACTTCATTTAGACTTTAGATACGTGTTTTTGAAAGTAATAATTGGAATGTATAGTATATTCTCGTGTGTTACTTCGTTAGGTTACGTAACAAGACGAATAGGTACTGTATAGTGTTCATTAGGAATAGATGACTCCACTAGAGACTTATGTAATGGGTTTGAATCCAGCCGTGACAGCTTTAGTAGTATATTTATTACCTTGGTAGTAAAATATACATTTTTTAAGGCTAATATACCAGATTTGTTGAACCTGATCTTACTGCTAAAAAAACTCTTTTTTTATCCATTCATTGATATAAACGAAACGCGTTTAACGACTGTTTAAGTTTTTCAGCAAACCAAAAACAAACAAAGCAGACATCAATTTGAATGACAATAAAACTGACAATCGAATAAAGCACTCGCAGAAACAAAAAACCGAGACAAAGTTTAAAATCTCGATTTAAACTGGAGAACTCCGTAACTTTCCTTTTACGAAATTGAAAACAACTTTAAGATTTATCTATAAATACGAGCAGTAGAGACGGACTGGCATCCTCATTCTCATATTCAAACATTAAAAATAAGTAACAGGCTAAATTTTGAAAGGGGAAATAACAAGGTCATACAATTAAATGTAAATTTAAAAGTAAAAAAATAACATAAATATTAACAAATGCATGAAATAAAGTAGCCTATTTTTCGTCTGTTAAGTTTTTTGCGGCGCTACAGAGAAGTCTACTCCTCAAAATAAAAATCTACACTTGGTAGAATAAAACTTATAAAACATTATCTTACAATGCAATAGAGATACCTCATTTAATAATATTATGCCATTTTTATCAATGTTAATGAGTAATATATTTTATGTACTATGTTATAACGCCGTGATGTCGTCTATTAAGTAATAATTGATTAAAAACCAAAAAAACAAAACATGGAACACAGCATAAATACATAACTTGATTCAAACTACACTCGATTCGAACGTTAAATAAAATATTTCGTAAACGTATCGTAACGTTCTTGGTCACTCATACTCAGTTAATCTTCATACTCATTCTCACAACACGACATCCCTACATCGCGGTTCAAGACTTGAAATTCAATTTACATCTACTATATTTTCTGAATACGGCTCTTCGAAACTTTAAAAACTAAAATAAAGTGTGAAAATATTTAGCATTCTAAACACAATGTACTAAGCTAGCAGAAAATAGCTGTAATGCTAAAATTTTATATGACACGTAGAATTCAAAATATTTATTCACAGCCACGCACAACTTTGTTTGGGTCGTTACATGTCGCGATTTATTTTTATAATCTTCATGAAGCTAACATTAGCACGTTTTTAAACATGTATTTTGGAACTAGACGAATATACGAGCAATTTTATTTTAAGAAGTAAAACGGCGTAAAGTACCTACGAACATAAGTACCTAAGTTTTTTTAAAGTTCCATGATTCGATAGATCAGTTTGTAGACTCTTAATATACAAATATTACCACTGTAAATTGTAAATGTCCGTATCGATATTTAAAATAAAAAAAAACACCCGGTATAGGAAAATTATATTCAGAGAGTTTGGTATTTAGTATAAATCTCATTTGATTCGGTAATTGACATTATATTGTAGATTATAATTCAGAGTTAAAGTACCATCTAAATAGGTCGATTTGATACTGATTTCATTTTTGACATACATACGGGTATCTGGCGACACTATCTGTCAAATTTATCCATTTAATTATGGATACTGGTCTAATGAAACGGTATATTAACATTATTAATACATAAGTTTACAGTTATGAAAGATAAAATTAATTATTTTTTCTAATATAAAATGATAAATCTGTGAAGCTTTAACGTGGAACAACCCCGTAACATTATAAAATCGCTTCTTAAATATGAATACTAATTAAATTAGGTACATTAAGATTTCACTTTCAGAATATTACCAAGCCAATTGGATTACCTTTACTGACGATTAAAAAACGTCAAAATGAAAACTTCCGTCCCAATTTCATGATTTAAAATGACAGTTATTTTTCAACATGGCGGCCACTCACGCCGGATAGATATCCCGCATTTAGAGGGTACTTTACATTCAACGGGCTGAATAGTACTTCAGTGTAAGTGGGGCCTTACTCCCCCTTTCTATTATTTTAAAAGAGGTTTTACAATTTCGAGTCTTGAGAAAAATAAGGAATTTTCATGCGGGTTTTCAGCGCGGTCGGGTAATTTTCGCGAGTGGGCTTGGGATGTAGCCGAACAATGGATACGCTTTTTCCTTTTTTTATACAATGATCGAGTTTAGTACTGTTAATTAATTTTATTGGGGTTCAAGTTTGGTATTTCGATGTTTATGAAGAAAGAATTGTGCTTTAATATTGAGGAGACCGAGCATCGTTCGAGTTAAAACAGAGTTTTCTCGAAGATGAACTGACAGGGCGATTCTTAGAGCCGAAAAATCTACATTGCGCAACTTTTATGCAAATAAACAAACATATAAATTATACATTGTGAAAAAAAATCAGCTGTTCCATACATCTCGGCTGTTTAGCTCTCGAAGTTTGTATGGAACAGCTGATTTTTTTTTCGCGATATTTATGTTGGTCCCAAAATAAAATTTGATCAGTATGACCAACAGAGTTAGTCCCTAAAATTCGGCCGGTCATTCTGTATAAATATTGCTCGTATACTAAAATAGGATAACAAATCAATAATTTACTTAAAATAATAGGTAAGGCCCAATAAATTAAATGTGTGTGATTTAATTTTTTTCAATAAACAAACAAATTTAATTAACAAATAAAACCACTTAATTTAACTGAAATGTTCATTTCCCAAACCAAGAGGAACTAAACTGCTCCATTCACGAAACCTTCTAACTCAAAAGGTCGTATCTGCAATCTAATACCCAAAGTAAATACAACACTTGTGTCTTAAAAATAAAGTTCCATATTGAATACGAACTTTGTTACCTAGGTCTTTTTCAAACGCAGATTAGTTGCTTTACAATGGGAATAAGCCGACAACATAACCCTATTGTTTCTATAATTACACATGAGAGTAACGAAAACGGGTTAATTTACATACAAATTTGCGTATAACACACCTATTTTTATTGCACGTCATTGTTTTAAGAATATCAGTAAAGCATTATCATGGTCAATGCCTTTATTGCTTATTATCATTAAAATAAGACTAAATAAACGCTTAATATTGACCATTTTGACGACACGTTGGTCTAGTGTAGTGACCCGGCCTATCGAGCTAGCAGTCCTGGGTTCAAATCCCGATAAGGGCAGATATTTGTGTGATGAGCGCGGCGAATGATTGTCCCTGAGTCATGAATGTTTTCTATGTATTTAAGTACCTATATATTTCTCTATATAAGTACCGTAAAATGGGGTGAGTAGGGACACAACCCAAAATAAGTCATAACTTGTTACAAATAAGAACAAGTATTAAATGGACAATAACTTTAAGTCTATTGGAAATAATTCCAGTCTTATAATTAGTAACATATGCTTCATTTTAGGTTGTGTCCCTACTCACACTTAATCCCTAGTCACCCCGTTTTACGAAATATAATCGTTGTCTAGTACCCATAGTACAAGCCTAGAGCTTAGTTTGGGACTAGGTCAATTAGTGTGACATTTTATCTCCTGATATTCATTATTCCCCCCCTGAATTCTAATATTTTTTATCTACACTCATATCATAAACCCTCTATGATGCGTTCAGAAACCGCCAATTATGACCAGCATAATAATCAACTCTGTTGTTAGAGCAATTTTTTTATCTGCGGCAGTAATCTTATGGATTCTTAAGAACATCAATTTCGATGTTCTTATGACATTCAAATTTCGAACATCTCTGAAAAACAAAGAAATTTGATTTGACCTGTATTCTAATATCAGTCGAGATGACGTTTAGGTTGAAATGAATTGTCAATTTGCATACAAATTTGACAAATGTCGCACGTAAGTAAGATATCGAACGATATGATAGTTGGAGCCGACTCTAGTTTGTCTCTGAATTTAAAAAAAAACTATGACAGCTGACTCGCTGACGCTCGTTTCATAAAACCATACTCGTATTTTGAGGCCTCTCATCATGTATCAGTTGCATAAACTACTATTATAAGTTCGTACAGTCGATTATTTAATTAACCGCACCAATTTAACCATAGCGTAGTTTACAAGTACACACGAGTAGCATAACAACGTAAGTACGTAAGCGTTGTTTTGGCAAGCGTAGTCTTGATATAAAGTGCAATTATGTAGATGGGCGGTTTTGCTGCCGACGATATATGTGCTGGCTTGGGTAATGCTTGTTCTAGCTGACTGTACCAAGAAAACGAGGTTAGTGTTACGTTTAACTTAAATATTTTAAGTCACACGCTAAGGGGTTCCTTACATGATGAAAGTCTAGATTTTAGGGGGCGGGTGCTTAAATTCCAAGGGAGCTTTAACTGCAAGTTATGGAGTATTGCACTGAAAGCTCGCTGAGATTATGAGCTGTCATCTTCGGTACCTCATCTCTGGTGCTTTACAGCTTTAAGGTCGCCATTTTTATTTTGTGTAGTGCAATAAAGTATTAACCTGTTATTTCGCGTGAATAGCTAAAGTGGGCTTGAAATGGGCTCCGTCCTTATCTGTCATTATGACATTTGAATTTGACAGAATGCGACAAAAAAAGGTGCTTTGACTAGTACATGTTTATTGTGTGTTTATGAATAAGCGGGTAAACAAATAAATAGTTAAATCTTATTTAGGACGACGCAGTAGCCTAGCCTATGAAGCCAGCGGTACCGAGTTCGATTCCTGGCCAGGGCAAATATGTGTGTGATGAGCGCGAGTATTTGTTTCCGACACTTGGGTAATTTAAATAAATATAAGTATGTTTATCGATGCCCATTCATAGTACAGATAAGCCTAGAGCTTAGTTTGGTACTAAATAGGTCAATTTGTGAGAGATTTTCTCTGATATTTATTTATTTATACAATGTCATATAATATATAGATGGGGTCTTACGGATGCACTTTTTTAGTAGTTGTAGGACCTTGTGCAGGGTTGTGTTCCGGTGCGGGCATGACCCAACCGGTGAAATTATAGCATAGAGGCATTCCATTTTAGTCCTGAAGATTGGAAGCGCATTTGCAGTTTCCAGCATGCAAGTGCCTATATAGAATATGCCCTTACATGCCTTGACTATGTCATTATAAAACCCTTTGGAACCTATTGTGTAGTTACTCGTTTTTGTTTTTGTTTAGATTGCTGTGCAGGTCTTCAGACGATGTTGTTCCTTTATCGTAGCAGCACGTAGGTAATGTACAGATGTAGTGAAATATCCTTTCACATCGTATTTTCTCGGAAATGTTCGTATTTGTCATGCTACTTCATTCTGACTCAGTACCCATCAAGACAACGTGGGAGAACGTCGCATCGCGAGAGTGATTATCGATATAGAGTGGTTAATACCAGGGTATTTTTTTGTTAATTAAGATTAAGTTTGTTTTCAGTTCTTTTTAATAGTCATGCCGAAAGCATTGAGACCTGGGAAACGTTTAGATCGACAAGCCTGTGAAATTATTTTCAATATTTATTTATATTTCTTCTTGTTGACCTACACCTAATTTCTATATATTTGATTGTGGTGGTTTTAACATCTCGGTGTGATATACTTCAAACTCGTGGTTTGACATTTGACACTGATAACTAAAGTGCTCTATTTATTTAATACAATTACAAACATGTCACTTAATAATTCAATAATTCATAGACACGTCGGCATCACTCGGAAGTAGACGTGAGTTCTGAGTTTTCACGATATGAAAGGATTATTCACTAGATCTGTAGCAGCCGTTGAGTTTGAAGTCTGTACCTTATCATAAAGGCTAGGTCGTCAGGGCCTCTATTTTAGGACATTAAACGGTATTGCTTTAGACCTGGGCTTTATTGTAGACCGTAAAACCATATCGTCTTTGACCTGTTAGGGTGCGGCTCCACTGAGGCCGAGACGAGAGGAGCGGAGCGGAGCGGAGCTGCGCCAATATTAACCAATAGAAGGCGCATGCGGTCACGTCGAGCGCGCCTTGCGCACGTTAGCTTATATTCTATTGGTTAATATTGGCACAGCTCCGCTCCACTCCACTCATCTCCGCCTCAGTGGGGCCGCACCCTTATGCTATTGTTTTTAACTCGGCCGCCATTACTGTCAAGTAAATAAGAGCTGTCAAAACGTTGACAATACGATAACAACGCAAAACCGATATTGTTTTTACCTAGTTGAATAGAGGCCCTGTTATCGTATTGTCAACTTTTTGATAGCTCTTATTTACTTGACAGTAATGGCGGCCGAGATAGAAACAATACCATAACAGCTCAAGAGGTCCTGAACTAGGTCATCGATAAACATCGGTATCAACGTTCAGCTTTCATGGCACCCGGTAAGGGTAGCAAAAAAAGAAATACGTTCGTATATTTAATGAATAATAAGTTTTATTTTCTGTTATTATTTAAAACATAATTATGCAGCAGCTAACTGTATCTATATTTATGCTGTACTTATGCTTAAAGAGGTTTATATTCTAAATAATGACATAGAACCTTAATACTTATTTTGCATTCGAAAAAGAATATCTGCCAAATAGGTAACGAATGTCAATTTAATTGTCACACCAAATAAATATTAGTCAGTGTGGAAAGGTAATTAAGTCATGTGTACAAAATTTATATGGAATTTACGTCAAATTTCAAATATAGAATGTCGAACGGTCTATACAGATGTGTTACAACTACTTGCAAGAGGTCATTTACTTAAGTTTTTCACCTATATATTATAAAGAGATGTCAAAGGTTAACAGCAAAATCCATGGAACAAATTTTTGTAATTTATTAAACCTTTAATACATTTCTAGCGTCTTTCTTTTTGTTTATAAAAAATATAAGTTCAAAATACTAGATGTATCTGTTTGTATTTGTTTTTCTGCAAACCGTACTTTGCCATGAAAGTTTAATAGTTTAGTCATCGATGCTCTTTCATTCTTCAAAAAGTTTAACTATTAAATTAAAATCTAAATTGTTTTGTAGGCATGCAATTGTGAGACACACCTGTACCAACTTCCAAACAACCATTATTATGAACCAATTTCACCTCCTGATTGGTGTTGTAGCAAAACAGAACACAGATGAAAACATTTCAGATCGCAATTTAAGGGAAAAAGAACATCTGCACATTTACATAGCCTCGAAAAGCTTTCAGGCAAAATTGGATTTCGGTCTGTTCGTAAGAATCTTTGAAAATTAGAACCATTGTCATGTGGCTTGAGACGTTGACGTTTGTCCTCTGTCATTTTCAAACCTTTTATACTTACGAATGGTTTTTTGGGTTCCGTACCAAAATGGTTAAAAAGGAACCCTTATGGTGAGACTTTGTTGTCTGTCTCTCTGTCTTTCTGTATGTCACAGCAGGTTTTTTCTCAGCAACTATAAATGCTATCAACTTGAAATTCGGAATAGTCGTACAACTTGCTTGCCCGCATCTGTTTTTAGTAAAAAAAATATAAAATTAATTTTATAAATAGTTGAAGAGTGGTATAAGATGGGGGTTGAAAAATGAAAGTGGTTTGATTATAGCAAATGGGGTGTCATTATGAAATGGCTTAATCTGCACATTTCAAAACAATATTTTTTTTGTGATGTACTTTTTGATATAATAGCCAAAAATTTTCAAAAAAATGACCGTTCCCCCTTATCTCCGAAGTTTATGGACCTAAAAATCTGAAAAAGTCCTGACGTATACATAATTATTTATATTTTATGGGAAAAATAAAATTAAGTCTTCATTATTTACAGTTTTGAGAAATAACCAAAAAACTTTAAAAATCTCTATTAGAATTTAAGCTAGTCAAAATGGACCTTATTGCATAGTGCATAAAGTTCATAACAAATTGAGTATCTTCTTTAGCGGTTACCGAGCATATTATCTTAAATACAGAACCCTCGGTAAGCGAGTTCGACTCGCACTTGACTGGTTTTTTTATTTATCCACGTGGAATTAGTTTTAGACTTATTTGAAATTATCCCTAGCCAACGCTTTTAAAGTTTTTCTTCCTAACATTAATAATGTATGCGATCAACTGTCACAACGTACATTTTGAGTGATAGAAAATAAAAACGTTACTAGCGTTTGAATGTTGGCTAGGGACTGTGTAGTCTTCATTTATTCTACAAAAACTTGAAACACAAAATATGAAGGACACGCAAGTCTACGAGTGTTTTTTATTTATTATTACTCATGTTTTGACTAATAAAATTATAATATTGAATTTTTTTTGCTGGCTCAACGGTACCCAGACAAGAGCGATTATTGGTATATAAAATGGCAGTTATTGGCATTTATTTATTAAATTCTAGCTTTTCCACGCGTCGCCCTTTGGGAAATACCCAATTTTTTGGATAAAACTAGCTAAGCCGTTCTGGCGTTCGTGAGTAACAAACTCCCAAACTTTCGTAATAACACCCGTAACATAACAATTTTTAGGTCGTCAACAAATAGGCCAGTTTCACGTACATCTCGATTCAATACTTTAATAAGTAAAAACATAAAGTCAACGAAAACTTTTTAACGCATCAGTAAAATAGAATGTGTTGGAGCCTTGAAGCTTACTTCCTGCCCGCCCCTACGCCCTCTCAAGATAGTATGTTATCGTTCCGGTTCGTCGGCTTTTAAAGACGTTACGTTTGCGATTATAAACGACAGTTGTTTAACGATTAGCAACCATACTGTACTTATATGGTCGCATTATTGACATAAAAAACCGGTGAAGAGCATTGTCGGACCCTGCTCAGTAAAGGGTTCCGAAGAGGTTACTACAAACACAAAAGAGCAGCAAAAGAGCGTATGTTCATGGCACTTACATCCTTTTGTTGGGAATCGCAGTTTTTCGGAAATAATTCAAAAACGGTATATCCGATCTCGTTTAATAAGTTTAGTTTTGATGTTAGGTAGTTTAGTTTTTTTTTAATTCTTTTATTGTTAACAACAAGCAAAAAAAAGCGGTGATACTCAACCCTATTAAAACAGCGTTAGAGTTCAGATACGAGTATAATTTGAGCACCTATTTAGATGGTGACATTCAAATGTAGGAAATTGAAATAAGAGCCATTAACAAGACTACAAGATAACGTCATAAAAGCATAGCACCTTTTTATGGTGATCCCCGGGTCCCCGAGGGCGCGATACAACCGACCTTGGTCCACAGGATTCACGGTTGGCTGGGCGCTCCTTAAGCTCTTTTGAGTGCCACGATACGGCGACGAGACGATCTTGAGAAAGATGACGTTTGAGAGACTAGTGGGTGATATTTTTGTGGGGTTATTAATTTGATTAATAACACGTGTGGCGATATTTTTACAAAAAAACTTTTTTTGTGGTAGCAATTTTTCCAGTCGTGATTTTACCGAATGTCTTTTTTTCCCATCCTTAAATTTTCCTGGACGCATATTAACTTTTTTTCTAGTCGCAAATTTCACCATTGTAATTAGGCCCAAATAGGTAGATAGGTTTAGGTTATTTTGGTTTTGCAGCAGGCCTTAAGGGCCAAACCACCTAGAAGTAGGAGCTCCGCGCTAGCGGAGCTCCGTCAACTCTGTGAAAATGATATGGTCTGAGATCCGAATAGGAGACGACCTTCACCGGGCTGTTTATTCGATACAAAGTATTTTGTATCAAATTTAATATGCTAAGTAATATATGGCGAATAGGTTGACTGAAAAATTTCAGTCCCGCCCTTATATGATTTAAAAAAAAACTGAATATGAACTTTCTTTTTAAATTGCTATTGCTTGTTAAATAGTCCAATCACATACTAATCGAAAGCATGAAACCTATAGAATATGCAAACGTTAGGTTTACTGCAAATCATTAGTACCGACTTACCTACCTACCCAATAGTTATGACGGGAAAAAATAGTCAACCTAACGTTTGTATATTCTATAGGCTTCATGCTTTCGATTAATTATTAGCTAGTAATTTCACCGGTTGTCTTATCCCCACACTGGAACACAGCAATGCGAACACTGCTGCTTGGCGGTGGGTTAATGGATAAGATAGTGGTAGCGATCCGGACGGACCCTGCACAAGGTCCTACCACCACTAAAACTTTCTTCTAGCCTGTGCCATGTTATCTAATAAAAAACCCTAATATAAATCGTGAGCTATAAAACTCCTTGTACAAAACGGACGTACGGCGGCGGGTAACCACGTCAAGGATCCTCGCTTGACTGCCCACTCCTTTGTGTTTTTTAACGACCCTACTTTTTACCTAATTACTCCTCTCTCTCACCACTCACAAACACCAAATTTTCACACAACATAGTTAAATATATTTTACATAACTTTACCAAATTTAAACTAAATCGGTTTGTTAGTTTTTAAGTTATTGAGCTTAACGATGTCGTTTTTTTTGTGGTCGGCGAAATGTCATAATCAATTTAGTTTCACGGCTGATTTGCTGGGATTGATTTTTTTGACGTAAAAAAGGTTTTGTATCCGTCGATGGAGACATTCTCGTCTCGTGATATTTTTATCCGGTTACTTTTGTTGTATTTAGCGGGGGTGTGAGTGGGACATCCATTGTTGAAGGGTTTTAGATAGCTTAGCTCATGTTGACATTTTATAAAAGCATCAATACGTATGCTGTAAGTGGTTTTTGTGTATGATTGTGTGTGAGTTTACGCATAGTCTTATCCTACTAATATTGTTAATAAATTAATACGTTTATTAAATCTTCACGCTAAAACGGCTGGATGGGTTTTGATGCAATGAAGAAACGAGGTTAATACTATATTCTGAATTAGCACTATAAACGGCCTGGGCTGAGATTCAACTCGATTAAACCTTGTTGTTTTTGACCTGTTATCGTATTGTCAACGTTTTGATAGCTCTTACTTGACAGTAATAGCGGCCGAGTTAAAAACGATACCATAACAGCGCCTCTATTCTAGGCGCTAAAAACGATATCGTAGTTTTCCTGTTATGGTATTGTTATGACGTCAGCCGCCATTACTGTCAAGAAAATAAGAGCTATCAAAACGTTGACAATACGATAACAGCGCCTCTATTCTAGGCGGTAAAAATGATATCGTAGTTTGCCTGTTATCGTATTGTCAACGTTTTGATAGCTCTTATTTTCTTGACAGTAATGGCGGCTGACGTCATAACAATACCATAACAGGCAAACTACGATATCGTTTTTACCGGCTAGAATAGAGGCGCAGATCAAATGCGATATTGTTTTTACCGTGTTGAATAGAGGCCCTGATTGTGAACTCATTTATTTTTTTCAATTTGGTCTAAAAATGATTTTTAGTAGCTACAAATTCTTTGCCCGAATAATCTAAATGTATAACTATGCCGAATTACAGCTTTGTAGTACCAAGAGTCTCTCCGTAAAATCGCTAACCAACACTTGTTGATTACGGATCCCTAAAAAACTTAATGATGGAGTCTGTGACTTGCTTACTCATTAACTTTAAGCACCAAATATAAATGTAAAATGGCGCAAATCCTATTGCAAAGAACAGAATAGTTTTTGCATAAAAACGTACGTGTGTGATCTTTTCCAGCAACGTATCGTGCTACGTAGCGCTTCTATCCCCTAGAGGTTGTTCAGCGTTATAGTAGCTTCGCAAATCGCAATCTAGACCGTGCTCGACTCTGCTTTTATAAAAAGTAGGTCAGGTTTTAATATTGTTTAATCTAAATTTCTATTTAACTGATAATTATAAAAGCCAAAGTTCAAAGTGCACAATGGTAAAGAACAGAAAAAAAGTTTCTTATAAAGCAAGTTTTAAAAACCTTCTTTTTTATGGCAAAGGGAAGGCACGCGAGTACTCAGGCCACCTGACGGTAAGTGGGACCTGAGACCCATAGAGATTGAAATCTCAAGACTACAATCTCAAAACTGCAATCCTAAGACCTCAAATGCGTTGCCATCCCTGAAGACTAAGATGGAATGCCTGTGTGCTAGTGATTTCACCGGTTGTCTTATCCCCACACCGGAACACAGAAATGCGAACACTGCTGCTTGGCGGTGGGTTAATGGATAAGATGGTGGTAGCGATCCGGACGGACCCTGCACAAGGTCCTACCACCACGAACCCTCACTTACTTTAACCCTCAACAAAAAAAGAAGGAATTTATAACATGTGTATTTGTGTATGTCTGTGAGTGTATTTATGTCTGAGGAATCCTAGCTCCTAAATGAGTGAAGCGAATTCTTCGCGTTTTTTTTTTTTGAGAAAGATAAATCGGAATGGTGCTTAGGTAAGTTTTATGAAAATCTGTTGGGTCGTTTAATCATCAAACACTTTAAGAACGATTGCCTTTTAAATAAATAGTTATAATGTCGTTACAAATAACGATGTAATTGTAACGTTTTATTTTTTGTGTCGTTTCCACTTTAGTTTTAGACATTGAAGTTATTGTTTTACTTGTCATTTGTTAAATGCGTTGCTGTGAGACTAACTGCCGCAGTCAGAGACTTTTTTTTTAGTTAAAGGCAAAATATTGTAATTTGATTGCACATACCTACTTTTTGATTTCTGTTTGACCTTAAGTTTGTATGGTAGATAATGCTTTTAACATTAAGTTCGCCTTCTTTACACTATTTTAATTTTGTGCCATAAAGTATTTACATAAATAAATAAACATTATTTTAATGTATTTCACAACGTGTTATCCTATAATTAATTTAATCATAAGAATCAAGTAAGTATTTACAGAATTCAACAATAATACAATTTAAAATTTAAACTAAACGTATTTAAATTAAAATATTAATATTTGAGTAGCTTAATTTTATTTTAATTTAAATACGTTTAGTTTTAATTTTTAAACAGTATTGTATTCTATTCTATCTATATATTATTTTTTATTGTTTGATATTTCATACTCTACGTTACACTAAAGAACTTAACATCCAACTCTCGCTAATAATTCCACGTTACTATATTATTCACCGATGCAAGCGGCGCACGCGCGTCTTTCCCACGATCCAGAATACGGATCGGGTTCCGTCGCGCTCCGCCTGCGACCGCCGATGGCGTCCCGTAATGGCAATCGTAAGTGGAGGTTTGTAGCTAGTTCACGAGAGTTTTATTTTGATATTATTATAATGTATAATCTTAGACATGTTAGCCTAATTGTGTCAAATGTGTTTACAGAGGTGTACTGCCTTTTTGCCGAATTATGTTTTGTCAAATTTTATTTGGCAACCAACTTTTTGCCGAACTTTTATTTGGCAAACCAATCCTTGGCATAATTTTACTTCGTATTTTTTTTATTTCTCTACATTTTTATATTGCAATATTTTATTACGTCAAGTTTTATGTGGTAAATAATTGTGTAGCAAATGATTTGCTAAAGCAAATAACTAAAATCGAAACTGCTCCTACAGATAGGTAGGTAAGGGTTATTTTTTTTATGACCCTAAGAACGAAACTGCTCTCAGAGATAGGTAGGTTAGGGTTCTTTTTTTATGACCCTAAAAACGAAGCTGCTCCCTGAGATAGGTATTTTAGGATTATTTTTAAATTAAGGTATGCCAATCAATACATTTGACGAAAACATAATTGACATCTTAAAAGAATCCCAGGTAATAATTTGTCTAACAATAATTTATCAAATCATTAGTTGGGAAATGATATCAGTGCGAAGCGTTGAGTCGGGAAATAAAAATGTGCCCAAATAAAAATATGGGATACGTAGTTTGGGGGGTTAAGAATTTGCTAAATAATTTTCGTCGAAACATTAGTAAACCGTTTACAGAATTATCAACAAATTTTTAGAGTTGTTGGTAATTCTGTAGCTCTGCCTACCCCACTCTGGGAATGAAGGGGTGAGTTTATGTAAGTACTTATATAATGTATAATATTTATGTAATTTATTGAACATAGCCGTTGCCTTCGGTTTCGTCTGTAGTTACTAAGGGGAACTCGTTAATTTTCGAAAAAATATGCCGAATTACTATTTTTCCGAAAGCTATGTTATGCTGGAGCTATTATAGACTCAATGATTAATTTAATTGTTATACGTAGGTTGTAGGTGAAAAACTTAAGTACAGATCTAGTGAATAATCCTTTCACATCGTGAAAACTCGGAACTCACGTCTACTTCCGAATGATGCCGACGTGTCTATGAATTATTGAATTATTAAGTGACATGTTTGTATTAAATAAATAGAGTACTTTAGTTATGAGTGTCAAATGTCAAACCACGAGTTTGAAGTATATCACACCGAGATGTTAAATCCACCACGATCAAATATATAGAAATTAGGTGTAGGTAAACAGGAAGAAATATAAATAAATGTTGAAAATATTTCACAGGCTTGTCAATCTTAACGTTTCCCAGGTCTTAATGCTTTCGGCATGACTATTAAAAATAACTGAGAACAAACTTAATCTTAATTATTATTAAGATTAAGTTTGTTCTCAGTTATTTTTAATAGTATTAACCACTCTATATCGATTATCACTCTCGCGATGCGACGTTCCCCCACGTTGTCTTGATGGGTACTTAGTCAGACTGAAGTAGCATGACAAATACGAACATTTCCGAGAAAATACGTTTTGAAAGGATATTTCACTACATCTGTAAAGGACTTCTTGCATGTAGTTGTGTACAAAACTATTAGGTTTAGCGCATAACTGAGTCTGTTCAGACTAATCTTTGGTAGCAAATCCCGTGTGTGTTTACGGTACGTCAAGCGACGTAATAACTTCAGTCGGGCGTCAGCCTTGCTGTCGTCAATGCGTGTTAATTGAACAGGTCCCTTCAAGTAAAACACACACGGGATTTGCTACCAAAGATTAGTCTGAACAGACTCAGTTAGGCGTTAGACCTATAATATGGAATTCACGTCAAATTTCAAACACAGAATGTCGAACAGTCTATAGTGTTACAACTACATGCAAGAGAACCTTTAATAGTAGGAGATCCGACTAGGAGACGATTTGCACCGGGCTGTTTATTCGATAAAAAGTATTTTATACCAATTTAATATGCTAAGTAATATATGGCGAATAGGTCGGCTGAAAAATTTCAGTCCAGTATAATAATTAAGTAAAAATTTTAAAAAATTACTTTGTTTAAAAAAATTGCAATAGCTTGTTTAATGGACAAATTACATTTCAATCGAAAGTATGAAGCCTATAGAATATGGCAAACGTTAGGTTGACAATTTTTTTCCCGTCAAACTATTGGGTAGGCAGGTATAAACAGGTAAGTCTGTACTAATAATTTGCACCAAACCTATCGTTTGCATATTCTATAGACTTCATACTTTCGATTAGTATGTAATTTGTATATTAAACAAGGATTTGCAATTTAAAAAAAAAGTTCAATTTTAATAAAAATAATAATGATATACCTAAGTACTGGACTGAAATTTTTCAGCCTACCTATTCGCCACACATTATTTAGCGTATTAAATTTGATATAAAATACTTTTCATCGAATAAACAGCCCGGTGCAAATCTTCTCCTATTCGGATCTGAGATAAGTAGGTACTTTAGTTTTGTTACGTTAGGTTTGATTTATATAAGCGATATCGAAAAGTAAAGCCTTCTATCAATATATTGCATTCGGAACTATGAAAAATTGAAATTTTGATAAATTCGGAATTATGTAGTGTACCTTGTAACTTATTTTACCTCGGGAACTATTAGTTTTTTCAGAATAAAAAAATCAATTCAGCGCTAAATTTCGTCATTTTTTAAGTTTAATTATTTGTTGTAGGTACCTACCCGGAGATCTGAGTAGACGTCACTCTCGGGGTCTATTGCCCTCTGTATTTTAACGTCGATAATACCCAAACTTAAAAAAATCTTACAATCTGCCTACCATATGCAAGCACAACAACCATATGCCATTTGAGTTAAAATTAGGTACAAACCAAACCCACCCAAGAAGACAAAACCTTCTACGGCTTCCCGCCACGTATCGAGTTGCTCCACCACTCTAACCTGACCTCTTAAAGCGTAGGTAATGTAACAACTACAGGCACTCGACGCTTGCGGAATAAGCTGCTAGAGGTCTTAGTGATTGGTCAATGTAGCATGAGAAAAAGATGCATGCAGTTAAAAAACAGGTGAGTGGATTGAGGATGTTGTGTGCACGTTGAAGATAATATCGTGTTTTAGAAATCTGTTAAGAATAATGGAGATTCTGATGCAGTAGGAAGTGTAGTGTAGGAGACTTTAATATTAAAATATGAGCGTCGTGTAGGGAAGTGTGGAAGCAATGCGATTTTAACCTACGACAAAAAAGGGCGTGTTATAAGTTGCTACGTGTTTATTTGTGTATGTGTGTCTATGTATCTCTGTATATGTAATTATACTAGTATATATAAGATTATTTATCCTACATAATATAATGTATGTATTTCTACGTATATATTTGATATTTATATCATTATCTTCCGTCTCTTTAATTGTTTTACGTTTATCTCGCAATCGCTGAAAGGTTCATTGGAAGAGATCCCATAAATTTATAAGTTCGCTTTCGTACTGCTTTTGTTTTAGTCATATTAATATTTGTGTAATGTAATTGTTTTGGTACAATAAAGTGTTCACGTACATACATAGGTATTTTAAATCAATATCATTGGTACCCTAACCTAGTTGCTTAATTAGGTAGGATATAATATAGAAAAAAAAAAGGATTTAATAATTTTGCATTTAAAATTAAGTTTTTGTTGTATATTTTCAATAATTTTCATTAAAATGCGAATGTACTACCAACCTACCTACCTACTAACTACCAAAATTGTTTTTTTTTTAAGTCCATAAATTTTACAAATAATTTCGATTTCCCTGCAACAGTAAATATTTTACACTTCATTTCTTTCGAATTCTCGTTGCGTGCCATAAACGTTGACAGACCACTTTGTAGTGAAAAATCCAACATTTCCCAGGGAAATATTCTCGTCTCAGTTTAATTCTCCCATTTAAACACGAGCGAACAAATTCGTACGAAACGTAACATTTTGCGAGTTTACACTGAAATTTGCGTCCATTGCCGCCTTAATAACTAGACAACTCAAGCCAAATTGCACCTTAACTGCTAAAAGATAGAATCTAAATTTGAATAGAAACATTACGCTGCAGTTTTAAAGGGCCATGTGCATTGAAATTTGAGTCTTAAAACGGCGGGACTTTGGACTAGTTTTAAAGTGCGCTTATTTTTGAAGTTGAATGCATAGGATTGTGAGCTTTTGGTAGTGGGTTCTAGGATGATTTTGGCTTGAATACATTTAAATATGATTCGAATAGCATTACTTGGTCCGTTGCAGTCGGTAATATTGTTATTGTATATTTTCCCGGATTTCGCTCTAGACCGAGGGGCGGGCGTGAAAATTTGTATGTTATTTTGGCAAAATAAATTTGAAGTGAGTTACACTTTCAGTCTGTATTGTCGCCGGTACTTTATTGCAGTTTGCTGTTTATTTGGTCGTGTTTTCGTGTTGGCACGACACTCTCGATTCTTATTGGTTAGATATTTATAAGGTAGTTATTATGTTTTGTAGGTATTTGAAATAAACGATGATTGTTTGTTTGTTTGCCCTCGTGTGGTTGCCGAGTTAGAATAGTGCCACTCCATGTCTTCCCGTGGATGTCGTAAGAGACGACTAAGGGAATAAAGGCTTGTAGTACTGTTAGGCGATGGGCTTGCAACCTGTCACTAATACGCTGGTAAACATCTTAGCCTGATTGTGCAAATTGTGGTTATAGAATTATCAACAAGTTTTTAGAGATGTTTGTAATTCTGAGATTATGTATGTATGTATTTGTAAAGTAAACTTTTAAGTTGAAAAATGTTAAAGTTATTACAATTGAACTTTGTCTATATTTAATTTTAGTTATAAAATTACTTAGCGTTTTCTTGGTCTTTTGTAAGACCTGCGTGTTGGTTTGACGTAAAAAAACTTATGTTGTATGTTTTCCAACAAATAATTGACTAAATGTGCAAAATAGAGTCGTCTAGACTTTAACCCGTGTGTTCCGTCCTTATCCTGTCATGATGATATTGGGATTTCACAGAAAAGGATAGAGTACTTTAGCAAAATTTTTATGAGTAACGAAATAGTCCTTATAATACTTTTATCCGCTACTTTGTATAATTAGAACTTGCATATTTTTTGTCTTGCTAATTACTAACCCTTGGTCTTTCTCTGGGGATCAAGAAGTCTGTACGCCAAATACCATCGAAAAAAGTTCAGCCACTTTTTTTATTTGCAATGAGGTCATTTTTATTTGTAGGGATTATGACATAGTCTAGAGAACTTTACTCTCTTACACTACAAAACCTCAAGAAACAACTTCGCATTTTATGTATTCCAACAATTACCAATGCTAATTCCTTAACAGTTTGAGATAGCGGGTTCAATCCTGGGAGTCATACAACTGGCACTTGCCACTTCATACCACTTGTAATGAAATACATAAATGCAGAGCTCAAGTTATGGTGGATTGTAGCTCTAAAGTAGAAAAAACCCGATTTTTGAGTTTCTTGAAACTTACGCGTGATATCCTATTTAATTACAGTAATTTGAAAAAACCGGTCAAGTGCGAGTCGGACTCACGCACGAAGGGATCCGTACACGTCTATACATCTATAAAAAACACGTTTGCTGTTTTTATTTGTTGTTATAGCGGCATCAGAGATACATCATCTGTGAAAATTTCAACTGTCTAGCTATCACGGTTCATGAGATACAGCCTGGTGACTGACAGACGGACAGTGGAGTATTAGTAATAGGGTCCTGTTTATAACCTTTGGGTACGGAACCCTAAAAATTGTGATTTACACCCCTTTTGTTGAAAAAGAAAGCGTATTTCACTGTTTTTGCTTTGCCCCCGTGTGCTTTGTAATATTACTTCAAACGGGCGCTCAGACCACTAATTGAAAAAATATCGTTTTTTTTTAAATACGATTTTTACGCGGATATAATCTCTGATAAAAGCTTGTAAACACCAAAATATGATAATACTACAGGCAGATTAAATTTAAAAATATAGTGCATTAATGTTTCCTTTATAAAAATATTTGCTGCTTTCTCATAGTAAAATATTTCATGATAAAACAGCGTATACAACGCGTAACGAGCTGTTTCGAAAATGTTAAAATTTCTGATCAAAGACACGCTGGCCTGGTTTCCAAGGGTGGTTGAACATTAACTAGTGAAACAAAATGTTTTAATTAAAATAAAATTACTGAATTATCCCGCATTTTTTCCGCACGGAAGTCATTGTCGCTCTTATTTGTAGAGTATTTTTTCGAGATAAAAAGTAGAAGTCAGTTATTGGGTCTTGTCATTGTCGCTATTCTGTGAGGAGTAATTTTCCGGAATAAAACGTAATAATCAGTTATAGGGTTTTAAACTATGTTTGTACCAAAATTTCCATGGCTAGCTTGAGGTATTGAACGTTGAAAATGAACTTAATGACAAACATTTATAAAGGGGTTTGGGTAAAAGTGTTGTCATATGTAAAAGTCATACATTTTCAAGGTGAGCGGCCATTCGTAAAAGTGGTAAATCAAGATAGAATTATTAAAAATAAACATATTTTGTTACGTAATGTAATACTCTAAAGTGCATCGGAGCCGAGATATTTAAATATTCATACTTGGGCGTACTTTTGTACTAAAAACTTAATACTTAAATCTTTGAAATCTCCGCTCCAATATTATTTAACGCCATAAATTATACATATCTTTGTGTATTTAGAGGTCCTCTAAATAACTACGTAAAAATCATCCGTGGCCGCTGAAAAAAAAAATGACAAAATTCTTCAAACAAATTTACCCCATGCCCTTTGTAATAATACTTATTTCTGCCCGCTTCTTCCGCGTATATTACGATTATCATTATTCCCTTGGGAACGTTTTAAATGCTAATCCAAGGTACCTACGCTATGTCTATATGAAATTTCATTTAATCCTTCCACACACACACACAACAACTTTCGCATTTATAATACTAGTAGAACTAAGCTGTTTCCATAGAAGTATTTTATTACTATTTCCTCGGTATGTTAAATTTTCTAGGATAAAAAACAAACCAAGCTACAATTTATCCCAAAAAACAGGTGGCCCTGCCAAGATGCATTACGCTAACTAGCGTTTCTATTCGTTTCGTTTTTAAACCAATCGCGTCAATGGTAGATGACGTGATACGAAAAGTCACGTGATCTACCAGTGACGCGATTGGTTTAAAAACGAAACGAATAGAAACGCTAGTTAGCGTAATGTATCTTGGCAGGGCCTCCAAATGTTTTTACCATTTGGTCGTGAACACGTAAATAATAAACGAACAGGTAATTTCGCATTTATGGCGCATCTTACGGATATGTAATTCTAGTTACTAGGAAGGGAAGTCACTCCTGACACATTACACAGCCAGTTTGTGAATATTGGTAATTTTGACAACATAATATACGAGTAACACAATGTTGTTGTTATAATACTAGCGTAACTATAATAACAGACGGCTTTGTTCCGCGTTCCGCGATCTACGAGCCTCGTAACGCTACCCCGTCATTTGCCGAAATATTTTCGCTCACGGGTCGATTTTTGAGAATTGAAGCGTTCGAAAGTAGAAAATAAATCGCGCGCCAACGAACGTCACAACCAACCGGAACGTTAAAAGTTACGATTTTACCGTTGCACGTTAATTTTCGAACGAAATTTTAGTGTTTGATTTTTAAAACCCGGATTTTAAAATTAATTTCATACTAAGTATTATATAATTTTTTACGTTTATCTTTAAGTACAGATGGTACATTATAAGTAAGCGTTTGCAGCGATTTTATCCGCGTTAATCAACAACAAGGCAACGTTGCAGATAATTTCTAGAATATTGGAAATGTACTCAGGGAATTACTAACGTATGTTAAAAAAAAATGCTTTGACAACAATAAAATATCGGAATTTTCACAATTTTAAAAGTTACTCTTCGGTACAATGATAGGCAAACGGTGACCTGTCGACATCGACGACGATGACTTCATCTTCAATATCGTCGACGAAATTGTATCATTGTTACACGGTATACTAACTAAAGATAGCAACTTTATGTAAATCGGTAATCCCCTTAAATAATATTTTACAGTCATCCGTGGCCCAGATTGGCGAACAGCCATACAACAATGAAATTTGATTGTACATGTTAAGCTGTGGTTACACCGGGTTACCAAAATACCGCAAGCTCGTATGCCTCTCTCTCTGAAAAAAAAAACTACGCACTAGTTGTAAAATTTAATGGTGGTAGGACCATCGCTACCATCATCCTATGCTTTAACCTACTGCCAATCGGCAGTGTTCTCGCTGTCGTGTTCTAGTCAGGATAAGACAACCGGTGAAATTACTAACATAGAGGCATTCCATCTTAGTCCTCAGGGTTCATAGTGCATTAGTCTTTGGATTGCAATGTTAAGATTGTTGAATGTTGTTAATTATTCCAGTTATGGCTTTTGACGTAGAGACCTCGTCGTGTTGTTCTCCTAGTCATTATTTTTAGTTTAATGTATTTGACATGTAATATTTTTAATTTTTACATTTATTTGTAATGTTTTTAATTTTTGAATTTGTATTTTGTTTTATTTGTGATAGTTCTAATAATTTATATTTGTTGCTTTATTGCCTTGTAATGTAACTTACTTTTAAGTATTATTGTATTTTATGTTTGAAAAACTGACATTCTGCTGGAGTTTCTTGCGGCGCTTCTTCTCCGCAATGATGGTCTTGTCCGAAGTGCTAGTAGATTCATTTTATATTACCGACGTATAAAAGAGCCCGTATATGGCCAATTTACTGACTAAATATTTTGATTTTGTAGTCTTGAGAATGCAAAATGTATATGCGTTTTAGATCCTACTTACCATCAGGCGCAATAAAGGGCTAAAAACTAGTCACTTGAAGAAGATAAAAGATTTATCGACGATAAAGAAGAAGTAAAAAAAAATAGACGCTAACAAGTAAGTTTTTTTTGAAAGATCGTTGATTTTTGATGTTAAATAATGTAACTAACCATTATTTTTCAAGAGAAGTTATGACGATTTTATATTCTCTTTTATGACGAAGACCAATAGCGAAATAGAATCCATTATGGTTACAATATAAGTCAGGCAATGTAGCAAACGCTCATTGTACCTTCAGCGCAACAGTACACTCGCGCAAAAATGTATTCGCGATAACGCGGCCGGATGCGCGCCATTTTGGATGCGATAACACTTTTGTGCATGATTGTACGGCTCGGACAACGGGTCTGATTGGATGAAAAATGCTTTGTTTTGTCAATGTGTTTTGTTAAAATAATTGTTGGGTTCTTTTGTTTTGTAACACTTTTGTGAGGAACTGTGTTTTAACTCCTTCAAAGGGGTGTTAGAAGTTGATCGTGTGTATCTGTATATCTGTGCGTTTGTGTTACCCTAACTCCCAAACACATGAACCGATTTGGATGCCATGTGATTTAAAAAGAAAGCTATAAATATAAATAAATATCAAACATTGTCACACCAATTGACCTAGTCCCAAACTAAGCTCTAGGCTTGTGCTATGGGTACTAGACAACGATATAAATACTTATATAAAGAATTATGAACTTAAATACATGGAAAACATCCATGACTCAGGAACAAATATTCGCGCTCATCACACAATTATTGCCCTTACCGGGATTTGATCCCAGGGCCGCTAGCTTCGTAGGCAGGGTCACTACCAACTAGGCCAGCGCGTCTTCACTAGCATATTAACTATCTTATTTTTATCTAGAAACTTAATACAAGCATAAAATAGCACATACATTAAAACATAATAAACTGCCCTATAGCAAAATTCCTTCCAAAAGCAGGAATCAGCCTTCAAAACCATCTACCTATTATAAAAGACATTACCCAAAAGACCCAATTTAGAGCAGCCAATAATCTCAACGTCGGGAATCGAACCCAGTCCCGGATTTACGACATATCCCAGAACCAAGTGATTTGCGGCCGACCGCAGCACTAAATCAAATGCTACCTGCGGTGTAATTCCCTGTTGAATCACGGACCATGTTATTATGACCCTTAGAGTTCTAGTTATTGTTAAACATCGAAGCTAAAGTTTTTTTTTTTTTACTCGGATGTTATTTAATGTTAGGAACCTTGTTGGGTCCATCCGGATCCCTATCCTTGAATCTACTTTAAAAAAAAACACCGGACAATCTCACACAATTTGACGTAGTCCCAAATTAAACTCTAGGCATGTACTTTTTTTTATGGCAAGGAGAAGGCACGCGAGCACTCAGGCCACCTGATGGTAAGTGGGATCTGAGACCCATAGACATTTGAAACCTCAAGATTACAATCTCAAAACTGCAATCCTAAGACTTCAAATGCGTTGCCAACCGTGAGGACTAAGATGGAATGCCTCTAAGCTAGAAATTTCACCGGTTGTCTTATCACACCGGAACACAACACTACTACTACGACACTACTACTAGTAGACGATAAAGATAAACATATTTATATCGAGAAATAAATACGTAAATATACAAAGAAAACACACAACACTCGCGAATATTCGCGTTTATCACACAAGTATTTGCTCATACTGGGATTCGAACCCGGGACCGCTAGCTTCGTAGGCAGGGTCACTAGTCACTACCAACTAGGCTAACGCATTGTCAAACGTATGTTTGCATTGCGTTTTGGTATGGGGATAGGTTTTATTCTCTTAACAATAAAAGCGATTTTATCGTAAAAAAGCAACATGCGGGCCTATTACGTTTTTATCGACGTAGATAAGAGTGGATAATACATCTGTCTCTATCTGACCAGTATGTACAGTCACCCAATAAAATGTTGAGCATACTTAGAACCTTTTCATAGTGAATGTCATTGTCATTGTCATGTGTGTCATTTGATGTTCTTTTTGAAGTCTACTATGACAACGCACTTAAGTGCTTAACACTTTCGTTGGGGTAGTGTAAGTGCGAGATTGACAAAAACTTTACCCACCGCGATAAAGGCAACCATAACATAGGCCCAGGGGCTCTAATACGGCTGTGGTTATCGTGACAAAGTGTGGATAAGGCATCCGTCACCTTCTGACTCGTTAATAAGTACGAGAGTGACGGATGCCTTATCCACATTTGACACGCGATATAGACGCAGCCATACTTGGCCCGCTGGTCTTGAAGAAAAGAGGCATAGAGGGTGTTCCTTTATTTCTTTCATTTACAGTTTAAGGGCTCAACCGAAATGAGAAATTTTGTACAGAAATATTTTACAGTCTTTCTTGGAAAATCAATCATCCCGAGTAAAAATTAACTTTCGCCCAGATGGAGCTGCAAAAGCTAACACCTAAGTCTTGAATACAATTCACAGGTTTAGAAAATTAATTAATACCTCTAATAAATGACGTCATTCATTTGTCCGTCTGTGCGTCATAATCAGACGACGGTTCGTTAATTTATAGTAATTCGTATAGTCTTTGTGTTGTTTAATTAAAGCTATGGGTTTGTATCAGGGTTTGCGTTTGTTAGAATTTAATAACTGTTTATTCGACTAGGTTGCTTTTACAACTTAAATAGGTATCGGGTCTTACAAAGCTATAATAATTGTAACAATAGTCACCCTATAGTTACTATAGGGTGACTATTGTTTTCGGTAATTTGTACTTTGTAATGTATGCCGGGATTATTATTCTTCTTACAAAATTAGTAAAAAAGTCCAGCGCAATTATGTAATTTACCATAACCTTGTCAAAAGTAAATGAATAGTAAATAATATAACGTATAGACAGAGGTTAGTTGTATATGTGTTTGTGTCAGCATATGTGAATGTAGGTATGTGTACGTGTGTAGGTATATATGATAAGTTCTTAATAATGTTTATTATAGTGTTCAATATTGTGTATGTGTATAAAATAACATACGCTTAATATACAGGTTGTTATTTTTAACTAAAAAGGAGTCTAAAAACAAAAATAAGTTTGCCTTATTACTATTACGAATATGACTCTTTTATAGTGCCTAAAATTATCTCATCAAAGTGCCACAGTTAAAAAACCTTCTATTCAAACTTCAAAGATTCACAACAAAATAATTGTAGTGTATAACTTCCAACTTATTTTTATTAGAAAAATAAATACCAACCATTACCCTTATTCTGAAGAAATACCTTAATAAATGTCATGAACTTTGAAAAAGATATTTAACCATCTGTCTGACAAAAGGAGAGAGCTCAGAGTTGTTGCTTTCTCAGAAGGAAAACTCTAGTTATAATGAAAAATATATTTCCTTTTTGCCAAAGAGTGACGACGACATTAACAATGTCTTTACGCGGTGTATCACTTTACAGCTCGTACAACTTTAGCTCCCTACACAAAAAAGGGGTGATATAATATAAACGTGTGTGTATCTGTGAATGTGTGTGTGTCTGTGTATCTGTGTGTCTGTCAGTGGGTATCGTAGCTCCCAAACGGATATACCAATTTGGGTTATCTTCGGGAAAATTGGGTTTTAATCCAAATGGTGCTCAGGCTCCTAGGTTACTTATAATAAATTTGAAAGTTAACTAAGATGTGCATGATTGGAGTCAGATGAAATCCGGCACATAACGAACATGAGTTGGGACAGTAACATCGACGCTGTTTTTTTCAAGTTTCTAAATCAACGAACGACAAGCGAGGTCGAGGTGAATTTAAAAAAGAAATAAAAGTAATGATTTATTCGTGAAAAACTTGAATTTGTCACAAAATGGTCACAAATCAGCGTGATGCTGGCAGATCCAGCGCTGGTCTTCCGTTGTGACCATATTAAGAAAATATACATCCTCTATAAACTTATTAATTGCGTATCCTTCAATCAGAGTGTTAGGCGTTCAGAAAAAAATGTGCAATTTGTCAGTGACGAAGTTTTGCTGCATAATCATGAAGATAATATTAAGACTTAACATACTGTGTACTTAATGTAAACGTAATTCTCAAAACTAAATAATGTAAAAAGCTGGTAATATTGTAAGCTTATATGTGACGTTCCGCGGGTAAAGGTACCTTATGGCGGGTTTTAGTTTCGGAGAAACGAAGTGTTTTATAAAATGGTACGAAAATAACTTGGTCTTTTTTGCTTATTCTCGAAGTATAGAAGGCTTAAAGTTTGATTATAAATATTTTTCAATGTTTGATTTATGTTATTCGGCTAAAAATATAGCCAAAAAGTTTATTTTAAAATGTCCTTTTTTTTCAGAATGTATTTTGAAGAATATAATAAAAAAAAAACTCCGTAACTGCACAACTTAGGGAGTTGGTTGTTTTTGTTATTGATTGCTTATGAATTGTAGATTACAGGGATATTCATAACTCCATACCGACCATAAGGTACCTTTACCCGTGGAACGTCACATATTGTTAGAATTCCGTAGAAGCCGACAAAATCTCGTCGTTGATAAAGCAACATACGAAATTCGCTTCATTTTGCATCATCCTTTTTATACCTTTTGTCGTCAGTACGTTACTTTGAAAACGGAATGCGCGTTCATTAAAACAACATTTTTTATATAACAATACTCTTGAGAACTTAATAGCCATTATTATCATTATATTTTGACGACGCGCTCGGCTAGCCTAGTTGGTAGTGACCCTGCCTATGAAGCTAGCGGTCCTGGGTTCAAATCCCGGTAGGGGCAGATATTTGTGTGATGAGCACGATTATTTGTTCCCGAGTCGTGGATGTTTTCTATGTATTTAAGTATATATTTCTCTATATAAGTATTTATATCGTTGTCTAGTACCCATAGTACAAGCCTAGAGCTTAGTTTGGGACTAGGTCAATTGGTGTGAGATTGGCCCCTGATATTTATTTATTTATATAATTTTTATAATTATACCATAATTAATTGGCTATTACCAATGGGGCATATTTATGACTTTTTTCACAGCTTCAAAAGCTCAATCAAAAAAGTCGTTTTTTGAATAGCTATAAAAATAATCAAGATACAAACAAAGATTTGTGCCTATATCTTTCTTAAAAAAACAGAATTTAACATGGAGTTTATATGTGACGTTCCACGGGTAAAGGTACCTTATGGTCGGTATGGAGTTATGAATATCCCTGTAATCTACAATTCATAAGCAATCAATAACAAAAACAACCAACTCCCTAAGTTGTGCAGTTACGGAGTTTTTTTTTTATTATATTCTTCAAAATACATTCTGAAAAAAAAGGACATTTTAAAATAAACTTTTTGGCTATATTTTTAGCTGAATAACATAAATCAAACATTGAAAAATATTTATAATCAAACTTTAAGCCTTCTATACTTCGAGAATAAGCAAAAAAGACCAAGTTATTTTCGTACCATTTTATAAAACACTTCGTATCTCCGAAACTAAAACCCGCCATAAGGTACCTTTACCGCGGAACGTCACATATGGCCGACGTGTTACATGACGTCACACAGCGTATCGGATCTCTCTCTCTAATTCGCTGTTTAATTAGCAGTTTTAAATGCCTCTGTCATCCGTATTTCTTGGCCCATTTTAAATTTAATTTGATCTCTAACGGTTTTTTCATATTTAGTTTGAAATGCGATTTAAATCCTCGTGGGTTTTTTATTTGTTATTTTCTGTTATTATTACCCGACTGCGGCGGAGCCCAAAAGGAGGATTATGTTTTTCACCGTCATGTATGTCCAGTTCTATGTTCCCCGCTACAGCAAAAACGGCTTGGACGATTTTGACAAATGAGGTATCATTGGATTCGTCTTCGCAGCGAGAGTGTCATAGGATACCTAAACTATTAAAATTGAAATAACAACAATGGCCAAATGACGATTATTAACAAATGTAGGTATATCGACGACCGTATAAAAAATGCAGTCGGGTTTTTAAAGCTTGCTTTTCATAGAGTTATTTTGTAAATTTGCCTATCCTCTTGCACTGTTCTTGCTTATTCTACTCCAAGGTTAACTGTATGAGATCCCATATGGTATAAGTTCACCTATGTACATTCATTCATTGTCTTTTTTTGTACAATAAAGTGTTTACATACATACATACCTACATTATCTATAGTGATGCAAAAAGTTTTGTAATTGTATAAATGCAATAAACAGTTTACATACATACCTACATACGGACTACCTAGACCTAGACCCACCTACCTGGACCTAGTTGGTTGGACGATTGAATGTACTAAAGAATGTGAGATGTGATGTATGTCAGGGTTTTTAATATCTGGATATTTTTAAGTCTTTGTGTAAATGTATCTTCTCCTCTTCTCTTGTATGTGTATCTATGTATGGCATTATTTTTTTTTATATACATTAACGATAACAACAGCAAACCAAACTCCCCTCCCATTTAGTTGACAAAAAAGAGTTAACGTGGCGAGATGGAGCAACATTTTGCTACAACTTTTTTTATTTAGTCGTCGCAGCGCGCAGCGATTTAAATAAAAGTGGGACAATGTTGCCACTCCAATGCACTCAGGACTTTCTATAAAAGACTACTTATAGATTGCTCTAATATCTTAAGTGTTTGAAAACAATACTAGATTGTACTTGAGACGAGACATTAAAGTACAATGCCAGATCTTGGCTTAAAAAGCTTTTAAAAAAAAAGCTCGCGGATACGAAGGATGTTGATATGACCTGTTTTGTAAGAATTAAATTCAATATTTTATTACTTACACATTTAGGGAACTTATACGAAAAATAGAGCCATCTATTAAAATACTTCATTAAAAAGACAACTTGCGAGTAATGTATGTAATGTAAAGTAAAATAAGACAAGTTCTTCAGAAAAACTAACACTAAAGCATTGTTTTAAATATTTTTCTACATCAAAATAAACCCAATTCTATAATTATCCGTCACAATTTTTTCTGAGGCCAAAGCTTCTATGGAGACCTGGTATTGTCCTTTAGGTATTATAAAATTATTTGTTTTAAATAGGACCATGTTGTGAGCCAAAATTTATACAAATCAGTTTTTTTTTTTATTCAAATTTTAGGGTTTTAAAATCACGAATACGCGCCATATTCCTAAATTTTACGTTACAACAAATTAACAAAGATGCACTTAAATTCATTAAATTAAATGTCACCTTGAAACGCGTGCTGTCACATTGCGTCAAAGTATCTACGTAAAATTTTGAGTCCTACAAAAAAAGATGATTGAGGGACAAATATCTATTTACATGTTTAATCGCAATCAGTTTTTCTTTCTATTAGTATAATTCAAAGGGTTAAATTATTCCACAAACAATAATCTTCAAATACGTCGACAACCCTAAAGTACAGTCGGCAAAAAAGGTTGAGTAATGGCGGTGGTTTCAACTAATGATGGGATATATCAGCTGTCATCGAGTAGGAGGAATGTTTGCAGAATATTGCGTAGCAAGGAGTTTAGCCCGATTTTGGAATAAATGTGTATGAAGTTTTGGGTACAATATAAAATACCATGTTACAATGTATCAGAATAGATACGTAAATTATCTTGTAAGAAAAGTTTTTCATAATTAAATAACAATGTTAATGCCTTTGAACGCAAAAGTATTAGAAAATATCATAAAAACTGGAACCATTTTTGTCATGAAATGATGATGATGATAATTATAATGTTTTCAACAGACTGCCCTAAAATTATCTAAGACGAAATATTTAAATACATAGCTAACTTAAATTTTTAATGCGATGTACATCATGTCATTTAGCGAATATTAAACAGACAGCTCTCATTACCTATATCAAAAGAGAAAATAGCCTTTAATAATACGTTTATAAAGCTAACCAAAAAAACACTCCCTGTGTGTACAAACCTCATAAACCAGTCTTAATCTAAACCTGGCCAGAAATAAAACTGTCGCCCGAACCAATAAGGCTGTATACGGATAAGATCTTCATAGTCTTTAGTACCTTTTTCTTTTGGGAGACACAAAAGACGTTAGCACCTCTTCGACGAAACAAGAAGCATTAGCGAAATCTCGTCTTGCTCCCGCTGACCGTACTTACAAATAGGGCTGCCAAAACTTTTCGTGTCAAAAATATTCATAGATTTGAGTTAATTATTAAATGAGTGTGATTTCTTCAGAGCAAATTGAAATATGTTCATCGTTGTACCCAAAAATGTTACTACCAATTGTTTTTTTAAATAAAATAGACTTATTTTTAATTTAAAATACAAAGCTATAGATGAAAAACATAAATAAACTAGTTATACAGTCAATTGCAATTTTTTTATTTGTTTAAATTACAAAAGAAAGTATTTTTCATCAATTTAATTTATCAAAAAAATCGAATATCATTACTCAAAATTACCTATTTTTTATCATTTAGATGCCTTTACGAAGATGGCCATCGGAGCAGAGGTAGACCCCAAAGTGGGTGGCGGGATGGTTTGGACGTATTTCAAAGTGACTGGCGGGAGCATGCAATTACTAGGAAAGAATGACGAAAAAGAGAAGAGGCCTATATTTGCCCAGAAGTAGGACGCTAAAACAGTATTTAAAAAAAATAAATGAACTCAAGATTTAACCCAATTGACATAAACAATTCGCAAGATCATGCTACTCATTATAACAATTACACCCTCGCCCCCGCGCCGCCCTGCCCCATAATATATTGGTGTTTCGAAGTTGGTCCCAAGTTGTTTAATTTGCAGCAGGTGTGCCTCCATGATGTATGGGCTGGGTGAAAAATGGCCTAAACCATCTTAGGCTCGCTAGTTTTAGTAAATTGAGACTGTTGTTGGTCTTAGAAGGATTCGATTGTATCGTCAAAACTTTTGACTTTGATTTGACTTTTGACTCAAAAGCATACGACCATCGCTTCAAATATACAGGGTGGAAAAAACGAACGCCCCATGGACGACAACTACCTTAAATAATGGAAATAGTAGACATACTATTATTAAAAAAATGCACTAACATATTTTTGTTTTTTTCTGCCTTAGTCGGGAATCGATCTGCGGTCGATTACGACAAAACAGTAGAGTAGAGTTTTACAATATTTAGCTTTTTTATGATGATTGATAGAGATCATTTATATCTATTACACATACATTTAAACTAAATAAAGACCGTAAATAGAACAAAACTTAATTGTTTTATCATATTCGACCAGTTCAATTCCTGGTTAACGCAGACGAATATTCAAAAATCCATAATTAGAGTTTTTTTTAAAAATAAAAGTAAGTCTCCTTTGCGTAGAATTTGCTAAGTATTTCCAATATTTAAGGCAGTTGCCGTCCATATGACATTCGTTATTTCCACCCTATATGTATACATAGACCTTATTATCGGTGGCATAGGGGTGTGTTGAAATTTTTGACGTCGTGGGAAGGTATTATATTTATGACTTTGACGGTAATTAATCATTATCAAGTATATTTATTAAATTAAAAAATCCCGATTATAGGTGACCCCTACTTTTAAAGCTCATAATTATGACTGGTTTAAGTCCTACCGATTTTCATGAAATTTATATAACAAGCCAACCTTAACCACTATTTTTCTTCCGTCAAGCTTAGCCTTACTTATACGGTAAGTGAATAACGTAAATAACTTAAAAAAAAATGTATTCAATTCTTGATTTTTGTTTTGATCATGACAGTTATTAAAAAAAAAACTTGTCATTGAAGATTTTTTGATTTCATCTACGATGAACTTGGACTACATTTTGTAATGTTATTAACCGTTGAAAGTACCATCAACACATTTTAATTAAAGTACATAAAGAGCGCTTATTACAAAAATAAATCCTTTGTCCGAAGGACTTCATTAAGGCAGGATTAAAACCAGATTAAATACTTTGGCAAGGCTTTAAGTCTACAATTTATTAATTATTAACTTTTTAATTAATTATTTTTAATCTGCTTTATTCTAGTTAAGCCTAATAATTATACAAAAAGCCAGCATGTCGCAACCCTGCGTATATTTTACAATAATTCATCATTAACTATATTAATAAATATTATTCATCAATCAAACAAAATGAAGCAGCAGTTAATTAAGTAGCAGTAAATAATTAAAAAACCCGATTCGATTCGTTCAATCAAAATAATGAGACAATACACTACCGGATAGAATAAAGGCACACCAATTAATACGAAATTACGAGCGTTACAACACAAAAGGCATCAATTAAGGATTTTTGGGACACGTGATGACAGCAGTGTACCGTGGAGGAAAAGCGTTCAGGAAAATGTTGTACAAGTTACCTGATATAACTGTAATCAACTATTGTGTACTACACTTGAGAGCAATAAAAATGGGTAAAGTTTTATGTGAATATGTACCTACTGTTTACATTGCTTTTGCAGTATTTTATAAATAAGTATACCTACTTATTTATAAAATACTGCAAATAGTACTATTGATAAACACTTTTGTCTTAGGAAAATAAAAACATGAAAAAATGAAAACAACGCGGGTATTAAAGAAGGCGGCAACTGCACAGTAATAGCATTAACATTTTAAATCTTATGTGGTTATCAATATAGTATATATTGCTTTGACCACTACATTACGGTAAACCGTCTTTCCTGACGTAAGGTTGACCTACATTCAAATACGTAGCAACTATCAGGTCAAGATAATTTCCTTTCTTGACTTTGGTTATCAGTCAGGAAAAAAACGCATCCGGACTCAAGACAAGATCATAACAATGTGGCTAATTATCCATGCCGACACTGACAGTGATATATGAGCAGGAAACACAGGACATATCGCTATGTACATCGTCCTTATTGTTAAGATTTTGAGTGGAATAAACGTTAGGAACTGTAAAATGTCTACAAAAAATTTCAAGGACGTTTGAACAAGTTTTAAAAACTATAGACTATTTTTTTTCCAATACATAGATCCTATAAAAAATATATGTCTGTGTATTATTTTATCGAAATACCTTTGAACGAACGTATCATTACGCAGAATTTTCATTTCATCGAACGGTATTTCTGGCCGCAAGTGTTTTTTTTTCAAAATCACATTTCTAACCTAACCTAACTTACGTAATTAATGTTTAAGTAAGATATTCTGCAAACATCATGGTTCTAGCAGGAAATAGCATTAGGATAAACAGCTATGGTCTTATTTTTTAAACCAGGCAGTTGTTGTTTTACAAGTTGAAAAAAAAACCTTGGTAATTGAGTACTGCTAAAAATATTGTCTACTTTGAGTGTACTTAACTCCCTTTTTTAATTTAGGAGACGCCAGTTCAATATACTTCTGACTATATTTTTTTTGTTACCAAAAAACAAAGCAGATATGTCCATCATTATAACGCTACTCGTTCAATGTTGAGATATTCTAATTAATACGTTGATTACTTTAAAATTATTCTGATACTTGATACTTTCGAAACAAATTTAAGGATTCATTATTTAAAACACCTAATGCATTACTAATAATAATCCTTATTTCTAAAGATAAATAAAAATAAGCAGCATTCCTAAACAAAAACGACTTTTTTACCAATAAAATATCTAGTTTGAATCTGAATCATTCCTAAAATCAAAATATTAATGAAAAATATGAATTTAACTTTACAGCAGTTTTTTTAAATATTATTAGCCTTTACTAGTATCCCAAAGCTGGACAAAGACCTCTCCCTCGGATCCAACAACCATCCAAGCCTGTCCTTGTCAATTTTTGACTGACATTTCAAATTGCTTTCAAAGTTACAACTTGAAAAATACAATTCACTAGCCCTATATTTTTGGCAAACATCTCAACCCTTTTCTGTCAAAATTCCATCAATTTTTCCCAAAGACTAGAACTAGTAATACATATTAAGTAGTCCATAAATATATCAAAAAAATAGGGGGTGTTCGTTTGTAAGGCACCCTCGTCATACGTCACGACACGACACATCTGGGGCCCGATATTACGTGTTTAACTTATTTACTTGGCAAATATGCATAGTTGAAGTTTTTTGAAGGGGGTTCAGACGTGTACAGTGTTTACAGATAATCTATGGCTGTACATATAAAACTGTATCGTAAAAATGTTATCCGGTGCCGAAATTTAAGGAGTGTGGTCAAGATGAAATTGAAAATTGAAATTTGCAACTATAAATAAAATTAAATATTGGATATAAAACAAGTATCAAATAATGTCAAGTAGGGTTGTGGAATCATTTGAATAAGAGCAAAATGAAATAATGTTCATTTTGCATTACAAAAACTGAATAATTTTGATCTATAAAACAATTAAAATGCATAACAACGAAACGCATATTTTTTTAAACAATCATTTATAGTTTGATAGTAGAGAATACCTAGTGAGAAAAAACCGGCCAAGTGCGAGTAGGACTCGCACACAAAGGGTTCCGTATCTATAAAAAATCACGTTTGTTGTATAGGAGCCCTTCTTAAATATTTATTTATTCTGATTATAGTATTTAATGTAATATCGGCAACAAAAGTACATAATCTGTGAAATTTTAACCTTTCTAGCTATCACGATTCATGAGATACAGCCTGGTGACGGACAGATAGACGGACGGACAGTGGAGTCTTAGTAATAGAATCCCTTTTGTACGGAACCCTAAAAAAAATAACCTGACATGCTTATTAATTAATCATTTATACAAGAAAATTAGGTAATGATGAATAAGTGTTATATTAACTAACAATTTTAACAGCCTTATTAAATTACATAATTTTGTTCTTAAGCTCATCATTTATTATGTTTATCGAACCCGTTGTTATGCAAAGTAAACCCGTCAAATTGGGCTCCACTCAGCATAATGACGTGGCATGGCGAGCCGCCATTCACAGCGCTGTTTTTAGTAGCCCTAATTTGATTGAATTTATGATCACTAGTAACAACATGAATAATTATTGGGTTTAAGTGACTAAAGTAAAAAACTGCATAACCACCCTACTCTCCCGATTTAACCCACTTCCTAAAAGCACGCTAATTTCTTTAGTGTTGCCTAGGATGGTTTTTTACCGACGTAAAACCAAACTATAAGTTTCATTAAAACCGGTTTAGTGGAAAACCACTAAAGCCGTAAAAGACATAGACTTGTATTGCGAGAACACAGTATTCAGACAGGTACAGGATGCCCTTATTTTTACCTTACTTTGGCATGCAATATAGTATTAAACATTAGATTCAAAATTCTAATATTAACCATAAAAAAACGCAACAACTAAATCATACTTATGTACAGATACAATCTTTATTAGAACTACGAAAAATGTGAAGGCGAAACCAACTGATATACTATCGCTGGACATTGACATGTCAATGTTTGTAGTATGATATACTGCACCGAACTGTCAAAAACTGCACGGAACATCAATAGAGCGAGCGATCTCATCGCTCGGTAAAGTTTGCTGAGCGAAGTTTTGCTTCGTTTCGTATTCTTTTGTTTAAAGTTTCTTAGTTCGTAGCTTTAAATAACCACTTGGTTGAACCACTTAGTTTTTTTTTGAATAATTAAGTGGTTACTTTTGTACAGGAGGATCATAAGCCCGTTATTTAATAATACCTATTATTACTGCGAAAGTGTTTGTTTGTCCCATTTATTCTGTTGTCTGTTATTTTCCTGTTTGTAAAGGTATTTTACATACATCTTCATCATCATCATCATGATCATCATCATCGTTATCATCATCATCATCATCATCATCATCACTATCATCATCATCATCACCATCTTCATCATCATCGTCATCATCATCATCATCATCATCATCATCATCATCATCATCATCATCATCATCATCATCATCATCATCATTATCATCATCATCATCATCATCATCATCATCATCAGTCTATACTAGTCCACTGCTGGACGTAGGCCTCTCCCATTGCACGCCACCGAGCACGATCTGCGGCCACTCTCATCCAGCTCTTGCCAGCCACCATGCGAAGATCGTCGCTCCACCTAGTCTGAGGGCGTCATACATACAAATTTTACTAACCCAGAAACGAACTTACTTTATATCTTGAAAAATTAAACAGTTTTCAAGGGAATAGCGAAAACAACTTTGACGCAGTCAGAATCGCAGTAAAAAGCTAGTTAAATAAGAAATGTCTGTCATAAAAACATTTTTGAGACAGTTATTTAAGACCAATTAACACTTTGAGCGGCGGTGACGTCTAAACAGACAAGACAAAAACTCTCATGTTAACAATTTAAAACTATTCATAAAGAACACTGTAACAAGGTTTAAAAACACCTTTTATTTTATAATATTAAACTGTGTACAAATAGCTCTTTACTATTAAATAAAGACCAGCAATATCTAATTTCCACGCGCAGGTTGGTTAAAGAATCACTTAATTAGAAACTTTGGATGCCTCTTCCCTTTTACTCGTGGTTCGAAACTAAGTCGAAAGACCGGGATAGTGATAACGCAACATTATACTTAGAATTTAGTGATATAAATAGTAAAAAAAGCAACGAATAATAATATATCATACCTTTTTTACCTCTCTTCCGGGAAAATATCTATTGTATATCAGTTCAACAGAACGCGTTATAAAATTTCAATTTTTCGGAAGACCGTTCTACACCCTGTATTAGGTATATTATATTATACATCAGTGAACATCCTGTATCCATTGACAGCCTCATCCCAAAGGATTGTGTTATTTGTCGATAAATTCACAAATCACATGATTTATTTCAGTTTGTTGCGTGTTTCAAAAGAGCTTTTGCCAAAGTTTCGCCTTTGTCCGCGCGAGTCACGCGTGAGGAGTTTTTTCAGAAAACATTATGTTAATGCTTTAACAGTTTGATAAATAAAGTTTTGCTTTGTGGAAATAAAGTGTAATAAAATAGGTAGGAAGTTTTTGTGTGTGCGAAAGTTGTTAAGGATTTATGACACATTTAGAAATGTTGTCTACAGGATGTTTCACAATGTAGAAATGTTTGCGAAGAAAATCGCTTGTGAATCGGACTTGACCAATCGAAAGTAAGTTACCCAGATTTCACAATTCAGTGGAGTTTGTCATATAAAGTGTTGCTGGATTTGTATGAAATTTAATAGCGATTAGGTGTGTCGATGTTTCCTTATAGGCTCAACATTTCTCGGGATAAGAAGTTGTCGCAGACAACTGCTCTGCACCAGATCAGCACAAAGAGAGACATTGAAAAGAGAGCTTTGAGTTTTCGTAATACGATACATTTTTCAGTGGACGGCGTGACGCCTTTGCCCGTTCTAACGTAAATTAAACCTCAAGTTTCAACGTTTCACTTTGAGCTGAGTCAGTAGTGCCGACACACTAATACTTAATACTCGTATGTGGCATTATCTATGTAAAGGGACCTTATTGTCGATGTCGCTTATGCCGCACAGCGTCACGTGACGGTGTATTTATATCGGAGCATCTTTAATAATGGCGGAAGCGCCATCGACAATAATGTCTCTTTTCATAGATAACGTCACATTAGCCATAAACTTTTTAAATATCGATACGAAAAACACTTCCCGTACTGTAGTAACATTGTAAGCATTTGATTTTTCAAAATGATCTATAGTTCTGAATTTAGTTTAGGCTTCTTGGTTGAGAGAGAAGCGCGACTATAGTTCTTGCATCTCACTATTGCGGTTGTGGTAGCTCCTGTTACAATTAATTAAAGTTGAAATTTAATTGACTCGAACGCACTTTTGCTTACGCCTTTCTTAACTCGTGTTCGTTGTGTTTTCTGCTAACTTTTGACTGTTGATGTTTACCTGAAACAATAAAAAAAGTAAATTAGTACAAGAAAAAACAATGTTATTATTTTATGTAGCATCGAGTTACTATATAATTAAAATGAGACGTTATCTATGAAAAAAAAAATACAGACGAATTGAGAACCTCCTCCGATTTTGAAGTCGGTTAAAAAGGGACCTTATTGTCGTTATTCGCTAACGTTAACATGAGCATCATACGTCTTATCTAGGCTTCGGCTCCATTAAAATAAATATTACCAAACCAGTTCATAAGAACCAGAACATAATCTCTAGCTTTATATCCTAAAACTCCTCCATCCCATTTCATACTCTATCCCAGTTTAATATGACACATATTGCAAAGTCAATGTCTTCATGAGGCTTTTAACCTACTTCGGGATTTAAAAAGGTTAATTGTTCAAAAACTAGTGCCAAATGCGAAAAGTTATCGCAATAACAAGGGCAGTTGGAATACAGAACGACTTCATTATTTATACGTTGAACGCTTTGATGCTATAATAACAATAATTATTTCTACTTTCAAAACAAAGTAGAATGACAAGGTTGGACCAAATGCGGTCTGGAAGTGAAAATACCTCTACTGAGTTCCTTACGTTACAATATATAAAAAAAAACACAAAATATTTTCAAAATTGGTCCGAGAGAAAAAAAGATTTTGTTTTGTCGTTTTTACTTTGCGATTTTGGTTTTCTAAAGGTTTTCTGTAAGCAATTATCAAATGTACCTTTTGACCACAAGGCCACCGACGACTACTTAATCAATGTGGTTGTTGATGCAATCATTAATTATCATTTTTCATGCTAGGAAAAATTGGCTGTTGCGCGCACTTATGTGCCTAGTTTGTTTTTTTGGGTGGGCTAGGCGCCAAGGAATTGTAAGGCGCCCTGAGGGCCCTGCAAAGATGCACTACGCTAACTAACGTTTCTATTCGATTCGTTTTTAAACCAATCGCGTCACTGGTAGACCACGTGACTTTTCGTATCACGTCATCTCCCAGTGACGCGATTGGTTTAAAAACGAATCGAATAGAAACGTTAGTTAGCGTAGTGCATCTTTGCAGGGCCCTCTGCTCTTTTCTCGACAGGAAATATTATCGATGTCGATAAGTAAGTAAAGTCATAAGAATAAATAATAACTACACGTAGAAGCGAAACTCCCGGCTCCAGACGCGCGCTCGGCGTGTTAGATACCTACCGCCTGGCGACACCTGAGACGTCTAGTCATTCAGGGGCGTCACACACGGAATTTAACCAAGATATTGATATTGTGTCTTGAATTGGTTTTCGTATTTGTGTTGATTTTAATGTTTATGCATGAACTAAGATAGTGTTATAAAAAGTGAACGACTATTTACGGCAAAATAATTAGAAATAATTGATTGAATTAAGGAGTTTTATGAGATAACCTTAATATCATCAAAAAGTAGTATATGTAAAAACTCATTTTGCAACAATGTTTCCACGTTGACGTAAAACATTAATAATAATTCGTGATTAAACTTGTATACCACATCCATAAACCGATCAAAATATTTCGCAAGTGACAGCCCTAACTTTGGGCGCGGAAGATAGAGGGGCGTAGCGGGGCGAAGGGGGAAGTAGGTATTTAAAGCGCGGCATTTGGTGCCTGGTCAAAGGAGATTCGCTTCTACGTGTAGTTATTATTTATTCTTATGGTAATGTACTATTAAATTGTTTTGATTGATGATTTAGTTCTTAAAAAAATTTTTTTTTTATGACTCCCGGGATAGATTTGGTCTTATGTTCAGTCTAGTGTCAGCCTAAGGAACATGCACTATGTGGTTATATTGGGCAGCACTTGGTCCAACTCCCGTACAAAGATGGTCGTTCTCGTTTATATCTAACGCACTACGCAGTAAGCCTAGATGGTAGTGACTCTGTCTACGAAACTAGGGGTCCTAGGTTCGATTCCCGGTATGGGCAATATTTTTGTGATGAGCGCAAGTATTTTTTTCTGAGACCTGTGTATTTTCTATGTATGTAAGGCGCGGCCCAGACAGAAGAGACGTAAGACGCGGACGCGCCGGCGTCGCGGCGCCCCTGTAATGAATTTTCAACCAAAATATATAGAAGCTAAAGACTACTATTATATTATATAGTAGTCTTTAGCCTCTATATATTTTGGTTGAAAATTCATTAAAGGAACGCCGCGATGCCGACGCGTCCGCGTCTTACGTCTCTTCTGTCTGGCCCGCGCCTAATTATTTTTTCTTTATATAAGTATGTTTACCGTTGCGTTAATCACTTGCATAGAGGCATTCCATTTTAACATTCATGGTTTGCAATACATACATACATACATACCTTCACGACTGTAATCCCAGAGTGGGGTAGGCAGAGCTATTGAATTACCGACAGCTTTAAAACTTTGTTGATAATTCAGTGACCACAATTTGCACAATTAGGCTAAGATGTTTACCAGCGTTTTAGTGACAGGTTGCAAACCCATCGCCCCACAGTACCACAAGCCTTAATTCCCTTAGTCGCCTCTTACGACATCCACGGGAAGACATGGAGTGGCACTATTCTAACCCGACAACCACACGGGAAAAATTAATTTGTAATAATTAAATAATTGAGTAATATAATAATCGTATTAATGATCACTTACCATCAGGTGGCTCGCGGTTTGCAATGTATATGCGGTTTTAAGCGCGCTGCTTCGCTAACGTGATCAGGACGTGGACGGGACGGGGACGGGACGTTGTTGCATACAGTTTTGGTTTTCCCGTCCCGTCCGTGTAATCGTTGCGTATGTACGTTTAGATACATTTTCTATGAAACAATATTTGAAAAAAATCCCCGTCCCGTTCCGTCCGAGTAAAATCACGTTACGTATGCAGCGCCCTTTAGGATGCAGTCTTTAGATTGTAGTCATAAGAATGCAAATGTCTATGGGTCTCAGATCCCAGTTACCATCCGGTGGCCTGTGAGCTCTTTTGCCTAGTACAGGCTAAAAAAAAAGTTTGTCATGAATTTGAACTTCCCTTATTTGCCTCTGCACGGGTAGCACAAGTTGTACTTTCTCGCTTGTCGCTCAGTGCGTCTCTATCGTTACTGACTGAACTGAACGGGAGATCCGAGCGACAAACAAGTCGCGGGCAAGTTGTGCTAGCCGTGCTACTCTTCTTAAATATATAAATACTTTTTCACAACACTGCTCGGAAATATGGCCGTAGATGGTCTTGTTTGGGGTCACAAAACGTCACTTATAAGGACAGACCAAGAATGTTTTTGTCGGCGTGTTTGCTGATTGGTCGAGAACATTGTTGTCCAACTTTAAGAACCAATGAGAATCAATCAATCAATTTTTGTGTCATAGCTGCTTAAAATGAACAATTGAAATCAACCAATCAGAACACACCATTTTGTGTCGTAAAATATTAGGTGTATTTTTTGCTAAGATACACAGACTAAAAACTGTGTCACTGCTTTTTTTTAAAATGTAATTCAAACTTGGCCGCTAATCTCGAACCACTAGAGATGAAATTACATGGCAGATATGGCGAAACAAATACAATTTTATATGGAGTTGACATCTTCATCTCGCATGTTGAGTGCCACGAGAATAGGGGTCCAGAATTCCAGATTAAAAAAAAGTTATCTATGGTAAAATTGGCTGTGATGTCACATTAACATGATTAAATTTGAGTTTTGAATATGAATTTTTATTTTATTTCCTCTCAGTAGTTGTGAAAAGCACTATGTCTGCCTCGGTAGAAAGTGCAATTTATGGACTCGTACACTAGAGGGCCTCAACTACGTTTCGGCCCTCTATATGACTCGTCCAAAAATCGCGTACTTTCTATCCTCTGCAACAATGTACTATATCAGAATGATTAAAATCTCTGAATATATATTTCATAATAAATTCAATTTCAACATGGTTTACCGAAAAACCAGGTAACCAACCAATAAAGGCGGGTATTTCAAATTAAAACCAACAAGCCATTAAAATGAAAATCAATCTATGCTGACCGCAAATATACGGTAATAATCAGCGCGGAAAATCGCATACGCATGTAGTTAATATGATTTATACTGAGATAAGCTTTTTGTTAAAATGTTACTTACGATTTAGCATTCTTGGCCGGCTGTACTATTTTTATGACATAACGTTGGTGATGGTAATACCGCGTAAGTAACCAATTCAATAAGGTACGAAATACACCTTATCAAATGAGTCAGTAAGGAACATTTTGCAATTGATTGAATTTGTTACTTACGCGGTATTACACTACCACCGATAGTGAAGGCAAACTACCACACAGGCCACCTGATAGTAAGTGGGATCAGGGACCCAAAGAAATTTCTATTCATAAGATTACAATGGGTGTCCCTCGGAACCCCTAACAACATTTGTCCTAACACATCGTTTGTCCGAATTTTCAGTTGCCCTAAACTGATTTTCAGATGAGCCAGGCAACTTTTAAAGTTTTCCAATTATATCTGCCGTTCGGTTAGGTTAGGGTTGTATTGTAACAACACTAAAAAGTTTTAAAATCGAGGAGGAAATGCCTTTAGGATAAACGAAAATTCGGACATACTTACGATACATTAGGAAAAATGACGATTAGGGGTTCCATAGAGGACCCAATTACCATTCTGCCAATGCGTTGCCAACCCTGAGGACTAATATGGAATGCATACTAGTAATTTCCCCAGCGCCTCTTTTCAACACGGTAAAAACAATATCGCATTGGATCTATTATCGAACTGTCAACGTTTTGATAGCTTTTATTTTCTTGACAGTAATGGCGGCTGACGTCGAAACAATACCATAACAGGCAAACTACGATATCGTTTTTACCGCTTAGAATAGAAGCGCAGTTGTCTTGTCTCCATGCATACCGGAACACAACAATGTGAATGCTGTTTGGCGAGAAGATGATTGTAGCTATTCGGACGTAACCTACACAACGCCCTAACACCACTGAACACACATCAGATCACACAACACACACACACTTAAATAAATAAATAAGTATCAGCGGACGACCTCACACAAATTCACCTAGTCCAAACTACGCTCTACCTAAATAAATACCTAACATATTATATCCAAGACTCACGCTCTTTATAAATATTTACTAATACTAGGAATCGAACCCGGGACCGCTCGCTTAGTAATCAGAGTCACTTCCAACTATGCTAACGTGTCGTCACCCAGCTGTGTCGTCGTGTGTATGTGATACTACGCTTGCATTTTCAAGACTATAATCTCAAGACTGTTATTCTAAGACTGCAAAAACATTTGCAATGCTCTACCTATCATTGTTCTCATTTCATATCTTGTTATATTTTGTACAAATCTTGTCCTTATCTGACTCCTAAGTACATTGTCTATAGTCTTCTTAAGTATGAACTGGAAGAAGTTATAAATAAGTTCGCCTTTGTATAATAATTTAATTTGATTTTGTAATTGTTACACTTTGTATGCATTAAAGACTTTGCATGCATTCATTACATCCTTGTAGTAATGTAGCATTACTAAACACAAACACAATTAATGCATGGGCGGAAATGCAGTTCGCACGTTGCGGTCCAATTTATTCGTACCGCGTACGACCTGCAGTCTAAACAAAATTAAACTGTATTACATAGACGATAGAGACGTTGATAGGGCTCATTAGTAGCAGTCATGGTCCGTTTGGGTAGCTGTGGTCCTAACTAGCGAGTGTACAATTATAGGACTCTGTTTGATTGACGCAGTGGTTTTAGCGATGCATGGAGCGGAATGTTCATGGTTCGATTCCTGTTAGTTGGTTACGTGTTACCTCATTAAATTAATGCATATCAGGGAACAATGTCACATAAGTTGACCTAGTCCTTAACTAAGATCTAGGCTTGTAATATGTGTAAAAGTAAAAGAGTTGCAACGCACAATATTTCAACGAACGAGCTATATTTACTCAAATACCACGCTCATCATTCAAATATTTGCCCATACGGGAATGAGGATGTTATTTGTTAAGAATTGAAATGGTGTTTTTTCGGTTGCTATGTCAAATACACAAAAATAACAAACTAAAAAAAAGAAACAGAAACACAAAAGGTATGTGTAATGGCTAACTTATTCCTTTGAAGGATCTCTTCCAGTAATGTAAGAGATGTTTTGGTTAATATTACGAAATGAGTTGTCAGTATTAGAGATCTGCATTTCCTTGAACTCCCCCTACTACCTTCCCACTTCTTCTGCCTTTTCCTAATCTTATATTTTTGGGAATAGATGCATTACAATTCATAATTATTAGGTATATTCCAGATTTTACAATATTATGTAAAGGGCATTGGGTAAATTTGTTTGAAGAATATTGTCATATTTTTTTTCAGCGGCCTCGGATTATTTCTACATAGTTATTTAGAGGACCTTTAAATACACATAGATATATATATAATTTTTGGCATTAAATAATATCGGAGCGGAGATTTTAAAGATTTAAGTATTCAGTTTTTAGTACAAAAGTACGCCCAAGTATGAATATTTAAATATCTCGGCTCCGATGCACTTAAGAGTATTACATTACATAACAAAATATGTTTATTTTTAATAATCCTATCATAATTTACCACTTTTACGAATGGCCGCTCACCTTGAAAATGTATGAATTTTACAAATGACAACACTTTTACCCAGACCCCTTTATGCCTCCGTCTCGTCTACCATCTAATCGAATTAAATTTCGTCAAATAATTTATCTGAGTCTAAAGCGAGCTTGTAGATGTCCTTTGTTTTTTTTTAACTCGGCCGCCATAACTGACAAGTCAATAAGAGCTATCAAAACGTTGACAATACGATAAAACACTGTATTGAAGCGAAAAAAATTCGTCGGTCTTATGTAGGATTTGAACCTACATCTCATCTAGTTTAGAATTTCGTAACAGACGGTTCTGTTAAGTTAAAAATATTTTTCTCAAACATGCCATGAAATATTGATGTTATGTTCCTTATAATAGGCCGCCAAGTATGACGTTTCAGGTGCGGCTAGGACAAGAGGTCGTTTATGGAATTTAATATAAATCGTGCAGGCCTAGGCCGGCAAAGTCCTCTTTTTTAATTTCCATTCCATATAAATTTGTGGCACAGGCATCATGACATTCTGCCATTATGCGTATTAAAAAAAACAATAAAAGATTTTATTTTTATTTTAGTGTAAACATGGCGGCTGTGTTTATGAACAGGCTAGATAGCTGTTTTTTTATTTAATATACTAAGCCGTGCATCCAACCAAAGCGTTTGCATACTAGGAGAACAAAGGTAATTATGGGTGCGTACCGCAACTTAGATCGCAGGCGGTGCGCTGCGTAGCACCGGCGGGCGGGCGGGCGCACACGACACAGCGCGGATGACTGAGCACTATAGGTTACTTTTAATGTTATGCACTCCTATAAGTAATTTGACTTTGTAATTTTTGTTTTAATTTTTTTTAATGAATTATTATTATGTTTGATGTTTGAGAAAAGCACTATACATACCTCGGCGGGAAATATGGGTTGCCCGTCTCAGACCTATCGTCTATATGTCTTAAGCCGGCAACCCCTTTTGTCCCGGCTTCTGTAGTAATGTACTATAATACGATAACAGTTACAGGTCTAAGACGATATGGTTTTTACCTCCTAGAATCTCGTCCCTGGTCTATTGCGAGCATTTTTTCAGCCACGTCTCCTCACTTTTTACATCGGCCTTTGCGTCATTTATTTAACCCTCTAACGCGTTGTCAGAGTGTGTAAAAGCGTAAAATCTCGTTTGTTTTCGAAGAAATCGGCCATTTTATTTTGTCCGGTCGCTGCTAATGCTAAACATAAAACACCTATTAGATACATATTAACTAAAGACTTTATTTACATCCAACTAAGTACAGAATTCAACATGAATACAATTAAAAATTAAAACTAAACGTATTAAAATTAAAATTAAACCAAGCTAGATACATAAAAACCCCAGATATAATGGTGACCTCTTTTGTACCTAACTTAGAACCACCGCTAGGAAACCTATATTGAAAAAAAAAACGTTTTTTGTCCTTCGATGACACAAATCCAATTCAAGTATTACATGACATGTACAGTATCTCCTATTTCCAACAGTTCGTTTGTTTATTTCATATAAACAGTTTAACCTTTGAACCCGAAATCCTTATGTATTTAATAGTTTGTGATACGATTGGCTAAATATGTACAACAAATGGTAATTAGTACAAATCATCGCAGCGCGCGGCTGTGGTCAATTTATTGGAGTGCACGCTGATTTATAAAATGCTTCGTTTACACTGTTACAACTTGATTCAAGCAGCTAAACTACGTTAAAACTAGGCCTCTATTCAACACGGTAAAAACCATAAAGTTTTTGACCTGATTGTAATGTCAACGTTTTGATAGCTCTTATTTACTTTACAGTAATGGCGAGTTAAAAACAATACCATAACAGGTCAATTACGATTTGGATTTTACCGTCTAGAATGTAGGCGCTTTAAAGTTTGCTCCTTTGTAACCATTTTGTTAAATACTTCCCTTTCTTGTATAGTCAAGTGATAGCCTGATAAATTAATAATAATTTATTTTTGAGAACTTACACAATTTGACCTAGTCCCAAACTAAGCTCTAGGCTTGTTCCATGGGTACTTAATCTGTGTACCCTTTGGAAGCATTTATTACTATTTAATGTGAAAAAACCGTCCACCAGCCACATGAAAAAAAAAACAAGCCAACCAACCGCATATTTTTGTTTTAAATAACCTGCGAGCACTAATTTGCAGTTGTAATAATGACATTCAATATATAATTAATTTAAAGATTAAAAATAAATTTGATTAATAACGAGTGATCTTGAAAAATTGTAGGCACTCAGCTGACAAATCAAAATTGTTTTCAGAAATTCCTTCACACTTTACTAATTTAAACGTTACTTTGCCAGGCATTTGTCATTGAGAAGTTACTTGATTAATGACTAGCCCGATGTAAAGGCACATCGTGCACCTATAACGTGGATTTGTATAATTTTCATTATTTGCTTTACGTTTGTGGACAGATCACAAACTCTCGTATAATGGTAATGATCTATTGTTTACGAAACGAATATTTGGTCAGAAAATAAACCCGAATCAGACATTCAAACGCAATTGGCTGATAACGTTTTATTGGGAAATTTGCTTTACTAATATAATGTTTTTGGCGTCAGAAATTTCATTTTATCTATTTCGAAAGTTCAATTAAATAATCTATAATAATTAAACAGCGGCAACAGTCTATAGAAAACAACAATACTTAGTACCAAGTTCACCATACGATGTTAACCGCTTAACAGACGATTAGAGCGTTAACAGCTGTCAAAATGTATGAACTAACAGTCGATTAACATTGATGACATGAATTTAACATCGTTCAAATCGATTAAATGCAGGATCAAAAATACTCCTCATAAAGAACTAAAATCCATTAACAATTATTCTGTAAAAGACATAGGTACATTTCCTTACAAATTGATGAAAATTAAGCAAAAATCTTATGTTTCTCTACCAACAGGGCTAAATTCTTTGCCGCTGTGTATTTCAAAGTCCATAAAAAATCATCAGCCATTTTCAATTATCCCTTCTGTCAGCTCTTAAACTTATTAAAAAAAAGGCCCAGAAAAGAAGTACGCAGCGAATTTCCAAATCTTATATCTAACGAAGTGAACGAAAAAAAAACCTCCGATGTCCTGCCTAATATAAATTATCTGGTGTCAACTACGCACTCTTTTACCCTAATACAGAATGGGACATCCAATCAAAAACCGACGTAGCATTAATGGTAATAAAACTCAAATTTGAATAACGATTCCATCTACATTAAAAAGGCTACACAAATCTTAATTGCGACTTTATTTTTATACCTATAGAGTTGAAATTTCGATGTATGCTTTTAACAAGGTAGAGGCTAATGTAACTGGACACTTATTCTTGTTCGCAGTAAGGTTGTTTTTTGTTTGCAGGTTGGTATGCCTCGTCTGGGTCGTTTATCACGTTGGATAGAACCCGTCACTCCTTGATATCCTTCCACCGATATCTCGCCTTAGAAAGGTGATATTTTTCCTTAAATGTACGTATATATGTGAAGGGTTTTCATACGATAAGACCGAGGTACTTTTTATTGGATGTATTGCTAAAAGAATACCTTTGATTCTTTTGATCTAAAAATCAGTTATTTCTTAGTATCATCATAATCTATACTTTTCCGGTACTAAATGTCTGAAAGCCAACGTATTTCCTAAAATTTGTAGAAAAAAAAAATATTTTTCTGTGGTAATGTAGATTTTGAAACTAAACTTGCAAACAAGAAACTGAATGACCACAAAGTTTTCGAAACATATATTTGTGCATATTACACAAATTATTTTTTCTGTAGCGGGGATCGAAGTTACTCCCTCTTAGATCCATAGGCCGGGTTGCTACCGATATTATAACGGAGTCACAAGATTAATTTTAACCTAAAACGTTATTATACGCCCTAGGATTATAATATTACGTTTTGTATTTATGAACGGAGATTCATTCACTGTCAAAAAAAAGGTTTTAAAAAAAAATATTTTTACATGTCTTGTAAAACCTTAAAAAAATTGAATCTTGAAACCTAACGCTAATTAAAATGTGTTTTGCTATCGTGACATAATTATCTTATCACTAAAACAAACATATTTTAAGACGTGGTTCTTTAACGACAATTATAACATTTATAACAGATCCTAAAACGGGAACACAATAATAAACTTTTCGTCCATAAATTTAGTATACAAATAACTTTTTAAACACCGCACATGTCATTAACAAATATATAAATACAGTTCCCAAACCGAAACTCAATCAAAATTAAAACTTATTGGTTCGGAATAGAATTGAAGTGTTAATTTTGCGGGGGTATTTATAAAATTGTATTCCCAAAATTGGTTTTAATTGAAATTTTGCGTGTTCGAATTCATTACCTTCAAATCACTTTAACTTTGCATATGGATATGAGTGTGTAACCACGTATAGTCAAGGAATAATTACGTTTATTTAGTCGTTTGAAGTAATACGTACATTTCCCGAAGTAATACGACTGATAATAGAACAGCAGGGGGTTTAGTGGTCGCTACCACCATGTTATCCTTTACTCTACCCCAGCAGAAGTGTTCGCATTGTGTGTTCCGATTTAAGTATAAGACAACTTTACTGATGAAATTTCTTGCATATAGGCATTCTTCTTAGTCTTCAGCGTTGACAGCGTATATGAAGTCTTAGGATTGCAGTCTTGTGACAGCAAATGTTTATGGGTATCAGATCTCTCTTACCATCAGGGCACCTGTGGGCTCGTTTACCTTCTAGGTATGCGTATGCTAAATTTCATCGAAATTGGTTCTGGGCATTAGGCATGGAAGCGTGATAAACAGACGAACAAAGTTATTTTCTCATTTATAGCATTAGTACGGATTTTTTTGGAATCGAAGTTCTACAACGTATTTTAGTTGATTTAAGAAAGCAATAAACGTGACTTTATTTCACGTTTACAAGTATGGAGGATCCAAATATGGAGGATAATTAACAGGACTAATGCCCTGATGAGTAATGTCCGATACAATAACAGTTTAAAACCAGAACTTCTTGGTAGACTAAAAAAGGTAGAAAACAATAAAAAGGAAGAAACATCTTCCTTTTGTTCAGTTACTTTATTAAAAATAGCAGGAAATATTAGTTGAAGAAGGAATCATAAAATGTAGCAGCTCTTTGCCCTGGAAAATATGCAATTTAGAGTTGTATTCAAATTTTACAACGCAGCCGTGAAAAGACCAGTGAATAATAGTAGTTTATGTGACTGAAACATAATGAGAGGCATTATTACACGAGTGTGGTTTTATGAAACAACCCGAAAGGTGAATTTCATAATAAGATCGCACGAGTCTTTTAATGCCTAATTATGTGTACCTCATACAAAACTTTATCTACACACATTATCATACGTTTTCTAAAATATGTGAGAAACCTGTATTTGTGGTTGCCCTGTATCTTAATGTACCTGTATCTGTATCGGTCATCGATACTTTAATGTGAACATTAAGATGCAACCACATTGATAACCGATACTTTAATTACATGCAATACTTTAATGTGAACATTAAAATACAACCACAGATACAGGTTTCTTAATATAGGCCATTTGCTAATCGTTTTTAACTATATATATGTAAATAAAAGGCTAATAAAGTGTTGTTTCATATATGATGTGTAATCAGGGCGTAAACATGTAACTTCTGGCGTACCGAGCCAATTAGGGTAACGCTTAGTGCCCTAGGGAGCTACACCGAGAACTTGAGCATACTGTAAACAATCTACGTTAATTTGAGATGCTTTGTTAAATTTAGCCAAGGCAGAGTGTTACTTGCGCGCTGAGGGTTTTAGCTATCAGTTTTGAATTTTTTTGTACCAAAATAAAATTAGGGACTTTAATTTTGACTTTATTCATATTTTTTAACATAACAGTTGAACAATTAGTGCGCAAGTTCCTTTTTTTTTCTGACAATGCAGGTGTTGTGTGTGAACCTGGTAGGGGTGTCGTTTATAATGTATAATTGCCAGACTTGGAGCTTGGAGTGTCTGAAACTGTATGTTAGTTGCGTCTGTGACCTATTTGTAGGAAGTTACATCAATTATTTTTAAAACCATCTGCTTACTCACGGTAATAGATTGAAACAGGCAGACAAATGTTATTATTCCCATTAAAATGTTCCCTTAAAATCTCCCCCTAATAAAAACCTCCTCACACGTCATCAATTTACCAACTTGACACCAAAACAATGCCTAAATCATTGCAAATTAATTTTGACAGGTTGTTCCGAAGCAAGTCTGTCAATTTCAATTATTCTGCCCGTGGGGGTGAATTTAAAATGACGGCGGGGCTCAATAACAGATGATTGGTTTGACAGATGAAGGCTAGGGGTATTGTAGAAATGTGACAGTATGATATTGAATTTTTTACAGCACTCTATATTGTTCATAAAAACGATCAATCCTGGTCGCGGCACCAATTTTTAAGTTTATTTAATAATACTTTACACGTTTACGGTGTTAAATAAAATATTTATTAGGCCTCAATCTCATGAAACACTTTCATCTTAATATCATAAAGAAGACTTTCTGTTTATTTTGCTTTATTTTAGTCTTGAGTTTGTATTTATCTATATAAAAAGAGAGGAATCAACTAACATTCAATTGAACACCACCAAGTTGCTACCGTAAATTCGTTTCTGGAATATTTGTCGTGTAATCTTTACCTCTCTAATCTATAAGTAGGTATAGTTTAAACCAGCTAGACGAACCAAAGAAAAAAATAACCCCAAAAACCCCTGTTTAATTATTCCAAGTTGTGTCACATGCCACTGCATTTATTCGACTGTGCCACGCTATTACAAATTTACTTGCGGCCGCCATTGTGGCCTGATTTGCTTTTTGTGCGCCTTCGCACTTTATGGACCCATTATTGGGGCCAGGCTTAGGACTTTACCGATCTTAGACGTAAAGGAACAACTGTATGCATAGCCAAGGCAAATTTGATCTTATTATGTTGGTAATAAGATTGATTATTCTAAATCAGTTCAGGCATAGATGCGACATTTTATCAGTTAGTTAAGATATGAGGGAAAATTAGTTGCCCAGTTCGATGTAAAAATCGATTGATGGAAATGATTGTCTATATATTATAATGAATATAAAATTGAATATTTAAACTTATTATTATACTAGAGCAAATTTAGTAGAATAATAAGGTACATAACTTTTTATACATAGACGATTGACTAATTCGGTAGATTTAAAATGAAAATTGTATTGCAACTATTAGAATAATGTCAGCTTCATGATAAACGTCTAACAAATAATATGATTCAAACCTAAATCAACTACATACGGGATAAATATGGATTGACCTTGCCATTAAGGCCATTTTTTTATGAGAATGTTATTTTAGTGTTTTTAAGCGTTAATATTTAAGCCTTTGAATTTGATCCTTATCCAGTATCATTATTTATAGTTCATACTCAGGTTACGCGTGGGGCGACTGCTTGCCAATTTTTAAATCGTTGACAATTTTTAAAGCCCCGTTTTGCTACCAAAGCTCGCTTCTAGCTAGTTCTAAAAATCGATTACGTTTCATTAAGAATTCATTTCATAATATCCTGTTAGTATCACTTTCCTCATTCGACTACAATTCGTAACACCTTTTACTAAATTACCTAATGATTTAAACGCTTAAAATTTGTACAGGATATCTACTTTAATGTCTGTTTTACTATCCTATCATTATTTATTATATTGACATTTTACCTTTCAGATTTTTGGATTTAAGTCATCCTAAGATATAGTCATATCAGTATTCAGGCATTATGACACGTTTTGGAATTCCAGTTATTTTAACATGCGACAATTTGAACTTTAAGCATTATGGAACTATGTCTAATTGAGATTTATTCTTATAAAAATGGCATAAGGCATTAAATTCTTTAATAATTAAATCGAATCTATAAATCGAACAATGACATATCACTCGGTCGTCCGTTCACTCATTCACTTTGACAGGTGACCGGATTGTTCGATGGAAATCGGATTCGCGAATGAATGGGCGACAATTATGCGTTCGGTTTTAATTAGATTCTATTAGGATTAGATTTTGGTTTTTGCGGTACAGTCAAAGGGAATTTCAACTTTAATATGCAGGTTCTGTTTGATGGATTTATTCATAATTAAATACCTTTGAACATTGCATCGTGTGTTCGGTATTTAATATGGTAAAATGAAGTATTTAGGAATAATTCATCAACAAATTTACTAATGGATCGCCACTGTTTTTTTTACATAAATTTAATCCTCGTCTTTGACAAATCAAAGTATAATGTATGTACCTACCTGTTGTATACTTAAAGAAAGGTATACATAAAGGCAAAAACACCCAAAATAGCATTGTACTTACTGACCGACATAGGTGCTTCAAGTGTCTTAAAGAGAAATTCTTGGAAAATACTAAGATTTAAAAAAAAACGCAATAATTATTCGGGAAAATTTGAAACCTTTAGAAGTTTTCTGCAACTGCATTGCCAGTCCTAAATAATCAGGAGTAAATAGCCAAGAGCTCGTGCGTGCACTGGCAATTTTAAACATCATTCTAACCTGTGGTAGTGGTGGTAGGATCTTGTTAATGGTCCGTCCGGATCGCTACCACCATCTTATCCATTAACCCACAGCCAAGCAGCAGTGTTCGCATTGCTGTGTTCCGGTGTGGGAATAAGACAACCGGTGAAATTACTAGCATAGAGGCATTCCATCTGAGTCCTCAGGGTTGGCAACGCATTTGAAGTCTTATGATTTCAGTTTCGAGATCGTAGTCTTGAGTTTTCAAATGTCTATGGGTCTCTGATCCCACTTACCATCAGGTGGCCTGAGTGGTCACGTGCCTTCTCCTTGCCATAAAAAAAACCTTTAACCTGAACAACTTTTTATTTATATTAAACCTCTAGCAACAAATAATAAAAAAACATTGCAACTTAACATCAACAAAAGATTTTCCTATCCTCACGACTCGACGATCCTGGCTAACATACATGAACACATTTTTAATTCCTTCGCAATCACAATACTTTTTCCATAAAACGCCGACCCGAGTCAAACATGAATATGTAGCGCGCACGTGTATTACATCTCCATTTCATCTGTTAGCGCGCAGATTAGCAAAAACAGCGGGGGATAGGGGTAGAAACCGCGCATAAACGTTGTGAGCATTTCTAAAAAAGTTTGTACATTTCATTTACGACTTCGATTTGCAAAAAAAATTGCAGATTGGTAGGGTGAACGAAGCTGAGCCTAAATAACATAGTCTCCCAAAATGTCCTCATACATTTGTATGAAACTTTCCTTTTTTGTTACCACGAAAAGAAAGTTAGTAACAAAAAAAGAAAGTTTCATACAAATGTATGAGGACATTTTGGGAGACTATGTTATTTAGGCTCAGCTTCATTCACCCTACCAACCTGCAATTTTTTTGGCAAATTGAAGTCGTGAATGAAATGTACAAACTTTTTTAGAAATGCTCTTGTAGGGTATTTTTTAAAACTAGGCTACCAAAAAATAAAATATAGTCAGAGGGGTAATGGCAAGGGTAATGTTAAATGTATGTATCTTAGCCTGTGTGTGCAAAATGTCGTTACAAAACATTGTGGATCTAGTGAAAAAAGGGGGTAAGAAGACTTAACTCGCAATAAAAAACGGTATACACATAAACGGAGTATACTACACTTAAACCCTTTTTCACTTGATATTTATTAGACTTACACCCTTTTTTATTAGGACCCCTGAATTAACAACAAGTTTTTAGAGTTGTTGACTCCTAGCTCTGCCTGCCCCACTCTGGAAATGAAGGCGTGAGGTATGTGTAATCAGGTAATTAGGCTTATTGCGGATTTTCAAAATTAATATTTTCCACTGTATTTGAATATTTAAATGGGTGCAAATTCACTGCAAGATTATTCTTACTTTTAATACTGCAGTGTTTGAACTAAATCTGACAATAATGATTACAGAATGGGCTTTATTCGTCAGTCAAAAAAAGAAGAACACTAATACGTCAAAGCTCGACAAAACACTTTTGATTGGCTGTTCGACAGAGCCACGTGCTTTGGTTGGATAACATTTAGAATTACAGCTGTAGTGAATAATGTTCGTTTTTATCTTGCTATCTCAGTCAACTTTAGTACCCGCCGATAAGGTTATTGAGAAAGCAAGATCATTGATGTACAAAACTACAAACCTTACCATGAACCTTAGTGTGACGTAATTATTTAGCTTTTTTTTTCTTGCGTGTAATGTGGAAGACAAACGAGCACACAAGCCACCTGATGGTGATTGGGATTTGTACCCCATGGAAATTTGCAGTCTTAGTACAATATTAAGTATGAGAACTAAGACGGAATGCCTCTATGCTAGTAATTTCACCGGTTGTCACCCCACATCGAAACACAACAATGAAGCCACTGGTGCTTGGCGGTAGGTTCATTGTATTGATATTTAAAATTGTCAACAGCATTAGTCGATCTTTAAATAATATTAACTTAAGCAAATTAATTATCAACTCTGTTTTCATCCCACCGCTGTAGCTGTTTTAAGCTGCGCGATGACTTTTGTCTCGCACCGTGTCATACATACATAACGTTCCCATACACACACGGCTGTTCAAACACTTTTGTTCAACTTGTCGCGAGTTCTTTTATCAGATTCGCTTGAATCGGAGAGGTAATTTCGCTAAGTAATATTTCACCTGGGAATTTCATTTTAAAACAGGTGTATTTTATTTTCTGAGAAATAAAAGCTAAGTGATATTACTTTCTTTAGCGTACACTATTTTTATTACGTTATTTTTTATTAATTAATATTGTAAATTGAGCAGAGGCTTTTTTACTCGGAAATGCCTTATTGTTTTTGATATGTTATCGTTTTTGAAATACTTGTTTGAAAGATGAAGCGAAATAGTCAAGTACTTGTCTATTAAATTTAATTAAAACTAGCGTCCCTCCAGCGGCAAATTTTCGACTTTCCTGGTTTTTTTTTCAAACAAACTTTGCCCTGACAATATCGAACAAAACAAAAAAAGAATTATCCAATTTGTTGCAGTCGTTCGGAAGGTTTGCGCGTACATAGATTTCGGGGATTCATTTTTCAAAAGGCCGTCCCAATTTTTTTTGTATTTTTTTTTTACATCGTTATCCGTAGTACTAAAAAAATTGTTTATTTCAGATTTCCCCATATTATAGTTAATAAAGTTCCTTATTGCATAGTAGACTACATTGACTTCAACTTTGATGATGTTACAATTTTACATTTATTAATTTTGATGTCACAACTTAGTATAAACAAAATCAATAACAATAAAAACTTAATTTAAATCTAACCCTAAATCTACTTTATTTTACCAATACCAATATCAACCCAGACCTGTGTCATAGGACAGGCCAGGCGTCCAGCGAACATCCTCAGGATGCCGACACGAGACACACTGGACTCTGGATACTGTAGCAACATTTTGTACATTTAGCCTATACTCTAGGTGGTAAAAACTATCGTCTTTGACCTGTTATCATATTGTCAAAGTTTTGACAGCTCTTATTTACTTGACAGTAATGGCGGCAGAGTTAAAAACAATACCATTATGGTTTTTACTACTAAGAATAGAGGCCCTGAACTGTCAAACGCGTCCGCCATTATTTGGCCGTCGCCGCACGCGCTCGCAGGCAGACCCGCGCGAGGGAATAGTCGCGGGAGTGCTGTCTTGTGCGGAATTATTCTAAGTGAGAACACTTGACGCTGGCTGTATTGTACACCGTTCAGAGCCTGCGAACTTCATTATTTATTAATTATTTTAATACTTTATTGCACAAATAAAATAGTGTTCAAAATGCGAACTTAATGCTACAAGCATTCTCTACCAGTTAACCTTAAGATGAAACAGAAATCAAAAAGTGGTAGGTGCAATAAAATTACAATAATTTCCCTTTAGCTAAATTTGGAATGTTGAAGATGTTGAACTATAATTTGATTTTATTATTCTACAATATATCTTATTATTTCTCTTCTTCTTCTACAGCCTATGGTCACCCACTGCTGTTTTAGGCCTCCTCGTTAGCGTGCCATTCTCCCCGATGATGGGCTATCTTCATCCATTTTGTCCCCAATAACTCCGGTATCCGCCCATCTTGCCTTTTGGTGGCCAACGCTCCTGGTCCAGGTCCTCGGTAATTTATTTTACTAATAATATAAATGCGAAAGTTTTGATGTTTCTTACGCAGCGGCTGAAGAGATCTGGATGAAATTTGGCACAGAGATATATTATAGGTGGATAGCACATAGGGTATTATTCATCCAGGAAAAAATGTGTATAGTTATCTATATACCGTTTTCTTTATTCTACTTTATGTTTTTTACCCCCGACGCAAACTTAGGGATGTTAAAAGTTACCGTCGTATCTGTGTATTTGTTTGTAGCATCGTAGCTGCTAAACGGATGAACCGATTCGGGTGAGATATTTTTATGTGGGCATCTACTTTAAATGGCGTGATTTTTAGCTAGATTTGATGAAAATTGGCTAGGCCATTAAACAATAATATGCTCTGAAAGCAGGGCTTTCCACAGCACGCTGGGACGCAAAGTGCTTTTTATCTGTTTTGAGTAATATTAATGGTAAGAGATACAGTCTTTGGCAACTTACCATGATGGGGAAAAATCCGGCGAAAAAAGTCATAGTTGAAGGTCTTGAATAAAAATTCTAATTAAAAATTATGGCATACATACATAGGTACATTAAATCACGCCTGTTTGTATTAATATTTTGGTATTATACTCGTACATACATACATACCTTTATGCCTGTCTCTCAATGGGGTAGGCAGAGCAAATACTATGGATCGGGTGCTCTTACAACCTAACTAATTAACTAACCTAACCCAACCTAACCTAACCGTTTTTGGTGAACTAAACACTTATTGTTCATCTAGACATTTAAATATGAAATATCAAACAGTCGCGAGCAACGTTATATATAAATTAACGTTACATTACATTACGGTGTGAGTAACATCCAAGCACTTATGCGACCGATTTGCTTTGGAAAAAATGCAAAGAACTCGTCGTGTGCTCACAATTGCGAATAAGTACAATATTTATAAGAGAAAATGTATTTTTTTACGTTATTTCAAGAGCTCTTAACGTATATGTATACATACGTAGACTCGTAATGTCTGGAGGGAAAAGCCTTAGTTACTTTCATTCTCTGAATTTATTTTTTCTTTTAGATCTAAGAGTACGTTTATTGTCTTAATAGGATTGTGAAGCTAAAAATTTCCATACAAAATGCGAAAACGTTTTTCTCCCCTTAAACCTAGTCCGATTTTTACGATTTTTGAATATATTGTAGATATCATGAAAAACTATGTCTGTACCTTTTCCTTTACACGAAAATATTACTTAGAATGAAAAAAAATTAAAAAACAAAAAACAGAAACGTACAGACCTAGGTCTTTATAATAACTACAACATATTCAAAAATCGTGGAAATCGGACTTGATTTAGGGGGTGAGAAACGTTTTCGCCCGGAGCTAAATTTGTATGGATTTTTTTTGACAGCCACGTGATTTTAGCGGCGCTTCACAATCCTCTTAAGTACGATGCATGTAGGTACCAATACTGCGTCTTCGGAAGTATATATTATTTCGATAATACTGGTTTAAAAAACCAATACTGCTATTATTAAGTCGCTAATATCATTTAAATAAATATTGGAAGAAAATGTCACACAAATTGACTTAGTCCAAAGGGGTTTGGGTAAAAGTGTTGTCATTTGTAAAATTCATACATTTTCAAGGTGAGCGGCCATTCGTAAAAGTGGTAAATTATGTTAAAATCATTAAAAATAAACATATTTTGTTATGTAATGTAATAATCTTAAGTGCATCGGAGCGGAGATAATTAAATATTCATACTTGGGCGTACTTTTGTACTAAAAACGGAATACTTAAATCTTTAAAATCTCCTCTCCGATATTATTTAACGCCATAAATTATATATATCTGTGTATTTAGAGGTCCTCTAAATAACTATGTAAAAATCATCCGTGGCCGCTGAAAAAAAAAGTGACAATATTCTTCAAACAAATTTACCCAATGCCCTTTTACTTCTAGACTAATACTATGGCTAGAAATAAAATACATAAACACAAGAAGCATCTTAATTTTGTTTGTGCTTATTACACACTTACCGAGGTTTTTACCTGGGACTGTAAGCTAATTAAGAGTAATTTTTGTTCTTAAAAAACTAATTAAAAAAACTGTAAAAATAGTTACTTTCAAAAGAAAAAAGTTTTCAACTTCTTAAGTCGCTCAAAGAAACCTAAAGTCAGCAGATTAGCTGAAAAAAAAACTCGTAATTAAAAACGCCTATTTCCAAACTTGGTTAAAAGTCAAGAACACGCGAAGTAAAAACTTCCGGCTCCGAAAAAAACTAACAAAGTATTTCAATATTTTCTTCTAATTGCCTTCCTTGGAGTCCTTTTACAGTTCAAAAATTGCAAAACGATCTAAAACCGCTCTTATTCTTTAAACATTAAGAGTTTAACACTAAAATTCCGGACGGGAAAAGAACTTGCACATCCTTCAGTTGTTTTTTCCGTACAAACTTTTCAATGTCGTCTTATACTCCTTTGCTTTAACAGAACAAAGTTGATTTTCCTTTGAAGTTGTGTTTAAAGTAATTTGCCTAAGTTTTTCTTTTAGCTATTTTTCCGCTAACGATTTGGGTTTAAAGTAATTAATTAACAAGTCAATGTTCCGGAACACATTTCCGGACGTTTGACGTTTTAGGGGCGATACAAAATCGTAAAAGTGGCTTCGCTGTGATTTATTTCGCTGTGGCAATTTAAATACAATTGATTAAAACCAAAAACACAAGGCTGCATTGCCGCAGAAAATCTTAATTAAGACTGTTAATGAAGAAGTTTACTGTCTGTTTTTTAAATAAACTAAGCTACGAGTGCTTACCTAACTAACCAAAGGAGTTAAATGTAATTGTGTTCTGTACGAATATTTTTTTAAGCTTAAATCTTTTTTGCCAGCCTCATGCGTAGTCCTCACCCAGTCATTCCAAGGTTAGCTGGAAGAGATCCCTTTAAGGGATAAGTTCGCCTTTGTTCTAATTTATTTTCTTGCAATAAAGAGTTTTCTTACTTACGTACTTTTAGTTATTAGAACCGTGTCAGTGTTTAATAGTTATTTATGTAACTTGTACATAATGAAGGATTTTTATTTGTATAGAACGACTCAACTTAATAATGATTAATAAGAAACATACAACAAACAAAATGCGAAAGTTTGCATGTTTGTTACACAATCACGCCAGGACTGCTAAACGGATCTGGATGAAACACAGAGATAGATTATAGTATGAAATAGCACATAATAATAATAATAATTATTTTATTTGCCGCAGGGCAGCTAGTGGCGAGCTGTTGGTGAGTGGCGACACCACGGACCTGAGTGCTCCCGAGGGTAGGTCCTGTTCCTCACCTCACGCTTCACCGGCCGGCTGCGGTGTACAATGACGAGGAACAGACCCTCACCTCTGGCTTGCCTTTATTGGCCGGTCAGAGTGGAGTCGCAAGAGCTTCATGCTCGAAGGGCAGATGTGTCGCATAAGTGGTGAGTTGGCACGTTATGGTCGTTTAAAGTCCAGAAGCGCCTCTCCACACTTAGCCCCTCAGGAACTGTTGCCTCCCCGCTGCTATGTATATGCGGCTATTTTGGGAGCCCCATTCCATTGAGATGGCGAGTCACCACCTGCCATTTCAACCAAAGTAATTAGCATTGGCCAGGCAGGCGCCGTAGTTTCATCAATAGCCTAGTTCACCAATCCATATCAGTTCATTCATAGAGCCTATTATTAATATTTCTATCCTTCTTGAATAGTCTTACACCAACCGGTGGTGGTTCGTGGGAGCATACTTCTATAGTTTGGACTCAGGGACAATTGCCGGTTGGTGTCCCATCACTTTACTAAATTAACCTTGTCTTAGGCTGCGGCTCCACTGAGGCGGAGACGAGTGGAGCGGAGCGGAACGGATCGGAGCGGAGCGGAGCGGACCTGCGTTAATATTAACCAATAGAAGGCGCATGCAGTCACGTCGAGCGCGCCTTGCGCACGTTAGTTTAGATTCTATTGGTTAATATTGGCACAGCTCCGCTCCACTCCGCTCATCTCTGCCTCAGTGGAGCCGCAGCCTAAAGGGCCTCCGCGTGTTGGCTCTATGTACGCCTTCCAGGGCTCCCATAGTCCCGTGTTTGGTAAAGACATACAAATAATAATAATAAAGCCTCTTTATTCCAAACTTGTTACATTTTTTCATGCTTTTTAAAAACGATGTTATAAATACATTACCAAAGAGTTCAATTTAAATGAGAAGTAATTAAATGGTCAGCCGTTATCAAAACTTTTACAAATTTGGGCAGCATACAAAGATTTGGCAGGCTATAAATAAAAATCGGGCTACAACTCTTGTTCAGCCAAAGATTTACCAAACGGTTAACATTTTAACCAATATCAATCTGCATTTTTTATCATTTGTCTGCCGAATAAACAGTCGAGCTGCAAAATAATTACTTGGGCAGCAAGATTTTACAATTTGTCAGCAGAGAAAACATGTCTGTAAGCAGTTTAATTGAGAGGTGTGCATATTAAAATAATGGTTATCTATATCAATAAGTAGATCACGTTTAGTTTGAAAAATCAGCAGTGTTCGTTAATGTGGGCGGAGCGAAATCAGACCACGTGACGCGAGCACCCAAGCGTTGGCATTTTTGAGGCTAGTAGTAATTACAAGTTAAGTTTATTCACACAAATTCATAAATCACAATCACATCCTAGATTAACCCAAATTTGTATCATAAATATGAGGTAGGTTAGGTTAGGTTCGTTTTTATATCAGGCCCGGAGGGCCGAACAACCCAGAAATAGGAGCTCCGCGTGAGCGGAACACCGTCGACTGTTAAATTTGTAAATTTGATGGTGGGTTTAGCATATGTACGTTGCCGGCACGGCAGTAAATTTCCCCCCTTTTTTTTGATGGTCAAAATAAAATATTTTACTTGTCTGTACTGAACCTAGTACTGATTGCTTACCAAAATTTTATTAATTGTGGGTCGCTCAATGCAGCTCAAATATTTAATTTGCTGACCGAAATAATTTAGAGCAGCTCAGTATATCATTAATTGTAGACCGATTTATAAATGTTTGCTAACCATTAGTTGCTTACCAACTAGCTATTTTGGCTGACCAAATACATATTTCTGTTCACCAAAATAAGAATATTTTGCTGATCGATAAAACCGTACCCAATTTAAATTAAAAAATTAGATTTAAAATATAAAGTTTACGATACAAAATAACGATAATCCTCGACGCGGATGAAGTTGCAGGCGCTAGTTATCTATATTTTAACCTTTCGTTACCCTTAACATCGAACAAACTCTTTCAGATTAAGAGTATTAGAAAGGATTCGTTCTCGAAACCCCTTTAGGGTTTGCGCGAAACAACATCTAAACGTTTTACAAAGAGAAAGCAAAATGAAAGTGCATTTTTCTCTACAAACTCCAAGGGGAGCGATTTTATTCGTCTAACTCAATATATGGACACAGTCTAATTTACCAAGACCTTCCTCTCCCCCTGCAAACGTATGAAACTTTGATGAAATCGGGGCAAATTTTGCACACGTTGTAGCTCAAAGAAATACTGGTTATGCTCGAAAATGCCAATTTAGCCTGACATTTGTTATTTTGAACTTAGCAAGCGCGTACAGATCAAGTTATGGTGGTCTTTTTAAACAGCGGTCGCAAACCTCAGGCATAATTTTATAAAAGATTTCGGCTTTATAGTTGTTATTGCTGTTATATTTCTTTGGAATGTGCCATTTGGTCGCGCCCGTGGCTTGTACGTCGTTTGTAGCCAATTGCTGTGTAAATCTCATAAATCTGTTTAACCGACTTGGTAGAAGAAGATTGTGTTGATGTTTACTCGACTGTCTTTAGGTGTATATGTTAGTATGAATGTGCGAATCTATTTATGTATTTATTTATGTACATGTGCATATAAGTTTGAATGGATGGATTTTTGTTTTCTCATACAGACAGAACAGAGAACTTTAATAATCTTTGGGTATATACTATTTTACAGCATAACCTTTGTGCCAAATCTCATCCAGATCTGTTCAGTTCTGGCGTGATTGACTTACAAACATTCAAACTTTCACTTTGATAATATTAGTGTGATTAGTAAGATTAATGCATTAGTGTGTTTGTACTGTGATAACGGTAATGATAAAAATATTGGATTGATAGTTACACTTCCGTAAAAATTGCTTTCCATACAACTAAAAAACAACATAAAATTAATATTAAAACGGAGACAGCTAAGATTAATGATGTTTCGATATGAACCTAAATTCCCCGTCAAAACTCCAATAAAAACTCACAAGAATAAATCAAGTGGCGTCCATCGAATATTTTTACGGAAATATTTCCGGAGAGATTAATGATTCGGCCCAGTTCGTTAATTTTCCGAAAGCATTTCTAATGAATTTGAAAAGGTGTTTACTTCTCGCTTTGTTGGAAAATGTTTAGTAACTCTGCATTTTTTATATGTATTTATGGGAAAAGAATGAGGTGGTTGTTATATGTTTATAATGTACGGTATCAAAATTTGTCCTTTATTTTTAAGCAATTAAATGTCAAAAAATTACATGATACTCGTAACTGGGAACCAGAAAGTGTTACATACATACATACATTAAATCACGCCTGTTTCCCAGAGGGGTAGGCAGAGACCACTTCTTTCCACCTGCTACGATCCTGACAAATTAAGTGTTACAGATTAGTTATTTTATAATGACCACGAAATACAAATGTCCTATCACAAACACAATTATCAATAAATAACTAATTAATCCTCAAAGAAAACGGTATTAATACGATGACCGCATTTTTTTTTTTCATGAGTCCATGGGAGAGCAAAAATACTCCGAGGAGTGAAAGCCAGTGACTAATTTTCTCCACATAAAAAAAAGTAAAGTAAAAAAGAAATAAGTCCACGGATATCACACGCGAGGGCGATTTTATTGTTCGCTAAAAGAGTATTTTCTCTCGTCTCGTTCTCGTTTAACGATCATTTTGACACTTAGTAAAAAGTAGCTTATTTGACCTGTCAGTGCGGCCATTTTTAAATATAATTTCTTAGTATTATGTAATCCTGTTACATTCAAATTAATTCAACTACGTATAAATGGACGAAATACCAAAATAAAATAATTTTTAATCCCAACAAAACCTCGTCTAGAAATAGCCATCCGCCATACTTTAAACATGGAATTCCGACATATAGTAATAGTATATTACTGCAGAGGTCGGGAAGTAAGGGATTGTTGGACGAGTTCGGGGTAGAAGGCCGAGTCCCAAGAAGCAATGTAAAGAGCCATAAACAGGAAAACTTCTTGACTTCATGTTGTGATATTAACGATACATTAAATTTCCGAGCATGTTTGAGAAAAATAAATTAAAAAACGTCACAATCTGAATAAGACCTAAAACTGTACGTCTTTCAGGGCCTCTATTCAACACGGTAAAAAACCATCATTTTTCATCTGTTATCGTATTGTCAACGTTTTGATAGCTCTTATTTACTTGACAGTAATGGCGGCTGAGTCAAAACCAATACCATAACAGGTCAAAGACGATTTAGATTTTACCGCCTAGAATAGAGGCGCAGTTTCGCTTACTGTATATTTAAAAACCATCCTAACAATAAACAACAAAATGCTTTTGTCCGCAAATCCTCAAATGCTTAAAACCCGAAAAACTGTTTAGTGCGCTGGGTATTTCGTCCCTTTACTTTCTCAACCTTGTATCTGATCGAATAGTTAGATAGGAAAAGCACTCATGTTCTCTATAGAATAAAGACTACTTTCCTATCTGACTATTCGATCAGATACGAGGTTGAGAAAGTAAAGGGACTATCTGCGCCCCGCCCTGGTTTACAGCTGGAACGGCCTTTTTATGCCCTAGCTTATTATATTTTTCGCTCTATTAACCCTTAGTAATGTGGTTTTGGGTGTTTCAAACTGACGAATTTAGTTTCTTGCTGTTAATAATGACGTAAATAAAGGTGCTGGTTTAATTTATTACTTAACTTAGCCATACACTTCATTAACCGACTTCAAAAAAAGAGTAGGTTGTACGTTCCACTGTATGTATTTTTTTTATGTATGTTCACCGATTACTCCGTCAATTGTGGACCGATTTAAAAAATATTTTTTAGTTTGATAGAGTATACTTCCGAGGTCCCAAAATCCTACTTCCCATTGTCACCAAATCTGAATCAGATGAGGATCCCCTCCCATCCCAGTGAGGAATTGAGGGAGCTCCTCAAATATTGTAGGCAAACATAGCGATTTTAGTATTTTTAGTAACAAGTACAGCATTTGCATTCAAAAAGTATCATTTGGTGATGTGGATGGCCACCGGTACTCCTCAACGGTACTGATTTCAAGGGTGGCGATAAGATATCTCGATTAAGATAGTTGAGCGACTACGACTATGACTATGACTATGACTTAAATATGACTATTACTTTCTTACTTACTTAAATTTCTCTTTCTCACTTAAAGTTTCATATAAACCAAGAAGTGGGACTACGTAACAGAGTAAGTATTATGATCATTAAAAAGTATAAAATAAAATAAATGTTTTAAAAAACAAAAAACAGCCTCCAAAGATGCAAAAATAACTTCTTAGCGCGGCGATTTTTTTTTTAAATTTATTTATGTACTTTAATAAATGTTAACACAAGACCACGTGAGTCACGTGACGTGACATTAACTTAGTAATTTTAGCCACTTCCCACTCACCGATGTTATTACATGCATGCTGTGTTTTCCAACAATTAGATAAACACTCTTTTTATTAATAACTGTACGATTATACTTCTAGGACGTATTTATTTATTTCTTAAGTAAATAAATAAATATAGTTCGTCGGTCAATAGAAACAAACCTGCTAATAATGTCAAAGGTAGAAAGAAAAGTTATTATTGGCGGGTTACTGAGCCACGTCGATTGGTCTGTTTACATTTAGTTAATACCTTAACATAAAAAAATGTAAGCTTGTACTACGGGAACAAGACAACAATATACATACTTATGAATTAATACATAAAAGATTATAAATAGAAAACCTCTCAGACCCTGAATCAAATACTTACACTCATCAGGCAAATATACGAATGCCTTTTCCGGGATTACCCCGTGACCGCAAGCTTCGCAGGCAGGGTCACTTTCAACTGCGATACCGCATAACAAAACTAGCGACCCGCCCTCGCTTCGCTCCGGTTTATGTGAGTTTTCAGGGGCTACCTTCGTTTCAGCAAAATATGTTTGCCAAATTGTATCGTTTCCCAATTGTTTAATTTGCCAATCCGCTTTGTTTTCCGTAACGGTAAAAATTTCAGGATTTTATAAAAACTAACCCAATCTAACCTATAGGGCTCTACACGATGGTACTGAAATCCTGAAATATTTACAGTTACAGGAAAAAATTGGGTTCGCAAATGAAACGGTTGGGAATCAACACATTTTGGCAAATATATTTCGGCCAAACGGCAGGCTCCCGAGTTTTCGATAACATCCGTATATAAGCCAGCATGTATTATACATAATTTTACCTTTCGTGATAAATTATCTTAGTGATGGTTAAAACTGCAATAATATCCATTGCGGGGTTAAGGAGGAGTTAGCGGATATACAAACAGACAGAAAAACAGAGTGACGTGAAAAGTAACTTTGTTTTAATAGAGGTACTATGTAATAATAGTAGTTCATGTGACTGTAGGTACATACTGAAGGGCATTAAACAAGAGTGTGGGTTTATGAAACGAGCCGAAAGCGAGTTTCATAATAACATCACACAAGTGTTTTAATGCCTAATTATGTACAGTTACATACACTACTTTATCTACCCATATATCATAAGCCTCCATGATGCATTCAGGAGCCGCATATTAAATTCTAACCGGTAATGGCGGTAATGAAAAGATTGAAAAGTTTTCTGGCTGCTGTCATTTTTTTTTTTTATTCAGAGACAAACTAGAGTCGGCTCCAACTATCATAATCGTTCGATATCTTACTTACGTGCGACATTTGTCCAATTTTGTATGCAAATTGACAATTCATTTCGAACTAAACGTCATCTCGACTGATATTAGAATAGAGGTCAAATCAAATTTCTTTGTTTGACAGAGATGTTCGAAATTTGAATGTCATAAGAACATTGAAATTGATGTTCTTACGAATCTATAAGATTACTGCCGTAGATAAAAAAATTGCTCTAATAACAGAGTTGATTATTATGCTGGTCATAATTTGCGGTTTCTGAACGCGTCATAGAGGGTTTATGATATGAGTGTAGATAAAATAGTAAAGACAACAAGCAATAAAATTTTACCATCGGTTTACTACCATAAAGACAATGAAACGACATATTTCAGACTTTTAAATTTCCTACAATCCGACAATGAGTACGACCATACTGTTATATAAAACTTGCAAACAACGGCAATATATTTAAGTACGTCGTAACATTATTTAGGAGCTACAGTTATAGAGCCAGACGGACACACTCGTAAAACAAATATACGACAAACAAAGATTTCCCCCGTGAAGCCCGTAAAATAACGGAAGGAATAAAATGATTCTTGGCTATAGTTTTGAGGTCACGATTTGAGTACGAGTATAACTAGGTGATTCATTTAAAAATATTTTTTTAAATATCTTTTTAAATTAATACTCGGTGAGCTTTAGTTGTCCCGTCAGAGTATAATTTTGTAATGTTTTGTATTTAAAGAGCGTTTATCTACATCCATATCATAACTTTCCTACAATATGTTTAGAAGCGATAAGCAAATCGCCTATATTAAGAAACCTGTATCTGTGGTTGCATTTTAATGTTTACATTAAAGTATAGTGCATCGTAATGTTTACATTAAAGTGTCGGTACCTAAACATTAAAGTATCACTAATACTGTACCACTAACTTAAAAATGCAAGCCATATCTGTACAATATAAATAAAGTTTGTTTTTTATTATTTGTTTTTTTTTTAATTATTTATTTAAGCTTTGGTACTACAAACAAGTTAACAGTAACACTAGCTTAATAAAAATACAGGCCATATCTGAACATATTATAGAAAACTTATGATATGTATGTAGATAAAGTTATGTATGCGGCTATACATAATTAGGCATTAAAACACCCGTGCTTTAATGCCTCTTATTATGCACCAGCCACATAAACTATTATTTATAATTAGTTTTGTCTAACTGGGTCCAATTGAAAATCAGCGCTGTGACTCTTACTTGCAGCATGTTGCTGAGCTGATCGCCTTTTGGTGCTAAATGCGTGTTAATAGTACGTTTTCAGTTAATATAACCTATGTAATACTATGTAAATACTGTATTAGCACTTAATAAATTTTTGTTCTTCTATTTAATATTAAAGTACGAGTATTTTTAATTTGGTCGCCGGTATCGTCAATAAAGCAACTCGACCGTTATTTGCCTAAGAGCGCGCGTGACAAATATTTTTTGCCGGTTAATACTTCATGGACAAGTTGAAAAGAGTTGTTTTTTAATAACAAACCTTATAAAATGGCTTACTAGCGTTCCATAGATTCGGAAACATTTTTTTTTTCTCTTAAAAAAAATTGTAATCCTTTAAGACCCTCTTCTAATACTATTTTAATCATGAAATAAATAGTAAACAAGATTTTGAGTGCAAATTCAACTGAAAACGTAGAGAGAAAAGTGCAAAGTAACAGCACCTTTACCTCAAAGAGGAATTTGCCTCGCCAACTTTATACGTCTCAGAGGAACGTCTTAAAAGTTAGCGTATGGATTTACGTCTCGTGTCGTCCATGCAACAAGACTGGCTTGAATTGAGTAGCCGTATCTAATATAAACAAGGCAAAAACCAGCCAAGTGCGAGTCACGCGCACCGAGAGTTCCGTACTGCTAGATATTACGTATTATATTTCAATTTGAATGTTTTATTTAATCTTTATTGCACAAAAGAATACACTTAAGATGCAAACGGTGAACTTAATACCGTAAGGTATTCCCTGCCAGTTAACCTTCGGGCAAAGCAGATATTGTGGTGGCGGTGCAATATAGGCCACTACAACTATACAACATACAACAACAACAACAATAACAACAACATAGGGACAATGTTGTGTATTTACCAAATGAAAGCGAGCCCGACTTATCTATTTGTTGTATTTTGCAAATGTACATAGGCGGTGGTGACCACTTCCCATTAGGTGGGCTGTCTGCCGGTCTACCCGTCAACGGTAAAAAAAAATTAGAAGTTGGTCTAAGTATATAATTTACACCAAATTTTGTGCTAGTAAAAAAAAAGTTCTTGTATGCAGACGCTTCCTTATTTGACTGTATAGGGAGCCCCGTAACTTTTTACTATAAGATGTTTTATTACATTATTTAAAAAAACATTGTAACACAATATGTTAAGATACTAACCAGCAGGCCTTTCGCGTAACTCACTCGCAATCCCGATCGGCTTCAAAACAAAACAATTGGTCTCATTTTGTATGCAGACAAGACTTCGATTTTCAAAATGAAAACGATTGTGATTGCGAGTGTTGTTACGCGAAAGGCCTGTAGATATCTACTTCGGTTTAAAAGATACACCTATGTAAAGTACGACAGACAAACGTACAGACTGCAAAAACTTAGTGATAGGATCCGTTAAAAGGGTACGGAACCCTAAATACTATATTGTTACCAATGCCACGGTTTGCCACTTCTTCAAGATTATTGTCCGAGACGGTATCTAGTAAATAATAAGGGATCAACGAGATACGCCATAAAGGGCCGAGTATACGAGCAGTTAAGGTTTATGGTCGCTAGGTCGTAAATGCAGTTACGTCATAAAACTGCACTTTGTCTGCACAAATTGTCGTTTAATATGAATAGTGTGGTTACTATCTGATGAAATTCTGTTTTAACCTCGTAAGGCCCACCATACTACAAACAGGGAGTTTTTTGTGAGTGGGACTTTGAATCTACCAACAAGGCAATAAAGTTCAATTACGTTTGTTCGATAATGACATTTTCAGTTTATCAAGATAGGAAAATAAACCTTATTACCATTGTAACACAGTTCAAATTGCCTTGATCATGTACATTCTATTGCACACTGGGCCTTACGAGGTTAAAATAATTCTGTTGTAATTGTGGAAAATTGAGAGGGGACGGACATAACGGGTAACTGTCCGAGGTATTAATAAAATGCGAAAATGTGTTTCTTTTAGGATGTCGTACCCAAAGGGAGCCCAACGGGACCGTATAATTATGCCTACGCTGTCCGTCCGTCCGTCCTTCCGTCCTAACTTTTGAACCGTACCTAATAGATAGCTGTTTTTTTATAAAGGTATTTACTTACATTTTTTCAAAAGAAATAGATAATAAAGAGGACCCCGTACAAAAAAAAGTTATTTTTTCTATGTATATTTATTTTTGTTGTATCGTAAAAACAGTAAAATATAGAAGCGTCAATTTTAGTACAATTATAGTACAAACTCTGAAAAAAATATAGAGGTGGGCTCGCGCTGATATGATTCAAAATCAAAATTGGACGTAGTTATGCAAAAACGTTCCAACCCACAAGTCACACAAAATTGAGATAAAGCCACTAGTGTACCTTTTTTGACACCTTTCATCAGTTTAGCAAAAAGGTTCCAGTCTTTATGGCTTATTTCTATAAAAAAAAATTTTTGATTATACGTTCCAACCCACATTTTTATCAAACAAGGGCTTGCATAGAAAAAAAAAACATAACATGGAAACTGAAACGTTTTTATTTTATACAATCCATTAATAATACTTTGTTAAAATGATTCAAATAGTCTTGAAACATTATATACTTTTTTATGTGATACTTGTGGTCTTGCAAAAAATGTCCTATGTATGTTGGAACGTTTTAGTAAAACCCATGTGACACTTGTGATTTTGCAAAAAATGTTTCATATACGATTGGAAGTTTGCTTTGCTAATTAACAAAGTGATGGGTAAATGATCCAAAATATGGGGAACCTTTTAGTTCAATCCAATACAGACTTTTATAGTAGTACAAAAAATTTGGAAAAAATATTTCTAATCGGAAGAAATATAGACCAATAGACCAGTACATTCCTGAGAATTGTCTCCAATTTTATAGAACGCTTAAGACTTAAGACTGATGATGTACTTATTTATTTATTTATTTATTTTAATGGAACAGTAACAAATTGCAAACTGACACTTTTTATTACAAATTATTACAAAATTATAGAAGATAATGTTTGCAATTTAATAACAACTGTCCACAGCATTAACAAATTACAGCATGTTTGCTTTAAAAATAATGATTAAAAACAAATATTATTATTAACCTAATCCTTTACATTAAGCGCAAGTGCTGCAGCGGTTCAAGCATTCAGTGACATGGAGAACATGACTGTCACAATTAGTACAGATAGTATTAAATGTGCGGATGGTAGGACTATTTCTGGAAACATTATTATTTGTAAGAGTACAAGCAAACAATCTACAATCAATCTATTATATAAAATGCTAAGCTGATTGTTGATATATCAACGCACAGCCCAGACCGCTGGACCTAGAGACTTGAAATTTTGCACATAGATACCTTATATAGTGTAGAGATCCACTAAGGAAGGATTTTTGGAAATTCCACCCCTAAGGGGGTAAAATAGGGGAAAAACGTTTGTATGAAAGTCCGTCAGTTTTGAAGTTAGACGCTTCAAATTTTGCGTTTAGGTTGGCGATTGAATTTCAACTTATACGTGTCTCAGCGTTTATGATAATTTCAACCCCGAAGGGATGAAAAGGGGTAAAACGGATTGTTAATATATCAACGCACAGCCCAAACCTTGGGACCTAGAGACTTGACATTTTGCACATAGATACCTTATATAGTGTAAAGATCCACTAAGGAAGGATTTTTGGAAATTCCACCCCTAAGGGGATGAAAATTTGTATGAAAGTCCGTCAGTTTTAGTTTAAGTTAGGCTATTCAAATTTTGTGTTTAGGTTGAAAATTGAAAATTAATTTATACGTGTTTCAGCGTTTTTGATAATTTCATCCCCGAAGGGATGGAAAGGGGTAAAACTAACTGACTGATCGATCAACGCACAGCCTAAATCGCTGCACCTAGGGACTTGAAATTTGAAGGGAATATTCCTTGGGTACCCTAAGGGTACACTAAGAAAGGATTTTTGGAAATTCATCCCCTAAAGGGTTCAAATAGGGGGTAGAAATTTGTATAGGAGATAAGTTATTTTTAAAATAAGTCGTTTGGAAATTGGTATTTAGGCTACTGATAATAAATAAAAAATACTTCTTTCAGCGATTTAGAAAAACTACCCCTAAGGGGGGTAAAAGGGAGTTTTAGTTTGTTCCCCCTTCACGCTGCAATGGCGCTGGATGGATTTGGATGAAATTTTGAATGGAGATAGCTTATACCCTGGATTAACACATAGAAAAATCCTATTCCGGAAAATTTAAAGTTTCCCGAGGGAATAACGACAATATCTTTGTGTTTTTTGAAAAAGTCATCATGGGTGTCGTTTTCTGAGGTTGCGTTAACGCAGATTTCAAAAATGATATCAAATTTGGGATTCAAAATGGCCGCCATGATGTTAATTGAAAAAGTAGTCATTGGTATCATTTTCTTACATTTTGGGGACGCAGATTATGAAAATGATGTCAAATTTAGAATTCAAGTTGGCGGCAATGATATTTTTTGAAAAAGTTTTCACGGGTAACATTTTCTTAGTTTTTGGGGACGCAAATAATTACTAATATAGAATAATATTAGTAATTATTTGACAAAATTGCGCAATTGAATAATTTATTTCTCCTATGGCTTTTGCCATCCAGTGTGACAACATGAGACAGGCTTTGTACCTACATTCAGTTTTGTTAGTCTATATCAAAAGGAGCGGTGTCAGATTGAAGTTGTCAGCGTTGACATATCCAGATTTTAACATTTTTTTCCGCTATTTTCAATACTATTCACGGCGTATTAATTCTACGGCTGTTATTTAATATTAGGGCGGTTATTATGATCACTTGAAAATAATTAATGACAGGCATTTCATTTTTCGGCGAATTGGTCGGTTATTTAATTCTAAAATGTCATTTCAAACAATACTCAAGGGGTAAAAAAAACTATACATCGATAGGTGTACATAATATTGCTGTACAAAGAAAATCCATACTAACATTGTAAACGTGAAAGTAATTATGTCTGTCGTCTGTCTGTTTGTTATGCATTCAAGGATAAACCGCGGAACTGAATTAGATTAAATTTGTATCTCAAAAATCAACCCTAAGGGGGCGAGATTTGGGATGGTAGTTTGTATGACAATTTGGTCATTTATGTTAATTTTTTTAGTTGGAAACGTGGTAATTGGTGTTTAAGCTACTGTTTAAGACTGTTTAACATACAAAAAACTTTCATTGATTTCCGTAAAACTCCCCCTTAGGCGATAAATGGGGAGTAGAAATTTGTATGGAAGATATCGAAATGGCTACATTAGGAAATTGATATTTAGGCTACTGTTTATAAATAAAATATACTGCTTTCAGCGATTTAGAAAAAACTACCCCTAAGGGGGTAAAAGGGGGTTTTAGTTAGTTACTCCTTAACGCTGCAACGGCTAGATGGATTAGGATGAAATTTAAAATGGAGGTAGCACCCTGGTTTAACACAGAAAAATCCCATCCCGGAAAATTTAAAAGTTCCCGAGGGAATAACGACAATGTTTGGTGTTTTTTGAAAAAGTCATCATGGGTGTCATTTTCTTAGGTTGCGTTGATCGAAAATGATATCAAATTAGGAATTCAAAATGGCCGTCATGGTGTTTATTGAAAAAGTCGTCATTGGTATCATTTTCTTACATTTTGTGGACGCAGATTATGAAAATTATGTCAAATTTAGTATTCAAGATGAAGGCCATAATCTTTTTTAAAAAGTGGACATAATTGTCATTTTCTTAGATTTTGAGGACGCAGATTTCGAAAATGATGTGAAAGTATAGGTAGAAATTCAAAATGGCAATTCAATTATATCTGTCGTCTGTCTGTTTGTTACGCTTTCACGGATTAACCGCAGAACCGAATGAGATTAATGGGCATTGGGTAAATTTGTTTGAAGAATATAATTGTCTTTGTTTTTTCACTGATGATGTTTGGGAGTTCCGCCATTTATAATGATAGATACCTACATTATAATTAGTATTAAGACTCATAATATAATATATGTAATATTGAACTATGATGGATATTTTAAGAGCAACCAAACTATCATGGGAGGGCTGGTGATTTGAGACGGCGAATTTAGACAGATTCTCATCTACCGGTGATAACTAGGGGCACACCAGCGGATGAAATAAATGCATTTCGGCATCTACGATATGAGTATATATATAAAAAATTAACCTCACTACAAATATGCCAGGAACTACGAGTACACCATGATACACAGTCGGGGCAATATATCCGGCAGCTCTACTAAAAAATGGTCGAAGATCGTATGGCGAGAGATAGTAACGATTTGAATACATTAAATTGCGAATTCTGTAATATTGTACAAAACACAGATGATCTAAAAAATAACGTGTACCCCGATCTAAAAAACAATATAAAGAATAGAGAATGTTTGTGCGAGAGGGCGATATTAGCACCGACAAACGAAATTGTCGGGCGGATAAATATAAAAATATGTCTCATGTAGAAGGCGATGTTGTGGAGTATCTATTAGTAGACAATTTCATAGACACAGAGCAAGTCACGTCCTACCCTTAGAGTTACTGAACTCTTTCGAGGTATCGGGAGTGCCCTCCCGTAAGAGTGAATGGTTAAAGTTGGTGTCCCGGTAAATTTCGATCTCAATATTGTTTGAAAGATCATTCTTGCCAGGGAGGACGTCAAACTATAGAATTACTTAAAACTATTAATTTACTTAACTGCGATAAACGAGTTCTACGCGGACGAAGTCGCGGGCAAAAGCTAGTCTTTTATAATTAATTATAATAATATTTCAGCTCCGTATTTTTCTATTATTTCTTATTTATTATTTCAGACTATTTGCACCACATTTTATAATTTAAACCTGCACATTACACATTACATACTTGGTGGGACGTTTTTACAGAATTATTTGGAATGAGTGTCCATACAAAATAAAATCGTTCCAATACTATTTTGTCTAAAAACCTACCGTTTTATTATAAATATTTAAAAAAACAGGTACATCTTTAAGTAATGACCTTATATTTCTATAATAAAACTTATAGTATTAGTCTATTCTAGTTTGGGCAAAAAAGTGTACAACTTAAATCACTAAATTGCGTTTATCTCAAAATGGTGTCAGTGTGGGTTGGAACGTTTATGCATAACAATGATGATGATGTTCTTCTTTTACAATAATGATTTCGTTTCCTTTTGTTATTATTTTAATTCGTATTTATAACTTCACCTATTCATAATCTTTATTCTTATTAAAGTTTTTAATTTAAAGTAAAATACTCGATGGAACGTTTTTGCTAAATTATTTGGAACGAGTGTCTATACAAAACAAAAACGTTTCAATACCATGTCGTCTAAAAATCCACCATTTTATTAAAAATATTTATAAAACAGGTACTTCATTAAGTAATGATCATATATTTCTACAGTAAAACTTATAGTATTAGCCTATTCTAGTTTGGGCAAAAAAGTGTACAACTAAAAACACTAAATTGCGTGTATCTCAAAATGGCATCAGTGTGGGTTGGAACGTTTTTGCATAACTACGTCCAAATACAAATCGGAATATCGTCCCTTTACTCTCTCAACCTCGTATCTGATGAAATAGCCCGCCTCGCACTTGACCACATAACTGATTTTTAATTACAATTGGCAGGTATGTACTAGTTACATGAAAACGAGCATAGTATATGTTTCACTTAGATATCTTTCAAGGCTTTTTAGAAATCATGCAAATCAGACTGGGTTTTCTGTATGTGAGATGACGCTGTCACAGTATAAACAGTAGTTCATCTTCAAACAAAATATCGCTTGCCTGCATGTGTGCGTGCCTCGTGCGTACGCGCCGCGAGCCACCAGAAGCAAACTCAACAGGACGGACCGAGCCTGTTGAGCCGGGGCCGCGCCGTCGCCGCGTTTAGTTGCTTACGTATTGAGCCGAGCGGCAATAGGTAACAAGAATTTCTAAAGAACCGGACACTAACTAATTTCCTATTTATACTTTGTCACTGTAGAACGTTTTTTTTATAATCACGTAAATCAAGTTACGAGAAAGTAGTTCTGTATAAATTATACTTATAAATAGAGAAATAAAAACTTCAGTGCATAGAAACAGGGCCAAGACTCGAAAAAAAAAATCGTGTAATTTCCCTCGCCGGGAATCAAACCCGGAACCTCTAGCTTCGTGGGCAGGGTCACTAGGTACAAACTAGACCAACCGCCATTATAATTGATGTAATCATTACTGTACTACGTATAATTACGCAGCCGTACAGACAATAATATATATTTTTTGTGAGTCAATGCCGTGGGAGAGTTTACTATTGTCTACAAAAACAAGACTTTCACACGATATTTTAGAATTTAAGGTCAAATCCAAAGAACGGACTAAGTTGTAAACATTATTCAACAAGGCAGCAAAAATTGTGAAACCATCTCTATATTGCCCTATTCGTATAAAATCTTCGAAAATAGTTTACGGTGAAAGTGATGAATAAAAATCTAGGTCAAGATGAAAAAATACCATAGTAGAACATCAAGGACTCTAAGGCAAGGTATGAAAGAAATAATCACGATTCACGATGACTTTACTGAAGCTTAGTTCATAGAGTGAGCACGCGTTAAGCCTGGTTGGTAGTGACCCTTCCCACCAAGCTAGCGGTCCTGGGTTCGATTCTATTTAAGTAATTATTTCTGTACATTAAAGGAGGGAAAGGAGGGCGATGGCGGTCCGCTGCAACATGTTGGCACGCAGATTCACACGATGTAGCATTGAGGTGAAGATTACTCTTTTTAAAGCCTTTTGCCAAACCTTATACACATGCAATCTGTGGGTCAACTATACGCAGCGGGCCTTCAACGCTCTCCGAGTACAATATAACAACGCCCTTAGGTTGTTGTTGGGGCTCCCTCGATATTGCAGCGCATCAGCGATGTTTGCACACGCACGCACGCAGTCGTTCGGCGCGGTGCTGCGGCGCCGGGTCGCCTCGCTGATGTGCAGGGTGCAGGGGAGCGCCAACACCATCCTGAGGATCATCAGTGAGAAGCCAGACTGTCCTATCCAACGACACTGGGTACAAACACATATGCACGTGCCCAGGGTCCCACAGGGTGGCAGATTTTTAAATTAATGTATTATTGTATTCGTTTTTTATATAAATAGTTACCCACTAATATAGTTTTCTAACCCTAATGTACTTACTAACAAAATATGGACACTGTCTGCAATAAACTGTTTTTTTTTTCTTTTTTTTTTTATTAATATGTTTATGCTCCAGTAGCCTAGACCTTAGTTTGGGACTAGTTCGATATGTCTGAGATTTTTCTCTGTCCCATAAGAACAGCTTTAAAGAGAAATTATTTCATACCTGCTTTTGCCGTTACTCCGTCCACGTAGAAGTCGCTTATCACTGCGCCCTCGGAAACTATCAAATTTTCCAGGATAAAAACTATCTAATGTCCTATTCCAGGACCTAACCTATATGTGTGCCAAGATTCATCCCGATCCGTTCAGTGGTTGAAGCGTGATTGAGTAACAAACATCCAAACATACAAACTTTCTCATTTATTATATTACACTAAGATGATACAAAAAAATGGCAAGTTTTTGAATTTACCGTAATTTACGTACCTACCTATTTATTTATTTATTTATTTATTTAGAAAACCAACCAGCCTTAAATTTATTAGTTACATCTAAATAGCATGCACATGTGTATGGCGAATTATAGGTTTTCACATTCGATAATCAATCCGTGAGATTACAGCATTATTTCGGTGTAGTAAATACACTACATATGTATACATACTTACAGCTAAAAAACGTGTGTGAAGATGTGTGTGCGTGTGTGTGTACGTGTGTGTGTGTGTGTGTGTGTGTGGTTGTATTTAATTTTTTATCAATCCTCATTTACAAGAACTTGCGTCACCCTACGTTTGAAATTGTTTTTAGTAACAATAAACGGGTCTATTTTATTGAAATGTTTATTATACGTTTCGACAATTCGTATAAGCACAGCATTGCGTCCATAGTTCGTTGCATGAGCTGGTACGCTAAACAAGAGCCTATTAGGAGAAGCGCGGTACTTGGGAGCCCTAAAGCCGATGCTTGCGATGAGCTCGGGGCAGTCCGCGCGGCCGCTCACCAGGTCGTACAAAAATCCCATGTCCAACACTGTGCGCCTTTCTTCTAAGGTTAACAAATGAAAATGACGACAATTATCTTTGTAAGAAACTTTGGGACTAAAGGTTTTAAAACATAAATGCTTTACAAATCTACGTTGAATTCTTTCTATGCGTTCTTTGTACGTTATATAATGAGGTGACCAAATCGGACTAGCATATTCCAGCACGCTGCGAACATATGCAAAATAAACCACTTTGATGCTGTCAATATCAGTAAAGGGTTTACATGATCGCATTACAAATCCAAGGTTTTTAAACGCCTTGTTTGTGATTGCATCAACGTGATTGTTTAATAACATTTTCCCATCCAGAGTGACACCAAGATCCCGAACGACTTCTGTTCTTTTTAACACGACGCCATTAAAGTTATAGGGATAGACAAAGGGATCCCTTTTGCGAGTGAAGCTAATACTTTGACATTTATTAATACTAAGAGAAATTTTATTGCGTTTATAGTAGTTGTAAAGTGAATCTAAGTCTTTTTGGAGTAGTTTACAATCTTCAACAGTCTTAATATTAAGATAAACTTTTTTATCGTCGGCATAAAGTAAGTGCTTAGAGAAAAGGAAGCAGGAATAGATGTCATAAATGTAAGCGTTATAGAGCAGCGGACCCAGATGGGACCCCTGTGGGACTCCGGAGGGTATATTTATGTAGTCCGACTTAAATCCGCCAATAACTACGGCCTGAGATCGATTTGATAAATAAGATTCTACCCATCGCAGAAGGTCTCCGTGTATTCCGAGGTGTTGTAATTTAGTTATCAGGATGACGTGGTCCACACGATCAAAAGCTTTCGCAAAATCAGTGTAGACCACGTCGACCTGGCCCCCATTTTCCATATTTTTTATAACAAAGCTAGTAAATTCGGATAAGTTGGTTGTTGCAGACCGACCTCTTAAGAAACCGTGCTGCATGTTTGATATACCGCGTGTAATGATAGGATACACTAAGTCATAAACTATTCTCTCGAATAGTTTACCTAGTGTATTTAATATCGATATGGGTCGGTAATTGTCGATGCGAGATCTCGAACCACTTTTATGAATTGGCACAATGTTAGCCTTTTTCCATTCATGCGGAAAGATGCCTTCACTAAGTGAACGATTAAATTCAGGTTTAAATATGACTATGACATTCCCGCGGCGTTGTCTGCGGTGAGCTTGAAATGTTCTATAGTTTCTCATTCATATTTAGAAGTGGAGCTACGTAACAGCATAAATAGGATCACTAAAAAGTATAAAATAAAATAAATGTTTAAAAAAACAAAAACCCGCCTTCAAAAATGCAAAAAATAACTTCTTTTAAAATCGTAGGTCAGTCCAACTGAAGTCGGCGTCCCACAATATTTTAAACCAAAAGCCGAATGCAGTTGGACTGACCTACGATTTTAAAAGAAGTTATTTTTTGCATTTTTGAAGGCGGGTTTTTGTTTTTTTAAACATTTATTTTATTGGCTGTGTAGTATTACTGTGGTTCGTGATTGCAGTGATTTTAAGCGTAGCTTTTTAAACCACCAATCAGTTAATTAAATGGTTATTTCAGACTTTGTCAATGTTAACAAATCATACAAAATTAACTTTTTTAAGTGATACTAATGTCAACGTTGGGTACAAAAACTAAAGAGATGTTAAAGTCACTTGCAACAAGTCCTAATTCCCCAAAAAACCTATTTTTATAATCTAATGCATGTCACCTCGGCGGTGAGCCTAAATGGCGGGTAGTTATTCACCTTTTTATCCGACGAGTGTCGTTAGGGGGTGGATTTGAAACATAAATCGCAGGTTTAAGCGGCTTTCGCCAGATGGCGGAGGGAGCGAGTGGGAACTAAAGAGTTGGTTCCGTCGCAAAATATTGCGAATGTGTTTCAATAATACTGCAGAAAATGTGCTAATCTGGGCTTAACATTGTTAGTGTCGCTGTTAGCGACGCGCTCATAACTTATATGTAATCTTAATGTTAGTTTTATTTTAAGGGTAGATTTGTGTGGCGTCATAGGCTTGTTATAACTCAATGCACGCTGTCAGTTCAGCCAGTCTAACGAAACCATCCGAGCGCGACACCGCACAAATACTAGCCTAATTTTTGAGCACGTTTTGTGTAGTAATAGTGTGTCTTGCGAAATATAAAGTCTGTTCGTGTTAAAGTGTTTATTTATTTCACCTGAGACGCTAGACAAGTAACAGTGGTCTTCGACCGGATTGATGTTTAATACACCGCCTCAGTCAAAAATGGTGAAAACTCGCAATACTTTACGCAAAGAACGCGAACAGGACGAAATGGAAGATGGTACATCCCAGCCTAAAAATCCTCTAATCGACAAGCTTCAGATTCGAGATCGGACATCGCAAGTGGCCGCTAGCAGCGTCAAATCGGAACCTTGGCCGCCATTAACGGCCGCCGCGCCGCCACCGCCGCCATTATCGGAACAAAGGGCAAAGTCCGTGTCCACGTCTTCATCTGTGCTGGCTAGAAGGAAAAGGTTAGAATTAGAGGCTGCAAAGGAAAAGGCTCGGATCGAAATGGATCTCATAGACAAAAAACTTGAGGCGGACCTAGCGGAACTAGATGATGAAAATTACAGTCCAAACAAAGATTTATGTTCACGCTCCTCCGTTAGCCATGTTGAAAAGTGGCTGGATAAGAGTCAGCGAGAACTGTACAAGGAGCAGCCGGTCCACGACGATGGTCAACCGCAGGACAAGCCGCGCCAGCTGGTAGCATACGCCGCCGGCACGTCCGATGGGACAGTCCAGATGCTCGCGAGCGCTTTGAAGGATTTAGCCGCCACCTCAACCAAGAACGGACCTAGCGCTAACCTGCTGAGCCGTATGAGCACTCCGCGTGACTTGCCAGAGTTCTCCGGAGACCCTTTAGAATGGTTACAGTTCAAGCAGGCGTACGAGGAGTCCACACAGGTATGCGGGTTTAGCCCGAAGGAGAATATGTGGAGGCTAAGGAAGTGCCTACGCGGTCCCGCAAAAGAAACAGTGTCAGCTCTGTTGATTAGTGCTACATCACCAGAAAAATTGATGTCAACACTCGAGCTACGATTTGGTAACCCAGACACTATTATATCGCGAATTATGCAGGATATAAAGAAGCTTCAGCAGTTATCTCCAGATTACCAAAATGACATAGTGGTATTTTCAATAAAGGTACAAAATTTCATAGCAGCTGTTCGAGCCGTCGGCCGAGAAGAATATTTACAAGGTACAAATATATGTTCATTATTGCTGTCTAAACTACCTACTGTACTCATTTCCAAGTGGACCTTCATACCTCCCGCTAGTCCTCACTGGGGTGGGGCGTGGGAGTGGCTAATCCGCTCTGTTAAGTCCGCCCTCAAGGTAATTTTGAAGGAGCGTGCGCCCAGGGACGAGGTGTTAAGTACACTCCTGACGGAGGTCGAACACATTGTTAACAGCCGCCCCTTGACGCACGTGTCCGTGGAGCCGGGCAGTGACGAGGCCTTAACTCCTAATCATTTTCTTCTTGGCGCGTCGTCAAACTTACCTCTTACCGGTTCTTTCGATGACTCTGACCTTTATTTGCGCAAGCAATGGCGCAAATCACAAAGATTAGCGGACATGTTTTGGAGGCGATGGGTTAAGGAGTTTTTACCGGAGTTGTTGCCAAGGAGAAAATGGAACCAGGAACAAAGGCCCTTACAGGTAGGTGACCTCGTACTTATTGTCGATCCGGGAGCGCAGAGGAACGTGTGGCCGAAAGCCGTGATACAGCAAGTTTTTCCCGGCAGAGACGGTCGCGTGAGAATGGTCGAGGTAAAGACGAAGTCCGGAACGCTTAGGCGTTCAGCGGCGCGCGTCGCGCGGATACCGTTAGGTGTAGAGTGCTGAGCCAGCACTGGGGTGGGCTGTGTTAGCGACGCGCTCATAACTTATATGTAATCTTAATGTTAGTTTTATTTTAAGGGTAGATTTGTGTGGCGTCATAGGCTTGTTATAACTCAATGCACGCTGTCAGTTCAGCCAGTCTAACGAAACCATCCGAGCGCGACACCGCACAAATACTAGCCTAATTTTTGAGCACGTTTTGTGTAGTAATAGTGTGTCTTGCGAAATATAAAGTCTGTTCGTGTTAAAGTGTTTATTTATTTCACCTGAGACGCTAGACAAGTAACAGTCGCTTTAATCGATGTTGTCTCGCGATTGACCCAATTTTTATTTATTATAAAGTTATTTTCATAATATTAAGTTTTGAAGTACCTCTTATATTAAGAATCATGACTTAGTTTACACATTATGTTGTCTATTTGACATTGCCTTAAGCAATATTGTCTTTTTTTATACATTGCTTGGAAGAAAATCAAAATAGAAGAGACAAATCATAGAAACATGTTAAACGATCAGAAACAATATACTCGTAGGCCCAAGGCCTTTATTCTTCTTTGGTTTAGCCCGTCTCGCCTTGATATCATAGTGATTTTGTTGAAGCCATGACAGGTCTTATTCACTCGACTGTAAGAGCTATAGCTAGACATAACGTCAACAGTGCGATTACTTCGTTAAAGCAAGGTGGACAAGATAAAAGTGGAATAAAGCATGTGTAATAAAATTAAATATTAGAATTCTTTTTTTCCAGCCGTGGAGTTGTCGCTGATTTACGTTATCATATCAATGTATTTTATTAATTTAATCTTTATTGCACAAAAGAATACACTCAATATACAAAAGGTGAATTTAATGCCGTTAGGCATTCTCTACCAGCTAACCTTTGGGCAAAACAGAGTTTGTGGTGGCAAATCAAATCAAATCAAATCAAAATATTTATTCAGTAAATTGGCCACATACAGGCTCTTTTACACGTCGGTAATATACAGTGAATCTACTAGCGCTTCGGACAAGACCATCATTGCGGAGAAGAAGCGCCGCAAGAAACTCCAGCAGAAGATCATTTTTTCAAACATAAAATACAATAATACTTAAAAGTAAGTTACATTACAAGGTAATAAAGCAACAAATATAAATTATTAGAACTATCACATATAAAAAAAATACAAATTCAAAATTAAAAACATTACAAATAAATGTAAAAATTAACAAGATTACATGTCAAATACATGAAACTAAAAATAATGACTAGGAGAACAACACGACGAGGTCTCTACGTCAAAAGCCATAACTGGTATCATTAACTGAGCAACAAGTCCTTGCAGACGTGAACAGACCGGACCCCACAAACAACAATGGCGGTGCAACATAGGGTCTAACATAATGTAGAACTTATAGATATATATACCTACATATCAATATATTAAATTAATATAAATACTTACATAAATATAATACAAAACACTAGATCAAACAACACATACACCAAACCGAACCCTTTAATCTAATATTACACCTCTTTTTCCGTCGTGGGTAAAAAGGTTCCATTCTACAAGGAACCCTAACTATTAAAGGTGAGAACAGTGCTGACATATACGACCTCCAAGTTAATATGCCTGAGTGAGAAATGCTTGAGTTAGAGAGAGATGGAAGTTTACATTAGAATATTATATTAAAAATTGTGTTTCTAGGTAGGTTTTATGCAACGTAGGTATTTAACAAGATGTATAAATTTACAAACCACATTTAAGAGACAATTACCTGTGTATTAAAAATAGCTAACTGCCGCAATCAGAGACGTCAATTAAATTTAATGCTTGTTTAGTGTCGTGTTGTATTATTATATTGCTATAGGTCAGAAAGTGACAGCAGGCAACTTTAATCAAGCATTAAACTTAATTGACGTCTCTGAGTGCGGCAGTAAGGAACTACTTACGTAATCGTCATTAACTGATTTTTAATGCGGCTGTTAGTAGCTACTTAGCTCTTGCTTACAATATGTTTGTGTATATGTCATGTGTGAAAAGATGTCCAAACAGATAACAATTACGTAACTGACAACAAATATTAATTAATCGTCAAATCAAAACTAAGAATTTAAACGTACAAAACGTGGGTATTTAATGAGCATTTACAGGGTGGGAAAAAACGAACGATACATGGATGGCAACCTTAAATAGCAAAGTTTACGCAAAAGAAACTAAGTATTATTTTTGAAAACAATACATACTGCATTTATCGATTTTTGGAAATTTGGAAATTTGTCAGCCTTAACCGAGAATCGAACTGGTCGAATATGACAAAACTATAAAGTCGTGTTTTGTGATACAGATCGAAAGGGTCATTGATTAAATAACACTGGCCTGCAAAACTAAGTATCACACTTTTAATACTACGTAGTAATAATTTGGTATACTTAGTTTTGCGGGCCAGTGTAAATAAAGAGGGTGAAAACTAATAAACTTTATTTTTTTGTCCTATTCGACAAGTTCGATTCCCGATTAAGGTGGACGAATTTTCAAAAATCCATAGATGCAGTATTTTATTTATTGTTTTCAAAAATAAAAGTAAGTCTCGTTTGCGTTCCATCCATGTGGCATTGTTGTATTCCGGTGTAATGATATAACAACTGGTGAAATTACTAGCGTAGAGGAATTCCATCATAGTCTCCAGGGTTGCCAACGCATTTGCCGTCTTATGATTGCATTGAAGTGTTGAGAACGAAATGTACATGTGTCTCAGATAAAACAGTCGAGTTCATAAATATGTATACACTTTAGTACGGCCAGCGTCTTAAATGTATAATAATATACGTTAACAAGGTTTTAGAAATATATATGCACCCTTATTCCCTTGCAGTAGAGTCGTGCTTACATATTTTTGAAAGTTTTACTGTGTCTATATATCTGATGCTGACTGTACCTTGTCTATTTAATTTCATGTTTAAACTGCCATATATGAATTGTCACAACGATTAAAGTGACAAGGAACTAAAGTGTATACATATTTATGAACTCGACTGTATATACTATCGGAATCCCTAATGAACATATTTATGAACAGCACATACTACCGGAATCCCTAATAACATTTGTCCTAACGCGTAATTTGTCCTTATTATCATTTGTCATAAACTGGGTTCAGCTAAGAACTTTTTAAGTTTTCCAAAAATACTCCAGTGTGCTCGTTTGGGTCATTGCCATCAAAAACGACAACTTTGTATGTAAATTCAAACAAACCGGCAAAACAATAAAGTCATTTATTTCGTTGTTGACTCTACGCCTAACACCAAAACACCAAAAAACGCAATTAACAGTGAAACGAAACACCGACAAATCAAATATATTCAATTCCGGAGCCGTTTCACGAATAAATGTTGATTAAAATTTAATTGGAAAATACTGTCCGACCACTTTTACGGCTTTTTTGCGATTCCGCCGGAATATTTGCTTTGCTGTCACAGATCTTGTAAAAAAAAATGTCGCTACAGAACGTAGCATTGAAACCTTTAAAGTTCTAATGTCTTTGCTGTCGATGCTGTATACCGGCTAAGTAGGTATATTTATTTTAAATAATGGCTAAGTAGGTATAATGTTTCTGTAAGGTATTTGCATGTAGTTTTTGTATTTATTCTGTCACTATCTATAAGTATTTGTTTGATTTAGTATATATTTTTGTATTACCTAGACTATTTCTTCGTTTAGCGTACCGTCCGTCTGTCACAAACGGAGCTGGCTGAAAATCAGCGCTGCAGGTGTTTAACTCCTCAGCATTATGCTGAGCCAGTGTCCGATTCACTGCCGCGAAGACACACTCACTACTCTTTTTATTGCTGTTTTCTGTTTTTTCTTTTTTTCTTTTCTGTGTGTCTTATGTGTGTAGTGAATAAATGTATTTTTCTTTTTCTTTTTTTCTTTTTTGCTATTTCTGTACACTTTTTATTTTATTCCACATTAACACTCCATGTCTTCCAGTGGATTTGCTTTCCTTAGAATTTGATCTATTAATTAACTGTGATTTTGAACCCTAATATCATGTGATATATTTACTGGTTTCGTGTTTGCTTAGGCTCTCTTGGTAACCTTTGCAAATCTACAAAATTATAGCGACAGTAAAATAGTAAACAGTAAGAAATCATTATAAAATATTATCTTTTCTAACAAACAATATCTATAACGCAGTGAAGACTCTTACGTAAACATTAATAAAATATTAAATATAATGGCAGATACTAAAAAAGTAACAAAAACGAATAATTACATACATACATACATAATCTCACGCCTTCGTTCCCAGAGTGGGGTAGGCAGAGCTACAGAATTACAAACATCTATAAAAACTTGTTGATAATTCTATAACCACAATTTGCACAATTAGGCTAAGATGTTTACCAGCGTATTAGTGACAGGTTGCAAGCCCATCGCCTAACAGTACTACAAGCCTTTATTCCCTTAGTCGTCTTTTACGACATCCACGGGAAGACATGGAGTGGCACTATTCTAACTCGGCAACCACACGAGGCCAAAACGAAAACGAATAATTAATAATCCCAAATGGGTTGTTTACGCTATTTTTCTTGTATTGCATTTGTAATTTACTCTCTTTGATGGTAGAGTTGATAATCTATTTAATTATGGATAAACAAAACTAAAAGTTTCTAATAGTTGATTTTGTTATCACGTACCTAAAAAAATTACGGACGTAACGTTGCACTAAAAACGTGTGAAACATGCAAGGTCGGCACCTTCGTTCGTTATACACGACTTACCGCACGCACACAGATACACTAGGTAAGACAACGCGCCGAGCCTCAGCACGAGTGACAGTTTACGTATGTACGTAGGCACGCACACAAAAAGCCATCTTACATGCTTCACTCATGATTAGACGAGATTACGTCCGTATGTTTTTTAGGTCCATGTTTGTAATACGACAATATTACAGATGAAAATCAAGGTATGTATAGAAGTATTAGGAAATAGCGACTCCGTGGTTTTTAGAAACCGATAAGACGTAAATCCTGACACCGAGAACCTTCCAACCTTAAACAGAGGATGCACTGTAACAGATCGGCCATAAAAACTCCATGTTAAATTCTGTTTTGCTAAATAGCATATTATTTGCATTCCCTACCGTCAACCCTCCCCCACTTATCTATGAAGTTTATTAATCAAAAATCTGAATAAATCCTGACTTATAGATAATTACTTATATTTTATGGGAAAATTAAAATGAAGTGTACATTATTTACATTTAGTTTTGCTAAAAGGAAAGATAAAAGACATTTATTTATTCAGTAAGTAGGCCGCACGGGCACTCAAGAATCTACCAGCAGCGCTAGGAAGAGATATGAACAAATCTTTGTTGGCTTATATATTGGTTATTTTTATAGCTATTCAAAAAATAATGATTCTCGACTGTTTATCACATGAATCAGTTTTATTGAAGCTGTGAAAAAGAAATGAATTTTCCCTATTATCTGACTTACTGTACTTACTGTACTATACACGCCCACTTCCCATAATTTCCAAGTAAAATACCTGAAACAAAACACAAGTTGAGCGAAAGTGAGACGCGGTCCGAGGATAAGTGGGCAAACTTCGTTATCAAGAAACAATTGAAGTAAATTAAGAATTTACCGCGAAACGCCGCGAAATTCGCCGCAGAAATACAATTTGTTGTAAATTTGTTTGATAACTTCGCTATAAACATGCTTAGGAGAATTTTGCGTTTTACCCGTTTAAAATTAGGCGATAAAACTTTAATATAATAAATAAATGTGCATTTTTTTAGGGTAACTCCTCTACACGTAACGTACCCCACGTTACGTGTTTTTTTTCTCGTCTTCCCCATGGTGCGGGGTGTCGGATAGGTATTTAAAAAAAAACGATTAAGGCATCCGTTAGTGAAAAATTAAGATTTAAAGTGATTATTTTTATAATTATTTTAGAGTCAAGTGTTCCCCACCCCCTACAGCCAAAACTAAGAATGCAAAAAATCTAAAAAATATCTTAAATGAAAGCACATCCTTTTAACGAACTTAAAATGAAAACTATCACGACTAAGTAGACTTGATCTGTTCGTGAAATACAGGCGACTAAGGTGTTTATATTTACCTACTTAAAATCATCTCAACAGAATCAAGTAACTTTAAATCGAAAATGAATAACAACGCGATGGCCTGGTTGGTAGTGACCCTGCCTACGAAGCTAGCGGTCCTGGGTTCTAATCCCGGTAAGGGCAGATATATTGTGTGATGAGCGCGACTGTTTGTTCTTGCGTGAAGGACATTTTCTAGTTTAACTATATATTTCTCTATATAAGTATTTATATCGTTGTCTAGTACCCATAGTACAAGCCTAGAGCTTAGTTTGGGACTAGGTCAATTGGTGTGACATTGTCCGTGATATTTATTTATAATTCATACTTGTTCTCTGTGTTAATAGTAACGGCTTCGGAACCCAACGTTGAGCATGGCCTGACATCAGCTTTAAACTATTTCTGTTATACCTAAAATACTATATGTTACATACCATGAATATGCAAGACAAGCACAAAAGCTCAACGAGAAGCTAATGCGATTACTCAGTTTGCAGCTTTTATCGGATATTCTAGAGCTTTCAAAGCTGCTATTAGCCTTAAGTCGAATATCATCATTAAGGTGTTATCGTTCAGAGCTTAAAGCGCACAGGGAGCTTTCGTGAGATGTGGTAAGCCGCGGTGATTTCAGCTTAGGGGCGTTTGTGTTTCATGCTTAGGTTTTAGTTGATAAAGTAGACATAAATAGAGTTGGATTTGAATTTATAATGATATTTATGAGAGTATTATAATTCAAAGATACATTTTTTAGATACTCAGATACTTCTTTATTGATAATATCCAATTACACGTCAGGTCTGATTTTTAAGTCAGTTTTTTGAGAAAAAAACTTGACTTACTTTGAATACAACGTGTTACTAAGATACCTAAAAAGATAAATTATAAAAATCATATAAAAGGAGTTGTATGACTGACTTTATATATTATGTTTTTATAAAAAAAAAACTTGGTTATTCTTGTAACACGTGGTAGAATAGTTTTTTTCAAAAATGCTGAATATTGTGTTACTCTTAAAAATGACTTCACTGATGGTTTTTTCCCAATAGTAAAAAATAAAAAACCTTAATACAATTATTTCCTTTCTAACAAAACAATCATAAAAAACATTAGTTGGGAATCAAATAAAATATTACGATTTTCTCCACTCAGACCGATCTTGTGCTTTTCGCATCCGGAGAGCCTTGGGGGAGGCCTATGTCCAGCAGTGGACGTCTTTCGGCTGACATGATGATGATGATGATGATTACGATTTTAAAAACCAATATCCATATTCAAAATGAACTAAATAATTCTATTCTTTAACTGATGAGTAAGTAATTGCGTCGCTTTAAATAAAATTCTAGATAAGAATAGCACTATCCTTCCCAAACATACCCTGAGCGACCTAACAGGATACAACCGATTACGCTCAGGACTGTACCAAAACGGACATTAATCGTTGACTCGCTGTAGGGCCATAACATGTACATTGAGATTTTTAAGAACTATTCAATAATACCTCTCTCTCGAGGTTTTAATGTAGCAAAAATTAAAAAAAAAATGATTTTAGAAACAACTTTTTCGTTGTTATTTTAATGATGAGTACCAAATTACAGCATTATAGTACAGTCGAGTTCATAAATGTATGTATGCACTCTAGTACCTTTTCACTTTAATTGTTGTGACGATTCTCATAATGGCAGTTTAAACATGACATTAAATAGAAAAGGTACTAAAGTGTACACATATTTATGAACTCACCTGTACACCAAGAGCCTCTGAGTTAAACCGCGGACAAACAGACCGACAGACATGTCGAAACTATAAGGCGTGAAATACATAGAAGGGGCGCGCCGCAGACGCGGCGCAGTCGGGGCGTAGGCGAGGCGTGGGTGCGGCGCAGGCAAGGACGCGTTAAGGCGTGGAAAAATCGCAGGCGCGATGCTAAATTATACAGAAGAGGCGAGCGAGCGAGAGGGAGCGCGAGGGCGCGGCGAGGACGGGGCGAAGGCATGCCTTTTCCGCGCCTTTTGTATGTATTTCACAACTTGACGCTTTCTTACATGTTGTATGAAAAAGGTTTGGGGCGCGGGACATGCCTACGCCTTACCTGCGCCTTACCTGTGCCGCGCCCTTTCTGTGTATTTCACGCCTAAGGGTTCCTTGTTGGATACTGAACCCTAAAATGATTGCAACGTATTTCCTAAACTAAATATCACTATTAAACTAACGACCACAAATTACCAATATCAAGCTCCATCCAAAAACTAACTAACGGTTAGACAATAATCAAACTTTGGTTAACGCTTTCTCAATTAAGATGGAATAGTTAATCGGCTCGGCTTTTGTCTGGCCCGGTGGCACTTAACTGGGGTTTAATTGACAGGTAATTTCGAGTTTCGCAACTGTATTGGCATTTTGATGGTACGTTATTATGATTATTTTTAAATGAACATAAATGATTGACGTGTTTGATTTTAATTATCTACTTAAAGCACCTCTCCAACTTAGTGAAGGTGGCTATCAGCTGCTAAGGAGTCTGTCTCTATCTTTTACGAAAAGTATAGTATTTACAAGTCTAATTTAATGATAACTATTTGCATTGATTAAAATATTCCAAGGTGAATATGAAAGTTGAATATAATTAAAAGGTTATTGAATTATGTCTTAACTTATTAATTAATTATTAATTTCAGTGTACTGTGGTTTTCTAAAATAGTTTTAAAAAGATCACTGGACTCTGGTTTTTTCACTAATAATTAATAAATTTGTTTCTTTACATTTTTGACGCAGTTCATAAGTACTTACATATTCATTTATTAATTGTCATCACATGGCACAGAAGTTGTACAGATTGGTGTTAGTGTTAATATATTAGCCTGTATCCACGAATATTAAAAATTTAAAGAAGTTAATTAGTCACTAAACTAACCAACTTACCAGGCCTCTACAAGGGAGTTTTGAAATGGTTTAAAAAAACAGAAATAAATTTCGAGACAAATAAACCTTAATCTTAATTAAATTTACGAAATAGATTAAAAACTAGAACTTTTCAGTTTTTATAAATGAGGCTAAAAAGGGTGACACAAATTTGAGCCGCTGGGAGATGTGGCGTAAGTGAACCTTAATGTTTTAAATAAATTCAAACTTAATACCACTCTTAAAGTAATAGAAATAATCAACAAATTAACGATTGCCCGCGACTCCTTTTCTCAAATTATTTATCGTTATTTCCTTGAAATTTTTAATTGTTTTGGTAAAAAAATAACCTTAATCAATCTATGTCTGTGGCATTTTTTAACAATTGATAGAGACGTTAATTAATTTATGATATTAATCTGAGTAATTTAATATTTAATTTTAACTTTTAACCCTTAGATTAATATCTACGAAGCTAGTGATCCCGGTTTCAATACCCATTAAGGGCAAAAATAATGTGTGATGTGCGCGAGTAATTATTATCTATTTAAAAAAATATTATCTATGTATTTTTCTATATGTATTAATAAATTATGTTTGTCGTTGTCTAGTACTTACAGTACAGGCCTAGAGTACTTGGATAATATCAAATTTATTGTGTGATTTTCCCGTGCTATTAATTTACCTACTTGATAATGTACAAACAGCATCACAGTTAACTGACCACTAGTACTTAAACCTTATTGGGAGGTGAAAAGATTCACCGGAGCCTGTTGTATCCCATATTTATTTTGGTCATAATGTCTTTATTGATATAATTATTAAAAGTCATATTTTTTATATCACTGGAACCTTACACTAGCAGAATTTATTCAATATCTAAGGCTAGGATAGGCTAGGTTTAATTTATAAAAATACTTTATGACTTGCAATAATTATGACCATTACACATACCGCAGGCGATATACACCCAGTGTCACACATGGTCAGTAAACTGCGGTTGCTGACCGTACTACAACTGTAGCATGGTGCAACTGGCCTGCATATAAGACAATAATCTGTAACGCCTAGTATCCTGTAGCCTAGCAGCTGACAGCCTTTCAAAGGCCATTGCTGTGACGTCATGAATAGCTATCTTGCTCCTATTAACTAACGCATAGCGAAACAGACTAAGACTTAAGCTTGATCCTTGAGATTGGAGATAAAACAATATCAAGGGACGTTCTCCAACAAGGTAAACTAGTATAGTAGACCTGCGGCTCTATTCAAGACTTTAAAAACCATATCGTATTTGATCTATTATCGTATTGTCAACGTTATGATAGCTCTTATTTTCTAGACAGTAATGGCGGCTGACGTCATAACAATACCATAACAGGAAAACTACGATATCGTTTTCACCGCCTAGAATAGAGGCGCTGTTCTAACAGTTTTGCATGGCGTTTCTTTTCATTGTACCATATGTTGTTTGCTTTTAATAAATATTATAATAAATATTAAAAAATAAAGAAATTTTTGATAATGTGTAGTCCGAGACTAAGCTCTAGGCTTGTACTTTGGGTAATAAATAACGATAGCCATACTTAATAGTGAAATAAGTATGTATGTATGTAAACACTTTATTAAACAAAAAAACGAAAATCAAATAAAATATTTACAGAATTGGAATGTACAAAGGCGAAGTTATCCCTTTAAGGGATCTCTTCCAGCTAACCTTTGGGTGATTGAGGAAAATAAGAAAGTAGAATGTGGTAGACGGCAGTACAAAACAAAGTTTACATAAACTGTGTGAACTAAAATTTAGATCTTATGAATAAATACTAACAGAGACATAAAAGTAATAAAAATAAATATCAAAATAATGAAATACACAAACTTACACAAACTCACATATACATCATATACGTACAGTCAACAGCATAAGTGATCATTTATGTACCTTGTCGCTTTCAATCTTTCACAATTTTGTATGACATTTCAAACACGACGTTAAAGTGACAAGGTACATAAATGATCACTTATTTATGCTGTTGACTGTACATACCGTATACATAAAATATATATACATATATATATTTGTGACGTCACGGGCTGACGCGGAGCGCAGCCTGCGTGCCCGAGATCACGTAGGCCAGCGTGACGTCACAAATCGACGCGGCCGCCTCTCCATACTGTAGTACCGCCCCCGCGCCGCGCACCGCACCCCGCACGCCTATATAACGCCCTGCGCAGGAGCGGCAGGGACACTTCGCGGTGTGCTCGCAGAGGGTGCGGATCGCTGGCGGCTCGAGGAATATCGTCCCGCTGCATCCCTATCTTCAGATCTAACTGTCGAAGTGTCTATCCTTGTCCTACTCCGAAATCCCGTTCCCAAATCAGGTCCAAACAGCGACAGCGGCTCGGGGATTATCGTCCCGTTGGCTTTGGAACCTTACCGTACTTATTTTGGAAAAGTATCTACACCAAACCCCTGATCTCCCTAGGTCCAGTGTATTCAGCGGCTCGGGGATTATCGTCCCGTTGGAACTGTGACTGAGGGCGCTTAGGCTAGCAGTGTCAGATACTATTAAGGAGCCTCACTCCATCCGCGATTTGGGAAAACCCCTCCACCTACCTGTCCCGGCGCATCACGCCTAAACCTCAGACTTAGGAGCTTCACTCCATCCGCGATTAAAAGAACCGTCTTTCTCTCCGTTACGGCGCATCACGCCAAAACCTCAGACTTAAGAGCTTCACTCCATCCGCGATTCAAAGAACCGTCTTTCTTCCCATAAAAGGCGCCTCACGCCAAAGCCCGTTATTCAGGAGCTTCACTCCCATACGTGTCTTCACGAAGTGATTTAGGTTAAGTGAATTGTGTTGTGTGACATATTATTTGTATTAAAGGTGTTGGTTTGGGTAAAACTCCCGTTGTTTCCGTGAAACTCCTACTAGGATCCCTGAACTAGAGGTATTTAAGTCGAGCCCTCCCAGGACTCGGCATTGTCGCAGTGTGCGTCCGCGTACACCGTCACATTGGCGCCCAACGAAATAACTCACTTTCAGAGTCTCTAGCCCAGGTTCCAGGATCCTAAAAAGGAAAAAACAAAACCGCGTAAAAGAAATTACCGTAAAAATCCGTTCACGGAACGTAAAATTCCGTCTTCTTGCCGTAAAAGAAGTAAAAATAAACCCTGGTATATTACCGACCGTACCGTAGAAAATCCGTCTTCTTGCCGTAAAAGAAGTAAAAATAACCCCGGGTATATTACCGACCGTACCGTGAAAATCCGTCTTCTTGCCGTAAAAGAAGTAAAAATAAACCCGGGTATATTACCGACCGTACCGTAGAAAATCCGTCTTCTTGCCGTAAAAGAAGTAAAAATAACCCCGGGTATATTACCGACCGTACCGTGAAAATCCGTCTTCTTGCTGTAAAAGAAGTAAAAATAACCCCGGGTATATTACCGACCGTACCGTAAAAATCCGTCTTCTTGCCATAAAAGAAGTAAAAATAACCCCGGGTATATTACCGACAGTACCGTAAAAATCCATCTTCTTGCTATAAAAGAAGTAAAAATAAGCCCGGGTATATTACCGACCGTACCGTAAAAATCCGTCTTCTTACCGTAAAAGAAGTAAAAATAATCCCGGGAACATTACCGACCGTACCGTACAAAACATCGATAAAAATAATCCCGGGTAAATTACCGACCGAACCGTACAAAAACCGATAAAATAAAATACAATAAATAACGACTTTGTTAAATGCCGACGTGGTGGATATACGAGTTAAAAAAATCCGAAATAATTAAAGAATCACAAGATAGGGACTTGCCAACCGAAAATCTAACAGTAGAACAATTAAGAAAGAATTTGGCCGAATACATAAAAAACCAAGAAATTCTTAGTCAGGGAAGTTCCAACGAAACAAATAACACAATGCCGGACGAACAAGAAAAAACGGAAATCAGTAGGGACATATCAAAAATAATCAATAAATGGCAAATTTGGTTCGACATTACATCCGATGCAGTAGAATTTATGGACAGAATCGAAGAGTTAAGTCTAGCAGACAAAATAAGTAAAACCGAGCTATTGACAGTATTACCACGTTTACTAAAAGGCAAGGCTCTTGCTTGGTACCGAAATAATAAAGAAACGTGGAAAGAATGGGAAGACTACGAAAAACTCTTCAAGATATACTTTTTCCCAGCAAATTACACAGAAAATCTTTTAGAAAAAATAATGAGCCGGAAGCAAAAATTTAGAGAAACTTTAGTGGAATACACCACAGACCTCCAAACATTAATGAGGAAACATGGAAACATTTCTCAACAAGATAAAATGTATAGAATATACGAGAACATGCATCCGAATTATAAATTATATATAAAAAGAAACGACTTCGACGACATATCCGAGCTAATCCAGCTAGCAGGAGAATTCGAAAACATACAAAAGGAAAAGTATAAAGTAATGCAGCAACGCACAAATTTCCAACAACCACAAATAAGCCAGAGACCAGGACCATCGAACAACAATAAGGTACGAGGCCCACAGAATAAACAGGGGATTACATCACAGATAAGCCCCAATTATAACCCAGGCAAATGCTGTTGGAATTGTGGGAAATCAGGTCACGTGTCGCGAGAATGCTACAGCAGAAAACAATTATTCTGCAGCCAGTGTGGTAAAACAGGAGTGTTAAGCATACATTGCTGCAGGAAATATAAGAAAAATGGAACCGAGGGACGAATAGGTTCCACAACCGAAACACCGAGGGAAGACAACCGTATGTTTACCGAGGTTAAGATAATGGGAAGCAGCTATAAAAGTCTCATAGACACAGGCTCAACCAATTCGTATATCAACGAACAGATATACAGAGAGTGCTTACGTAAAGGAGCAACCGGCGAGAAGAAAACTCGCAACATAATATTGGCCAATGGAAATACAGTAACAATATGTAACTACATCCAAGCTAATATAAAAATCAACGGCAAAAGCATAATACACCGCCTCAGAGTATTACCGCAAGCAACCTCGTGCATCATTGGAATGGATATACTGAAAAGGATCGGGATGACAATTCAATGGCACACTCAGAAAACAAAAAATGATACCGAAGTCACCGATACCGAGACAATACAAGAGGAACAACATCAATCATTAAATACAATAGAAGAAGAAGCAAACGGAAAATTTAAGGAAATGATTGAAGAAGAATTTAAAAAATGTGAGGAAAGCCCGAAAGGTAACACATGGGTCGAACATAAAATCAAATTAAAGCATAGCCAACCGATAAAACAAAAATATTATCCGAGGAACCCGAAACAACAACAAATAATAGATGAAAAAGTAAAAACAATGCTAGAACAGGGAATTATAGAAAAATCAAACAGCCCGTATAGCTCACCGGTGGTATTAGTTAAAAAAGAAAATGGGGAAACAAGATTTTGTATAGATTTTAGGAAAATAAACGAGATTTCCGAAAAAGACGCATATCCGTTACCACAAATAGATGATACATTAGAAAAACTGAGGAATGCAAAATACTTTTCCAAATTTGATTTAAAAAACGGTTACTGGAATGTTAAACTCGCAAAAGAAAGTAAACCAGTAACAGCGTTCACAATCCCAGGGAGAGGGCTATACCAATTCAAAGTATTACCGTTTGGGTTACATTCAAGCGGAGCGACATTTCAAAGGCTACTGGATATGGTAATAGGGCCAGAAATGGAACCATACGCATATGTATACTTAGACGATATAATAGTTTGTAGCCCGACTATAGAACAACATATCAGTCACGTCAGGGAAATATTCCGAAGGATAAGGGAGGCACGCCTTCAAATTAATAGAACAAAATGCGAGTTTGGAAAACCGGAAGTAGAATACTTAGGACACATAGTGACCAAGGACGGTATAAAGACAAATGAAAACAAGGTAAAAGCAATAAAAAAATTGCAGGCACCGAAAACCGTAAAAGACATGAGACGTTTCATAGGAATGACGTCATGGTACCGAAAATTCATTCCAAACTATGCCAAGATTATGGCCCCATTAACAAAACTATTGAAAAAGGATCAAAAATTTAAATGGAACACAGACCAAGAGAAAGCGTTCCAAGAAATAAAAGAGGTACTGGCACAAGACCCGATACTGATAAGACCAGACTTCACAAAACCGTTCATACTGGAAACGGACGCAAGTAATGTGGGAATTGGAGTAATTCTATCACAGGAACATGGACCGCGGGAAGAGGTGGACATGTTGCTAGACGCCATACCGATCATGGGTACCGAAGAGGTGCAACAACGGCCGGATGTGCTCGACATAGCGGTCGAACCGGAAGAATATACCGCGTTTGTCGCGGAGTACGGCACAGAAGAAAGGGTCGTGCCTCCGAAGAAAAGGAAGAAGAAGAAAGCCCGAACAGAGAAGAAATATAAACCGAAAACATAAAACCGAAACTGTAAAACCGAAACCGGTTTAAAAATCCGAAACGGAACATAAACCGTAAACGAAAAAACCGAAAACGGGTATTCTTAATTAATCAAATCCGTAAGAAAACATTAACTTTAACCGGAACACCGAAACCGTAAAACCGAAACCGGTTATTTTTTCTTAATTAATAAAATCCGTAAGAAAACATTAACCAAAACCAGAAAAACCGAAAACCGAACAACCGGAACCGGTGCTTACGTTATCAAAACCATAAGAAGAACAAACTATAATTGCAAATCTATAACCAGTTTAGTATAATTTTTTTAAACCGGAACACAAGATGACCCGTGACCGTGACCATTCTTGACACCATAACCGACAAACAAAGGTGCAAGACCTAACCATTGTATTAAACTAACTTGTGTCTTATTTTGCTGATTTTTACACAGGTAAAAATCTCCGTAACCAGGGAGGGAGTGTGACGTCACGGGCTGACGCGGAGCGCAGCCTGCGTGCCCGAGATCACGTAGGCCAGCGTGACGTCACAAATCGACGCGGCCGCCTCTCCATACTGTAGTACCGCCCCCGCGCCGCGCACCGCACCCCGCACGCCTATATAACGCCCTGCGCAGGAGCGGCAGGGACACTTCGCGGTGTGCTCGCAGAGGGTGCGGATCGCTGGCGGCTCGAGGAATATCGTCCCGCTGCATCCCTATCTTCAGATCTAACTGTCGAAGTGTCTATCCTTGTCCTACTCCGAAATCCCGTTCCCAAATCAGGTCCAAACAGCGACAGCGGCTCGGGGATTATCGTCCCGTTGGCTTTGGAACCTTACCGTACTTATTTTGGAAAAGTATCTACACCAAACCCCTGATCTCCCTAGGTCCAGTGTATTCAGCGGCTCGGGGATTATCGTCCCGTTGGAACTGTGACTGAGGGCGCTTAGGCTAGCAGTGTCAGATACTATTAAGGAGCCTCACTCCATCCGCGATTTGGGAAAACCCCTCCACCTACCTGTCCCGGCGCATCACGCCTAAACCTCAGACTTAGGAGCTTCACTCCATCCGCGATTAAAAGAACCGTCTTTCTCTCCGTTACGGCGCATCACGCCAAAACCTCAGACTTAAGAGCTTCACTCCATCCGCGATTCAAAGAACCGTCTTTCTTCCCATAAAAGGCGCCTCACGCCAAAGCCCGTTATTCAGGAGCTTCACTCCCATACGTGTCTTCACGAAGTGATTTAGGTTAAGTGAATTGTGTTGTGTGACATATTATTTGTATTAAAGGTGTTGGTTTGGGTAAAACTCCCGTTGTTTCCGTGAAACTCCTACTAGGATCCCTGAACTAGAGGTATTTAAGTCGAGCCCTCCCAGGACTCGGCATTGTCGCAGTGTGCGTCCGCGTACACCGTCACATATTATATAATAAAAACAAAGGACAGCATACAATCATAAGGAGTCAAGGCAGTATGTCCTCAATCTTCCTTGTAGAGATAAGTACTTAAATACATTTAAAAAACCAAGATTCACAGGTTTTATATAAACTTTTAAGTTAAAATTAAACAAATAAACCTGCTTATATATCATATGCGATATTGTTTCACTGTTCTTTCTTCGAATCGATTAATACTGAAATTTGATAATAACATCCAAAATTACAAACGTCCAATTTGTTTACGCAAAAGTGCCCTCCTGTTGTTGGTTTTCACCAATCTGTATATGCCTCACTCTCCGATAGGTTTAGCTTCATGGTGAGCACTCACAACTAAGCTCTAAGCTTGGACTATGGGTGCTACACAACGATAAACTTACTTAAATAGAGAAATAAATAGATACTTAAATGAAATAAGCAAGCCATTCTACTTTTCAGCGAACACTTTTTTTTTCGTCCGATAAAAAGTATACCAAATTATGAATCCGCGTCTAAATAAATAACATGAACTTAGAATGTTTAAGTTTACGTTTTTCAAAAAAACAACTCTTAGATTACTCAATTAACGTCTAAGAATCTTGGTACCTCAGTGGTAAATTGCACTTTTTCCATAGAAAAGGCGGGGACATCGACGTCCACTGCGTTACTCACTTTATAGATATTACAAATTACATTTTATGAATTAGGGTAATTCTAAATATAAGCTTATTTACATCCGTTTTTTCACGCAGCACTTTACCGTTTTTTGAGATATAAATAGTTTAGTGAGAACGTGGCAAAAACTTATGTACAACGAAAAGTAGAATGGCTGAAACACTCAGGAACAAATACTTACGCTCATCACACAAATTGCCTTACCCATCGATGCAATAAAAAAACAGAAGTTATCGTTATTCCTGTTTCGGTAGAGAATACAACATCTGTCTAAATTGATTCAACATGTGTATAATGGCCTGTCCAGCCTGGTTGCCTAATACGGCCTACTGTGATGCTGAGGGTTAGTTATTTGAGTTTTGAAAGACGGAGAGTTTGCCAGATCCGAGTCTAGGTAAATGATAAATGATAAATGATAGTTTATTAGTAGCTGAATGTTACAAGTCAAATGGTAGATTGAATAGGTTATAATGTTACTTAATGATAAATTCATAACATAAAACTTAATATTAAAATCTTAATCGCAACAAATGATAGAATGGTAGAGCCCCTACAACAATGATTCAAATACTCGCAACTATTAAATAGATAATTCATTACTCGATTTCATGAAATCTAACTAAAATAAAACCGCGTTCCAGGTAGTCCATTTGTTTAGGAGCTACGATGGCAAACACACAACACACAGATCGTTAATCCTTGTTTTTCCGACACTTATTTCAAAGAACGTATCACTTTGCACAATTTTTATTACATCGACAGGATTTCTTAAGCGCTGGAGTTTAGATTTTTTGACAGTCACAAGTAAAACGACCAAATCTACGTAATTAGTATTTAAGATAGCCTGAAAACAACAAGGCAGCAGAAAATAGCTTACGAATAAGTGAAATTCGGTGAAATGTTCTATGAAATAAGTGTCAGTAAAATCGATATCTTTTTATTCATAACTGTTTGTTTGTCATTAGGGTACTTATTTAACCGTTTTTCCTTTTAAAACAAGGGTTAACTGGAAGAAATCCCTTAAAGGGATAAGTTCGCATTTGCAAACAACAAAATAGACAGAACGACAAAAGTGAACTTATCCTTTTAACGGATTTATTCCAGTTAACCTACGTTAACTTGTTTTTTTGTTATATTGCATGTGTTTTGTATTTCTTTTTTATTCTTTTACAATAAAGAGTGTGGAGGTTAAAAACAGAGCTTATCGACTCCCTCTTTAAGTAGAGAATACAACGACTGTCTAAATTGTTACATGTACCAGCATACCCTTTGCATACCCAGTGTATTGAAGCCTGGCTGCCTAATACGACCTATTGTGGTTTCATAGGCTTAGTAATTCGAGTTCGGACGGGCAGTGAGCTCGCCTGAATATTGGAAGAGCCACAACAATGTTTTACATGAAAATGGAGTGACAGGACCGGTATCCTGCGTTTTGGCCGAAAATCATTTGGCAAAATGTATCGTTTCCCAACCGCTTTATTTGCCCATTTTTCTGTAAAAGTATTTTTTCAGGAAATAAGGTTAAGTTAGTTCTTATAAAAACCCTGAAATATTTACAGTTACAGAAAAAAAACGGGTTGGCAAATAAAACTGTTTGGGAAACGGTACATTTTACCAAATATATTTTTGAGAAAAGGCGGAGAACCGTCACAGCAGTTTTTATCAGAAACTAAAGAATCTGTCAACTTGAAATTTGGTATAGTTGTATAAATTGCTTGCCCACATCTGTTTATAGTAAAAAACATATGAAATTATTTTTCTAAATATTTGAAAAGGGGTCTAGAAGAGGGGGTTGAAAAATTAAAGTGATTTGATTATAGCAAACGGGGTATCATATAAAAGGGCTCAGTCTGCACATTTCAAAACTATTTTTTTATAATTTTTTGTGACGTACTTTTTGATTTATAGCCAGAAATTTACAAAACGTGACTGTTCTCCCCTTATCTCCGAAGTATATGGACCAAAAAATCTGGAAAATCCCTGATTTGAAGGTGTCAAACTTTACAGTTTTGGAAAAAATATCAAAAAACTTCAAAAATTTGTATTACAATTTAGGCTAGTCAAAATGGATCTTATTGCATAGAAAATAAAGTTCATAACAAAATGAGTATTTTGTATTGCATTTTCCAACCATGTTATCTTAAATACGGAACCCTCGGTGCGCGAGTCCGACTCGCACTTGTCCGTTTTTTATTTAAATCATCGTGAACATAAATACAGACGCGGTGGGGGTCTTTGTCTTATAATAATATTATGTAATACTATTGCTAAATTAAAAAGAAACAACTGTTCAAGTGTTTGTAGAAATGGCTAAAGAGTTCTATTCTCAACTCGTTCCCGGCGATAAATTTCGCTCGTCTCAGAATAGGTCACTTCCACCTGAGAGTCCGAATGTTATTTATTGCATGTTGTTGTAACAAATTGTTTTGTTTGTAAAAGTAGGAAATAGTAAATACTGTTTGCAAGATCAAGAAATAGTGAAGTTGGTCATTTCTAAATGCTTTCAAGATGATTATTTTTCACTTCTAAACGGTTCCGTACCATTTTTCTACACTAATATACTCAGGAGCAAAAAAAAGAGAGAGACGGAGTGCGTTTTTCATGCTAAAGAGGCTATTTCGAAGCCTTGGTTCTTCGCCAGGGGATACTTTTAGTGAAATCTGATGATGGATACCCCGAGCATCGATACAAGATCTCCAGAGTGCTTAGGATACCCAACTGATTGAATCTGCGGTTAACGCAGGAATGGTGCATGTTCAGAAAAACATCTAAAATGGCAATAAAATGTTAGAAAATCAAAATTCTGACCCAAACTCTCTCGCTGTGATGTTAACTGATTGTGCGATCAGTTAGGTATCTTAAGAACTTTTGAAATCCTCTATTGGACCTCGGAGTATCCACTATTAAACCTTACTCAAAACAAGCAAGGGACCAAGGCTTCGAAATAGCCTCGTTTGTATGCAAAACGCACTCTGAGGGCCCTGCCAAGATGCACTACGCTAACTAGCGTTTCTATTCGTTTCGTTTTTAAACCAATCGCGTCACTGGTAGATCACGTGACTTTTCGTATCACGTCATCTAACAGTGACGCGATTGGTTTAAAAACGAAACGAATAGAAACGCTAGTTAGCGTAGTGCATCTTGGCAGGGCCCTCTGACCCGTTATTTTTGCTCCTGAGTGTATTATAAAGAAGAAAGATTTCATTGTTTGTTTGTTTGTTTGCATTGAATACGCTCCGAAACTATTGGACCGATTTGATAAATTCTTTCATTATTAGAATCCTGCGTTATTCGTGATGAACATAGGCTATGTTTTATTTTTCTGCGCGGACGGAGTTGCGGGCTACAGCTAGTGTATGATATGGTATTTGTTTCTAAATCTTGGATGTCTATGTACTTAAGTATTTATTTCTTGATATAAGTATGTTTATCGTTACCTAGTGCCCATAGTACAAGCCTAGAGCTTAGTTTGGGACTAGCTCAATTTGTGTGAGATTGTCCCGTGATAAATTAAAAAAAAAAAGTCAAAAACTTGTGTATTCCAGTTTCTAAATAGATTCCGGCTGGTTATCGCTATCACGCTTGCACTCGCAACTGACAGTATATTTGTGTCTCGTTCGTGTCATAGAAAAACGAAGATGGCCGATCGCTATTAAGAAAATGGTAGCACTTTAGCTCTTGCTTTAGACTTAAACTCGTAAGGCCCAGTGTGCAATAGGATGTACAATTTAATTTGAACTGTGTTGCAATGAGGATAAAGTTTATTTTCCTATTTTCAAAAACTGAATATGGCATAGACCAAACATAATTGAACTTTATTGCCTTGATGTTAGATTCAAAGTCCTTCACTCACAAAAACTCTCTGTTTGTAGTATGATAGGCCTTACTAGGTTATTATTGATATAAAAATATACCTCCTTTTTTACACCTTCCGTTAAGTTTCCAAGTAAAATAAACCCGTTTCCAGACATGTATACATTAACTCTATTCCCCTAGGAAAACCCCTTAGAGATATCTGCGTACTAAAAACAACCCTACGCTAATGTACTTTGCATAAAAAACCTTTACATACCAAAAATCACATTCAAAAGCAAACAGCATAAAAAGCTAAGTGAATCAGAAACCCAATACGTCGTTGGCAAAAACGACGTAAGTCTATTAGGAGTTCTATTGCCATAAGCCCTTGTGGTTTTGCAGCGGCGCCACCAATTACGGGGGGTAATGTTGACGTTACAAATAAGGTAAATCGATTTCCTTAAGACTGAAAGCGTTCTGAATGTCTTTCATTTGGTGACAGGAAGCTGGTGATTTGAGGGGTTTGGTATAAGCGGAAGCGGTTTCAGGTAAATTTTCAATAAAGAACCGTTTCATTCGGTGTAAGGCCATGTTTAGTCTAAGGTTTCGTTGTCATAATAGAAACATTAAAAAAAAACTATTTTATTGTATTTTTAATACTTAATATTACTTTACTTACATGCAACACTGTATCTACAGAAACATTTTCGGTAAGTATAAACGTTTTGGTGATAACGTTAAAAGCCTACTTAGTCGTATTTTTTTTTTCAATTATTAAATATTTTTAGTTTTCGTTATAAGAGATAGCTACACGTAACTCTAGCAAAAAATACACTGCAGCGTTAATTCATAGGAGCCCAAGAGTTAAAAAATCGGATTCGGGAAAAATCAGTGAGTCCCGCAAACGAGCATATGACAGCGAGAGGGAAATTAAACCCGGAGGCCATTTAGACATTATCTACGGCAAGGAGAAGGCATTCGAGGACACAGGCCACCTGGGCTGAGATTTTAAGCGGTAAAAAACATATTTTAATGACCTGGCCTAGTAGCAAGGCTGCGTCTATATCGCGTGTCAAATGTGGATAAAGCATCCGTCACTCTCGTTCTTATTTACGTGTCAGAAGTTGACGGATGCCTTATCTAAACTTTATCACGCGATCAACGCAGCCATGCTACTAGACCTGTTATCGTATTGTCAACATTACGATAGCTCGTATTTAGTTGACAGTAATGGCGGCTGAGTTAAAAACAATACCATAACACGTCAAAGACAATATGGCTTTTACCTCCTAGAATTACACGCCCAGTGGCCCTGCCAAGATGCATTACACTAACTAGCGTTTCTATTCGATTCGTTTTTAAACGCTAGATAGCGCAATGCGTCTTGGCGGGGCCTCCAGATGGTACGTTGCATGCGAGACTCATAGACATTTGTATTCTCAAGACTACATGAGCGTATCAGATAAGCCTGAGACTTGCACCACGCCTCAGCGAGGAGCCAGGGCGCTCTGATTCCGTAAAAGTCATTGATTTTGTATTGAGAGTCATTTGGGGCAAAACGGGCGCGGCGAGTGTGGAGGCGGACTCTTTAAGGTGACATTATTGGCATTTCGGATCAGTCATTTTCTAAATAATAAATACGTATGCTTCAAAGAATTAGAGACTTTTTTTTTGCGAAATAACGTATTTTGCTAATTTACTTCATGAATAAACCAACGCGTGAAAAGTAAAAGACGTATAAATAGCTCTTTTTAATCAAAATACATTTTAAAAGTTGTTACTCAACGAAAGATAACGATCATAGAATGCAACTTGTAATATCCCTAATTACAATATGGTTTAAGGCAAAGTGAAATAGAGTCCCTATGTATATACACTTCTTACATCACGTAACTTTTTAATTGATTTGTCGTATCTGTTTTGCACGTCTCTTCTTTTATAAAGGTTGTCTGAGAGAGATCGTTGTGAAGCAATAATACCGCCTGCTGCTTACCATGTTCATTTTAATTGTTATTTTATATTTCAATTGTATTCCATTGTGGTGTGCCATAAAGAGTTTTTTATCGTATTGTAAACCACGATAGTGTTCTTTATCAAAACCTTGAGAAACTCAAAACTCTTTAAAAATACCAAACTATTAATTTTAAATGAAAAGGCTCAATATTTTTTAAAAGCTTACATGATTATTAACCATTAAGAGTTACCCTGCTTGGACTTCCTTCTTATCTCAGTGTGTCCCTTTCCACGCCATGATATCCCCTGCGACTGTCTCGCTCGTTAGCGGCATTGTGGCCACCATTATGAATCTCCTGCAGTCCGGTAAATAGATTCCAGAAAAGGTATCTGTGTTACAATGTGGTCTTTGATCTCGTCGTTGGGGTTTCGTGTCGCTTAGATACCACTAGTTAGTCTGTTAGCTGCTTAATTTGTAGAAAAATACTTTTCTCAAAAATGACCGGAAATGTTGACATTCCTATCTACATATTGAGACGCGAAGTACATAGTTTACTGACAGTTCTCAAATGAAAATAAAAACATTGCGTGCTCGCTACACAAGCCCGCAATGTTGCATACAAATTCCATTACTATCTAGCTTGTAATCTTTTTTAAAGGTGAAAAGGGCCATAATAAAATGTTGGCACAAGTCATATACATCCAAATTTTATTCGAAACATAACTTTTTTATCGGTCTGGAATAGCTTGTTTTTTTAAACTAAACATTGCGTTTCTCCTTGTCATAAACATAAAAGGCGGTAAGGAGTGATGGTTTTTTCACATGAAGTTTCTGTTTGTATGCAATTCAAAAAATGAGTTCAAGCGATTAAGATTTTACTCCAACACAAAAAAGAACTTGCGATTTTTGAGAAAAACACTATATTTTTTTCAATACTCGGCCCGCAATTGCCTACTTCCCTGCCTAGGCAATAATGTACTATTGAACGTCAAGGTATAACGATGTATTCCTCTACAGGGAGGAAAAAACGAAAGCCATATTGACGGCAACTACCTTAAATATTGGAAATAGCAAATTCTATGCAAAGGAGACTTACTTTTATTTTTGAAAATATTTTTTATTGCATTTATGGATTTTTGAAAATTTGCCTGCCTTAACCGGAATCGAACTGGTCGAATATGACAAAATATTAAAGAAGGGCTTTTTTACGGTCTTTATTTAATTTAAAGGTGTATGTGTTATAGACATAATTGATCACTATCAATAACCCTTTCGATATGTATCATAAAACATGACTTTATTGTTTTGTCATATTCGACCAGTTCGACTCCCGGTCAAAAAAATTTTTTTTTTCCAAAAATCAAATAATGCAGAATATTTTGTTATTAAAAATAAAAGTAAGTCTCCTTTGCGTAGAACTCGCTGTTTCCAATATTTAAGGTAGTTGCCGTCTACGTGGCGTTCGTTTTTTCCACAATACCTATACTTAGATTCAAAAACTTCATACCTATAACCACAACTCAAACCGATCCTCCATCTTTCCAACTCTTTTATACGAAGAGACATACAATATATTCAAATCCTAAATATTAAATTACATCTCCGACCGAACACAATACCTATACATAAATCTCTCTTATCGTATCCACTTATACGATTTCCAGACTTGAGAAGGGTATGCTAAGGATTTGGCCTAGATTACGATCTAGATTTATCCCGGCTTAAATATGATTGACAGATTGACAGAGCATTTTTCATTATATTGACAGTGTGATGTGGATTTAATAACGCTCGTTTGTAAAGGCCTTTATTATGGTAAAGATGACAAATGAATATGAAAATGTCTTTCTTTTTCAACTATTCTAAAATACATTTTCGTAAACCGAGTTTTTTATTTATTTTAAGCGCTAGAAGTATGTATTGTTAGATGCAATGTCCTTCACCTTTTTAAACAATGTCTGGTTGCCGCCATATTGAATTTTTAATACTGGCATATCTTTCTGTCAACTCACAATTATTAAGACAAAACTATTGACATAAGAATCATCAAAATCGGCCAACGCGTTTAGTTTCTAGAGCGCCGCAAAGGAACAAACATACAAATATAAATACATACATTTTCTTAATAATTTAGCGATCGGCAATCTTCGTTTTTCTAAGACACACGAGTGACAAATATACTGTCAGTTGGGAGTGCAAGCGTGATAGCGACAGCCAGCCGAAAGTCATTAAGAAAGTGGGAATACTGTACATTTATAGACTGATAAACAGACCTAGGAATAAACGGGGCAAAATTAAATGTCAGCTAGGGATTGCTTTATCGATAAAATCAATTATCGATGCTTTTCCCATATACTAGTGATCGCTCCAAGTTTTGTTTGTCAAAATAAATGTTTATTTCAAGTATGCAAATGAAACAAAATAGCAACTTAATTCTGGTTATTCTTTATTTTAAAAGGATTAACCTTAACGCATCATCATAATTTTTTTTACTCCGTAAAAATTCTGATCGTTTATTTTAACAATAGTAAATGGGACGGTCATTCTGAAATACCTACACAATAAGGAAAAAAATATGATGATGATGCGATGAGTGAAGGTTTAAAAAAATCTTTTAAAATAAAGAATATACCAGAATTAAGAATGTTGCTATTTTTTTTAATTTGCATACGTTCAATAAAATTTTATTTTGATAAACAAAACTTGGAGCGATCACTAGTATATGGGTAAAGCATCGATAATTGAGTTTATCGATATTGGCAATCCCTAGCTGTCATTTAATTTTGCCCCGTATATTCCTAGGTCTGCTGATAAACATAACCCTCCTCCTTTGGCAGTTGGGTAAAAAATTGGTGCTATGGGTAATGGACAATGATTAACACACTTTGTGTACATTTAGAAAACACCCAAGACAAGAAACGAACAAAAGATATAGATCCCGTGTCAATAAAAGAGACACATATATTAATAGTTGATCGCTGGCTGTTCATACTGCCGGCGAGAACTCTGTCCACTAGTTTACCGAAACAAAATATATAGATCCCGTGTCAATAAAAGAGACACAAATATTAATAGTTGATCGCTGGCTGTTCACACTGCCGTCGAGAACTCTGTCCACTAGTTTGCCGAAAATATAGATCCGGTGTCAATAAAAGAGACACAAATATTAATAGTTGATCGCTGGCTGTTCACACTGCCGTCGAGAACTCTGTCCACTAGTTTGCCGAAACAAAATATATAGATCCGGTGTCAATAAAAGAGACACAAATATTAATAGTTGATCGCTGGCTGTTCATACTGCCGTCGAGAACTCTGTCCACTAGTTTGCCGAAGCAAAATATATAGATCCGGTGTCAATAAAAGAGACACAAATATTAATAGTTGATTGCTGGCTGTTCACACTGCCGTCGAGAACTCTGTCCACTAGTTTGCCGAAACAAAATATATAGATCCGGAGTCAATAAAAGAGACACAAATATTAATAGTTGATCGCTGGCTGTTCACACCGCCGTCGTGAACTCTGTCCACTAGTTTGTCGAAATAAAATATATAGATCAGGTGTCAATAAAGGAGACACAAATATTAATAGTTGATCGCTGGCTGTTCACACTGTCGTCGAGAACTCTGTCCACTAGTTTGCCGAAACAAAATATATAGATCCGGAGTCAATAAAAGAGACACAAATATTAATAGTTGATCGCTGGCTGTTCACACCGCCGTCGAGAACTCTGTCCACTAGTTTGTCGAAATAAAATATATAGATCTCGTGTCAATAAAAGAGACACAAATATTAATAGTGGATCGCTGTTCGTTTACACTGCCGGCGAGAACTCTGTCCACTAGTTTGCCGAAACAAAATATATAGATCCCGTGTCAATAAAAGAGACACAAATAATAATAGTTGATCGCTGGCTGTACTCGCTTCCCGCTCATCGTCTGCGGTGGGACCACTGCCTCAGGCCTGATATACACTTTGCAAAGTGCAAGTGCGAAGTCCATATATTTACTACTTGCCACTTAACAGCAAATGTATGAAATTCCCATTTGCACTTCGCATTTGCAAATCAGGCCTCAGAAAAATCACAAATATTCACTTTTACATCTGCATAGGTAAGGTCACTACCAAATTGGCTAACTGCGTCTCTTTGATGTATTTTAACTGACTCTTGATCTACCCCTTCATTGTTTTCCTACTCTTTTCAGGGTTCCGTACCCGGGTAAAAACAGGACCCTATTACTAAGACTCCACTGTCTGTCCATCTGTCACCAGGCTGTATCTCATGAACCGTGATAGCTAGACATTTGAAATTTTCACAGATGATGTATTTCTGCTGCCGCTATAACAACAAATACTAAAAATAAAAACTGAATAAAATAAATATTTAAATGGGGCTCCGAGACAACAAACGTGATTTGTTTGCCATTTTTTGCTCGATATTAATAACGGCAACTGGGATATGCTTGAAATATTCGCAGAATATTTAGTTATATATTAAGTTTAAAAATAAAATAATTAAATTAAAATAAAATAAATACTTCCATACAACAAACGAGATTTTTTGCCGCTTTTGGCTAATGTAGTATGGATAATGGTACAGAACCCTTCGAACTTAGCCGGTTTTTTTTTTTCAATAAGGTGTGCCATATACGATGTTTCATTATACATTACAACCATGTTCTTAGCGTTTGGCTAGCTATTGCTATCATACTTGTACTCGCAATTGGCAGTATATCTTTCACTTGTGTTTCATAGAAAAATTATGTTCAAGAAAATGGTAGTACTGCACCTCTTCTGTTATCATAAAACCTATGAAGTCATAATAGGAAACTAACAGTTCACACGTTCGTCACACTGTCTGGTTACCCTTTATTAAAAAAAACGTCGGCTGAGGTCACTGACCCGCAACGAACCGAAGGTCGTAGAGAGCTGAAAAACAATGGATCAAGATTTCCCACGACCATTGCTTCAGATGTACTTGGGAAAACGGGTACAATCAACACTTTACCTAATCATAGAAGAGCAGAGTTTAAAATCAAATGACAGAAATTTGATGTATTCCAACTTGGAAATCTACTGTCAATTAAAGAAGCACTTGATTGTCGTGACAATAAAGTCTGAATTCAAAGAGTGGTTGCGTGTTGTAATGCTCCAAGTGATTTTGCATTTTAACTGAAGGGTTAATAGAGTTTATTTTTGTGAACGATTGTGTTGTAAGGTTATGTACAACCCAGGTTACACTGTTCCCATAAGAGTCACGGCAATAAGTAACGTTAGTTAGAGTTGTATTGGAATTGGAATTGTTAAGTAATACTAAGTACAATTCTCTCACATTGTGGCTAAAAAACCACTGCTGGCCTTAAGGCCGCATTATTAATCCAAGCTTGAGAAGGAAACGCGTTAGAAATTACAGTAGCTTGACGCCTTCTTTGATGCGTGTAAGACAAACATCTCTCTTAAGATCAGTTTTTTAATACGATCCTAAGACCTCTCAGTAAACGTTGTTTAATTTTCTTTTTAAAAGGCCACAGGCCATTTACAAGTTAGACTCTACCAGCGCAGAGGAGACTACTGTTGAGAAGAGTCGTCGCAAGGATCGCAAGCCATTTTTTTTTAGTTATTTATGATATGGAAGGCAAGTATTTGGGAACCCAAAAATATTCAGATGAATATTTAATTGAAATTGTAAACAAATTACTACTGTTTGACACATAACCTCAAATATTCATCAAGCGTGTTTTATTAATAACTTGTAATTAAAAGTTATTTAATCTTGAACTTTATGTGAAAGTAAAGATCAAGTGCATAAATCATTGCTAAGACCTCACTTGATCTTTAAAAGCACGTGATTATAGAGTAATAATGGTAAATTGGTTCGTTTGGTTGTGTTTACATCTTTGCCAATTTCAATTGGCACAGACTATAGGTCTGCCCTCCTAAGCAAAAATGCAATAACTAAATTCAATAGCCAAAGCAGATTCAACTCTCTTCTGTTTGTAACTAGATTGCAATTTCTACAGATGTTTTGTCTGAGATATCGCCATTATGCTTAGTAGGGCAGAGGTGATGTCCAAAAGTTAATCATCACAAATTTATTTGGTTCCTATCAATGACAAACCTAAAGGAATTAAAGTATTGTGAATCCAAGTTTGGAGAAAAATCTTACATTCCGACACATTCTGGAGAACTCTTAGTTATTAAATGTCAGTAAAATAGTATTATCATGTTAGTATGACTAACGAGAGCTTCAAATTAAATGAAACAAACCTTTACAAATTTATATTAAGTACAAAGTTAACCTAACTTTTGTGTTCCATATATTGATAAAGCCTTATATAATAACGTTATCCAAACCCTTTGAGTCTTGCTTATAAGTCCAAGGATAGATTTAAATCCGGGATCAAACTGACGTCAATTAACTGCTAAATCCTATTACACAGCCTTATGTGAAGCTTTAACACATAAGTTTGGGCAATAACAAACGAAACTTCTCGGGCTTAACCGACTTTGGAGCTTAAAAGCGTATATACTTGTGAAGTTAAACCTCTTGTTCTTAGGGAAAGGATTTTAGGTTATCTTTAATAGTTTATTCGTCATCATCACTTTCGTTATCCTGTGAATTGCTTCATCAACTTCGCTTTTTCTTTGGCACAGGGATGAATGAGTATTCAAACCATCTCATGATAAGTACGCTTAAAATTTTGACCATTCGCAATTTCAACACTTTAAATGTACCATATTTTTGTAAAAGTATTCTTTACCAACGCTGGGTGGATGACATCAAACGGCACGCAGGCCGTGACTGGATGCAGAGGGCGCAAAACCGCCAGGAATGGAAGAGAATGGAGGAGGCCTATGCCCAGGAATGGAATAATTGAGGGCTGATATGATGATGATGATTCTTTACCTCAATCTACAAATTCAAATGTCACAATGAAGAACATTTTAAGCACATTTTAGCTATCGTTCGTTTATGAATAAGAGGATAAAAGTTTTAGTAAATTTACAATACTGTAAGTTATAAGCAGCATAAAACGTCCTGCCCTCGCCCCGCTTCGGTTTATATAAGTTTTCTATAACACTCATACATAAAACAGAATTTATAAAAACCTATAAATATTGCTTAAAAGTTCATTAAAATCCGATGCGTAATTTAAAAGATCTAAGCGATTTTGTTTTATACTATGTAATAATAATAAAGAGAAAGATTTATGACAACACAAAGTACAAAATGGCGGACTTAATGCCCTTCAGGCATTCTCTACCGCTAAACATTAAGACAAGTAAAGGTTGGTGCTGAATTCGACCTTCAAATTTTTTTTATATCCCCTTTCTCCCTCTCTCCTTATTACCCTTATGGCATTTTGTCCCCTTTATTTGGATACAACTTACACGTATTTGCTTTGTTCTTGCTTAAGATCACAATAGTGATCAAGCAACTAGAAGTAAACCAAGTGCCAAGTACTTTTCCTAAGCATTCTACCCCAAGTTATCTGTCGGGCAAGTTGACACAGCGCTTACAGAGGCCGCCACTTACAACTATGTAAACTTTAGATAAAAGCTCGCGAAGCCCGGACAGCGATTGATGGCCGAAAGCTTTGTTAAGTCTCACAAAAAACTTGATAAATATAACGTTTGTGAAAGCTAAAGTGTTTTTGTGAAATGATGAATTGACATTAATAAAATACGTTTAGGGTTCATGAATTATTGAATAAAATGAGTGCTTTGCAAATAAAATGTGTAAAAGGTTTATTGACACCTTTTATTTTATGTAGAAAATGGTCATTAAAAACAAAACATAGAAATTTGCAAAATAGTAAACAATATAATCTGCTATAGAGGGAATAAAAGGTGACCCAGAATAACTCCCTAAGCGACAACTATGCTTAAAATGAATTTATTTTATCAAAAATCTTGGTATATTAAATTCTATTGAACAAGTTTAGTTTAACTCACAAGTAGTATTTTGTTTCTTTTGCTACTTTTGGATACATCCCAAATTAAAAAAAATGCGTTTTAAAATTTTCGAAGATCATTCTAACGGCTTAGTTATGTCGTTATAACTCCTTTATGTGGCACAGAGGTGTCAACAAAGCTAGAAAATGTAATAATTTGATTATGGTCAAAGTCAAAGAATTGTGACCCACCTAAGGTTCAAAGTCGATCTGACATTCTACAACAATAAGGTTGAGTTTCCTATAAGTTACAAATCACTTGGATGTCTAATGACATTGACGACTTCAAGCAAATTTTTTTTTAAATGGGTCGCCAATTAATGTCCGTGACCGTACAGTGTGCTTTATAGATATTTACACTTTTGAACTAAATTAGTACCCTAGTTGCTTTGACGTCAGTTAAAAGTAGAGTTGCCACCCGTACTTTATTATAAAATATGGTACTCTATTTTAGCTTCCCGTACGTTATATTTTACGCAACACATAAGTACTTTATTTATGACATTCGGTTTTTAATGGTAATTTTTTCTAATAATTAATAAATTTAAACGAAATTTTACCTCAACGCAACCGTCAAAAACCCTCGAACTTTAATTGTTGCCAAATACGCTGTTAGAATAAGCAAGGTCTGATGAGTGATAACTTGATAAGAAATATGTATTTCAAAATAATTAAAAAATTACTTTACATTTATGCTGCGTAATTTATTTTTATTCCTCTTTTGGTAAGTAATACTGTATTCTGTTAAAAAAAAGGTGGCAACCCTAGTTAAAAGTGTAATTGGGCCATTCTACTTTTCGTTGTACATAAGTTTTAGCCACGTTCTCACTAAACTATTTTTATTTCAAATAACGGTAAAGTGTTGCGTTTTCTAACTTGAAACTTGAAAAGGGACCTAAATAAGCTTATATTTGGAATTATCCTAATTCATAAAAAGTTATTTGTAATAACTATAAAGTGAGTAACGCAGTGGACGTCGATGTCCCCGCCTTTTCTATGGAAAAAGTGCAATTTACCGCTGAGGTACCAAGATTCTTCAACGATAATTGAGTAATTTAAGAGGTGTTTTTTTGAAAACCGTTGAACTTAAACATTCTAAGTTCATGTTGGGTTCTTGTCTAGCTGTCTTTTTGAAAACATCTGTCTTTTTATTTCATTTTTTGTAAATTACTTAATCGTTGATTTAGGTTCGCAAATCCAGGGCAACTTTGTGAAGTAACCTCCAACACTGACGAAGAATATGCATCAAATATAATAACAGCGAAAAGTTGATTCTGAATGAGCAAGCGGTCAAGAACACTCCAAGCCAATCAAGCCATTGAAGTGGATGGCCGCCATCTTCAATGGTGTGCCGACTGGGACTGGAAGACTCCGACGACAACGACGATTCACCGTACAATTGCTTATATATACTTGACATTGGCAAAATTACATAACTTGTAGACGCCATTAAAATAAATAAATAATAATTTCATATTATTTATTTATACCCGGATTCATAATTTGCTATACTTTTTATCGGACGATACCAAAAATGTACACTGAAAAGTAGAATGGCCAAATTAACAACTTAGTCAAGATAACAAAAGCACCATCGAAATAACTATCCAGGCATTTCATATAAAAGCATTGTATTTTGAAACAAATTAAGTTATTATTATCAATTAACTCACTAAAGCGCTAATTATTGAACGTTCGAACCTAATTACTACAATGCGTTTGTAAATTACGTATTTGGAAAGTTCCTAATTGGAAATGCACATTTAGTGGCCGTTATTAATTTAGAAGCTACAAAGTAAAACAGTGGAATTACTGTTTAGTAAGCCAAATAACAAATAAAGTATTAATTTTTTTATAAACGTAAAAGTTTTTTTTTCATTATTTTGGACGTTGTTACCTTTTCAGAATCATACAAAAATTTACGCAAATATTCTCTAGAGGTGGCAAAATGCTTCAGGCTCATTGAAAAAAAAACATTAATAAAATGAGACATGATTTAACAGCTTTAGGGTTTTAATAGAAGGTTTAAATTCAATTATTTAAGTGCATGACTCGATATATGAATGTGGAAGAAGCGAAAGAGATCTGTCAGGATCGTAGCAGGTGGAAAGAAGTGGTCTCTGCCTACCCCTCTGGGAAACAGGCGTGATTTAATGTATGTATGTAATTATTTAAGTCAAATGCAGCTCTTCATGCTCTTCATGCAGCCACTATACCACAACAAGTAGAGGTACAAGGGTAAGGTACAAGTTAAACCAGCAACCTGCTAAAATGTCTACACAAACAAATATACTAGGAGCTAAACCAAGAATCATTTATACCTGTATCATCTCCCTGTTCGTGGCGCCACTAGAGTTGGGCAAGACATAAAGTTAAAAGGAGTTGGAAGACGTAACTCGTTTTTTTAAATGAGGTGGTAGATAACAATGTTCTACCTCAAAGGGGTTTGGGTAAAAGTGTTGTCATTTGTAAAATTCATACATTTTCAAGGTGAGCGGCCATTCGTAAAAGTGACAAATTATGATAGAATTATTAAAAATAAACATATTTTATTACGTAATGTAATACTCTTAAGTACATCGGAGCTGAGATATTTAAATATTCATACTCGGGCGTACTTTTGTACTAAAAACTGAATACTTAAATCTTTAAAATCTCCGCTCCGATATTATTTAACGCCATAAATTATATATATCTATGTGTATTTAGAGGTCCTCTAAATAACTATGTAAGAATCATCCGCGGCCGATGAAAAAAAATATGACAATATTCTTCAAACAAATTTACCCAATGCCCTTTACAATATCACAGTATTTTTGCACACTAGGGTGCACCTTTTTAAGCGTAGGTAGATTTAAGGGTAGATTAGATACTCATGCAGGATACACGACTCATTGGAATGACTAATGGACTTTTTTTATTTATTTGGTATGCTAATGCTTACATGCAGTGATCTTCGTACTTACACTCAGAGTAACTCGATTCGCTACCTTTCCATCTACATTATTGAGTGCATTTTACTTTAGCGACCTTGGCGTAACTTAAAGTATGACGTGGGAGAATTGTACGAAATGAAGATTGTATGAATGATTGTAGCGGTGGTAGAACCTCGTGCAGAGTGCGTCCGGGTCGCTACCATTATCTTCTTTAAACCACCAAGCAGCAGTTTTCGCACTGTTGTGTTACAGTGTGGGGTTAAGAAAAGCGGTAAAATTACTAATAAAGGGGTAAAATTCAATCGTTGTCCTCAAGGCTGACAACGCATTTGCAGTCTTAGGATTGTAGTCTTAAGAATGCAAACTTCTATATATTTCTATATTCTATGGGTCACAGATCCCATTTATCATTAAGTGGACTGTGTGCTCGATTGCCTTATCTTTGCCATTAAAAAATATAAACGCTGTGACAATCTCACAAAGGGAGTGTAAACATTGAGGTAAATCATGTAGAGAAGCTATATAATTGAAAATGCACGCCCTGAAATGTGTTTTGTACACTCTGACGGGACAACTTAAATTTGCCGGTTAATATTAGCTGCATGCTGCTGTATGTGGATGTCCTAAGAGGCGACTAAGGGAGTAAAGGCTTGTTACTGTTAGAAGATAGGCTTGCAACCTGTCACTAATACACTGGTAAACATCTTAGTATATTTGTGCAAAATGTGGTTACAGAATTATCAGCAAGTTTTAAAGTTGCTGGTAATTCTGTAGCTCTGCCTACCCCACTCTGGGAATAAAGGCGAGAGTTTATGTGTGTGTGTGTGTGTGTGTGTGTGTGTGTATTAGCTGCATCGATTTAAAAAGTGATAAGGAATCACATCGAAGCACAGTGAAAAAATGAAATGTTCTGACAATCTCACAAAGAGTGAAATTTGAGGTACCTCATGTTAGAGTAGCACATCACTACGCACCGAAGACACAGATACTTAGTGTGGGCCGTTCACTGTGACATTATTTATGAACTCGACCGAGCGTCTGACACTGAGTGATGACTGTACATACTTGGTACTTGCTAACTTGGTCCGAGCGGTGTTAGCTCGTTTGACTCGACTGGCAATTATAATATGATCCGCGTGCTCATAGATATTATGCTGCGGTTGGTATCTGGACGAATTCAAAGTTAAAGTAGGTACTTTTTACAAATTATTATTATTCTATTAATTGTTAGAAAATCTACACGAGTCTTTACAGCGTGGCCTGCGCATTCTGCGTTTTATATTCTATATTCTGGTTTTACTGTTTTTATTTTAAATTCCGCCATTTTAGCATGGGTAGTTCTTTTTGTTCCGGAAAATGTGACAGTACGCAACGGAACAGAGATAAATGCTAAACTTCTTAGTGGCTTGAGAAGCGCAGGAAGATTATGAAAGAAAGAAATAGAGAAAATCATTTACTCGTGATAAAAATAATCAACAACAGATACAAAAGCGTAGGTACAAGATGAAAGTAGTCACGAAATGGTCCCAACTCAGCGTAATGCTGGCATTAAATTCAGCGCTGGTCTTCCGTTGGAACCGTTAATTTTGACGTGTAAAAGTGCCCGTGCCTTAATACATCTTTATCATTATAGTACCTACCTTAATTCGATTTCAGCGCGAGCAGAGTCGCAAGCCAAAGCTAGTTGTACATAAGCCCTTTTAAATTAAGAGGATAACTTAGATCAACTTAAAATACAATAAAGTGATCATAAATCACTTTGTAGCCTTTAAAAATACAGAAATACAATACAATACAGATACGCTTTATTGAATACCACACAAAGAAACATAAACAAGGAAAGGCAAATACATGAAACATCTAAACGGTAGACAACAGGCGGTCTTATCGCTTTAGGCGATCTCTTTGAGACAACCCTAGGTAGAAGAGACGCAGCAATCTTAAAATTAAAACAAAGTAGGCGGTGCAAACGGGTTAAATTGGATGAAATATTTTTAGCAAAATGTATCGTTTCCCAACCGTTTCATTTGCCAACCCGCTTGTTTTCTGTAAATGTAAATATTTCAGGATTTTTATAAAGACTAACCTAATATAACCTACAGGGTTCTACACGATGGTAGTGAAATAAATCCTGAAATATGTACAGTTACAGAAAAAAAATGGGTTGGCAAATGAAACGATTGGGAAACGAAACACTTTTCCAAACACATAAGTAGAATTAAGCTTTTGTAACGTTGTTTTATCCACGATGATGGCTCAAACCAGACCGCATGGAATTTTTATCGAGAATTTTCAGTTGAAAAAGATATTTTAATAAAAACAGTAAGTAATTTCATTATTTCCGGAGAGAATATACGGGTAACGAACAGTTTTTGCTTACCGTAGCCATGGCAACTTTTATTCCGTTCCAATCAACACTCTTTAAAAATACATAGGCATTTCCTGTATGAATTTTACAGTACCAAAAAATTAAATTTAAAAATTCTGGTTTTAATTGCAACCCTTGATTGCAGAGCTGATGAGTCTTTGTGGATTCACCCCATTTGTATCAAAATTTACTAAGTATTTATTACATAACGTACCAACGTAATAAGAAAAAAAATTGGAAACCAAATAAATAAAAAAAGTCCATTAGTCATTCCAATGAGTCGTGCATCCTGCATGAGTATCTAATCTACCCTTAAATCTACCTACGCTTAAAAAGGTGCACCCTAGTGTGCAAAAATACTGTGATATTGTAAAGGGCATTGGGTAAATTTGTTTGAAGAATATTGTAATTTTTTTTTCAGTGGCCACGGATGATTTTTACTTAGTTATTTAGAGGACCTCTAAATACACATACATATATATAATTTATGACTTTAAATAATATCGGAGCGGAGATTTTAAAGATTTAAGTATTCAGTTTTTAGTACAAAAGTACGCCCAAGTATGAATATTTAAATATCTCGGCTCCGATGCACTTAAGAGTATTACATTACATAACAAAATATGTTTATTTTTAATAATTCTATCATAAATTACCACTTTTACTAATGGCCGCTCACCTTGAAAATGTATGAATTTTACAAATGACAACACTTACCCGAGCCCCTTTGTTTGATGTAAACTTTTTTTGAAAAAATATACCTTTCCGAGTTTCTTACGCCGGTGCTTCTCGGGGCAAAGGTTTTATTTTTCGAACCGGTGGTAATGCTTTTTGACATTCATATGCCTAAATTGAAGAATTAAGAACTTTGACTTTGACTTTGACATTCGTTCCGGCGATTCCTAACCCCCTTACTTATAAACGTGAAATAACCATGGAGTAGCTAAACCATGTTTTGTCCTTATCTGTCATTGTAACATTTAAATTTGACAGATAAGGACAAAACATGGTTTAGCTAATCCAAGGTTATTCCACGTTTATAAGTAAGGGGGTAAATGTTTACCAAATAATACCCAATTCGAACAAAATTCCGAAAAATAATGCCGAATTAGTCAGGAACCTGAAATTCCATAATCCGAATTAAGACTTATTTTTGGTAGGTACCTATTTATTATAGTTGAAGCCCAACCTTACCCACATAAATAAACATTTAATATAAAATAGCTCTAGCATATAATTTTGGGAAAAAAATATCAGACAAATTATATTGAATATTTGAAAAAAAAACATTAATTTTAAGGTTAGCTTCACAATATCAAACACAGACATATAAAATAAATATAAAGACGCTAACTCAACATAAAGTAATAAAAATATATATCCAAAGATCTTCAAGTTTTGTTCAACTCCTTAAAAAACCTCGTAAAAACCTCGGATAACATACTAAACATTTTACGAACAAAAAGGCACAAGCTTTAATTAAATCTTTCAATATAAATGTTATTAAAGCCTAGCCTTACAAACGCTGATAAAATCGAAGCCATTATAAAGAAAAATAGCCTTTATTTTTTTGTTTAGTCAAAATAATATGAAAATGTACCGAAATCACCAAGTTATCTTCGTCCCTGTTTATGTCTTCAGCCTTTGCGATAAGGTTGGTTTTGTAATATTTCGGGTGTACAGTGTTTTTGGTACTAAAGATGGGTAAACAAAAGGCTGGGCGATTGTGCGAATCAGTTTTCAATGCGGGACTTTGAAAAATAACAAAAAGAGGAAATCGGAACGACCCGGCGAAGTGGTATGGAGGAGGCTTTGGAAATGTTTTTGTCAGTAGAAGTAGTTTTTTTTCCAACTTCGATAACGTTGAACTTCGATCGGGGATGTTTGCAGAGGCTCGCTTGAATATTTTCCACGCCATCATGAGGAAGAGGGCCGCATCCCTGATGTTTCGCGTACGGGGCAGCGCCAACAGTTTCTTAGCTGCTATCGGGGATAGAACTGACAACCCTTTTGTTTGCCGCTGGGCTGATCTCCACTGCCCCGTATATGGGTAATTATCTCAACCACATTTTTTGAGCGGCGGACGTGATAATTGGGGTGTAAAGTACATGTATTTGAAAACTATTTATTTTATAAATAATCTTACTTAAAGTACCATATTGAGCCAAAGTTAAAATTATTATTAACTTATTATATTTATCGTAAAAAAATATTTTCAATCCAAAATCAATTTTGGTGTCGTGTCCTGTACTTCCCGCATATACTGATATGTCGTGGTACAAACTTATTAAGCCTCAACTAGACTTATATTTTAGTTATCTGTATTCCTTATTAGTTGAGGTATTTTAAAATGTATCAATTATTGCATTTGCAAGTAAAAGGAAACCGGGAGCAGTGTAAATAAAACTGTCCAAGCGAAATAGTTAATTTTGGTGGTGAATATTGAAATTGATTTTATGATCGAACGAAACGTGATTAAACAAACAAATATAGCGTCAGATGTTCGTTCAGTTTCACTCCAGCAATAGACGGTGAAAGATTTGTACCATCTTTCTGCGTCTTCCCGCTAAGCACATAAGTATCTAATTTTGGTGGTATGAAATACACTTTATTAATCGTGATAACTTAGATAAGTCATTATTTCGCAAAAAGTTTTGTTGTGTGATAGTTTTTTCAAGTATGTTTATGGTGTCTTTTTAACTGTAATGAGTTAAGTTTTTGTTAAACTAAAACATTTGTTTTTAATTTAAAAATATGTTAAATTTTATAATTTTGGTGGTACAATTTTGGTGGCTTTTGCGAAACACCAAAATTATCAAAATTTCTGGTCTCCACCAAAATTATTTAAACAACAAATAATCATTATTTATTATATTAGAAACTTACGTTTTGGATTTTCAAAAATAACAAGGAAGATTCCCTAACGATTATATTTTAATTAGCCCGGTATGTTATTATTGATCGTGAGTTTTGCTAAGAAAAGTAATTTTGGTGGATAATAACAATTTTGGTGGTACATAATTAGTAAAATCGTTATATCTTAAAAACACTTGGTATAATAAAGGGCCATTTTAACACTGTTTTTATAATGACGAATGACGTCACTTAAACGTTTAATTGTAAACCCTACTAAGAAAATAAAAAATACCACCAAAATTAGGATAATTTGAGGCTTGTTGAAATTCACCCATATAGTAATCCTAAGTAGTTAAGAACTAACATAGTTACGTAAGAATAATTGTTACTAACAAATATATGGATCCAAGTTGTCTGAAATAAATAATTTATTATTATTATAACCTTTTAGATGATGTCAAAGTAGCTACGATTAATTATCAAGAGACAAACTTACACAAGTCCCATACTAAGATCGATTCTTGTACATTGTTTATACGCAAAGATAGACATACTTACATAGAGAAATACCTAAGCAAAATCCAAAACTCACGAAGAAATACTCGCACAAATACTAAACCATAAAACGCTGGCTTAAAAATAATAATAAATAACAATAATAATAAAAAAAACGAGCAACGAGGCCCATCGTTACAAATACCTTATAGACTAACATACATAAGAATATAAAACTTAAAACTAGCACCGAGGTGACAGAACAGCGTGGTTCTATTTTGCCAAAATTGGTGTCAAGGTCACTGCCGGTAGGCTGCTCCGAAACCACGGGAATACGACACCTTTCGGCTAGAAGTCAGGGCACTCCAGCATATCAGTTTGTAGGCAGGATCACCACTTCACCAGTCACTACCAACTTGGCTATAATAACCACGTCATCAATATACGTGGCTGTGGCTGTTATGATGAGCATCTGTCTTTTTGGAAAATCGCAATCAAACATTGCGTTTCTGAAATAATTTTCCCCAAGTAAACATTAAAAAAATAAGCAAAATATAAAACAACTATAAAATCAACGGAGAAGCTGAAGATATTTTTTTATAGGAACGAATCTTATGAATTATTTATAAGGGTTTTTTCTAATGTGCAGTGAATTAGGAACATAATAATAAGTGATGATCAGTAAAAAATCCCATGAATATAAATGCTATGCTATATTTTTAGTAAAGACTGGTTTCTCCTTAGTCAAAGAAAACCGTAACGTTCGGTTTAACGAAGCCGCTTCCATACCCGAGCAGCTAACTGCTGGTTTAATAATGAAAAACAGCCTCATAAATTAAATAAACCGACCGATACCCGGTTGGATTCCATTACCACACGTTAACCGGTTCTTTTTGTGGCCTAAATGTGACCGTTAAAACACGGGAGCGCTGCTGCATACCCAGCTCGAAGGACTAACCTTTAAAACTTGGGTTTGGCTTGTTTCAGCTTAGTCAAAGTCAAAGTCATCAATATACTGATATTATGAATCCAATACTGGAAAAGGGCCGGATACCCGAAACCGACGTGCATGCATGACTCGATGTATGAATGTGGAAGATCCGAAAGAAATTTGTCAGGATCGTAGCAGTGGAAAGAAGTGGTCTCTGCCTACCCCTCTGGGAAACAGGCGTGATTTAATGTATGTATGTATGTATGAATACAATACAGTCATTTTGCATATATTTGACGACGCGCTGGCCTAGTTGGTAGTGGCCCTGAATACGAAGCTTGTGGTCCTGGGTTCAAATCAAAGTAAGAGCAGATATTTGTGTCATATATTTTTTTTTCCTGAGTCAGGGATGTTTTCTAAGTATTTAAGTATATATTTCTCTATATAAGTATTTGTTTTAGTGGTGGTAGGACCTTGTGCAGGTTCCGTCCGATGGCTGAGATACGCGTCATACTCGTGAACGAGTGCTGTCTGTGGGGTCCGGTCTGTTCACGCTTGCAAGGACCTGTTTTCCAGTTAGTTATTTTAATTATCGTTCCTGACGTAGAGACCTCGTCATGTTGTTCTCCTAGTCGCTATTTTTAATTTAAGTAATATAGCTTACATTTGTAATGATTTTATTTGTGTTAGTTTTAAAATAGTTAATTATTACTGTATTACCTTGTAATATTACTTTTAAGTATTATTTCATTTTATGATTGGAAAAAATGACCTTCTGCTGGAGTTTCTTGCGGCGCTTCTTCTCCGCAATTATGGTCTTGTCCGAAGCGCTAGTAGATTCACTCCATGTTACCGACGTGTAAAAGAGCCCTCATGTGGCCAATTTACTGAATAAATATTTTGAATTTTGAATTTGAATTTGAATTCGTCCGGATCGCTACCATCATCTTATCCATTAACCCACCGCCAAGCAGAAGTGTTCGCATTGCTGTGTTCTGGTGTGGGCCTAATACAACCGGTAAAATTACTAGCATAGAGGCATTCCATCTTAGTTCTCAGGGTTGGCAACGCATTTGAAGTCTTAGGGTGCGTACACATAGAACGTCCGTTTTTACAGGATCCGTTTTAACGGATCTTTTCACCTTGTAATCTTCTTTTTAACTGGATCCAAAATACTGTTTTAGGTGTGAACTCGCTCATTCAACTACCTACGCCATCAAATAACTGACCTGTAAAACGGATCGCTACGTGTACGCGCCCTTAGGATTGCAGTTTTGAGATTGTAGTCTCGAGGTTTAAAATGTCTATGGGTCTCAGATCCCACTTACCATCAGGTGGCCTGAGTGCTAGCGTGCCTTCTCCTTGCCATAAAAAATATATATCGTTTTCTAGTACCAATAGTACAAGCCTAGAGCTTAGTTTGGGACTAGGTCAATTGGTGTGACATCGTCCCCTGATATTTGTTAATTATTTACACGAGTTTTAAAATTACGTTTAATTTGATTAAAAAATGTTAGTTATGTTAGTGTCCCACTACGTCTGCAGGGCAAAGGCCTCCCCTCTTAAGGCTTCGCCTCGTATCATTAAGGGATTTAAAAAAAAACAGGTTTTATAAGCATTTTGGATGGGCACATCATTCCGGTTATTAATTTAAAAAAAACATTTCACAAGAACAATATGGAGTAGCTTTTTTACTGAGGGATAAATTAATTTTTGTAAAAAAAGGGAAAACTAAAAGTTTTCCCAGAACTGATGAAAATACAATCAGACCATTTTTTTAAAAACCTCAATTTTCCCAAAGCATTTCCCATTATTTCTAAAAGCCCGTAAGTAATATTATAAAGAATTACGTATGAACGGTGGAGCTTTGCCCGTCGGTCAATTTTAACGTCATTTCGGCCGAATTCTCGCTCATTTGCATTCGAGAAAAATAAAGTTTTGAATTCAGCCCACGTCCGCCCCATAACTTTTTATTCTAAAGAGATGTTGCATTTTTCGGTTACTTGGATAGGTTTTTTGTTGTTTTAAATATTATAAATTAGTTAATAAATTTTTAGTACCGTAAATAGGGGTGAGTTGGGATTAAGGGGTGAGTAGGGACACAACCTAAAATGTAGCATATGTTGCTAATTATAAGACTGAAATTATTTCCAATAGCCGAACGTTATTGTCCATTTAATACTTGTTCTTATTTGTAACAAGTTATGACTTATTTTAGGTTGTGTCCCTACTCACCCCGTTTTACTAAGTATGATTTTAACTCCCAAAAAGTAGAGGTATAAGTTTCACGTCTGCACCTGTGTGTATGTGAACGTGTGGTATGTAAGTGGCTGTCTTTGGAAACATAACCACGCGTTTAATAACGCCTTTAGGGCGGTGGTGGGGCTGCCTCGCTACTGCAGCGCGTCGGGCATGTTCGCGGAGGCGCGCCCCGCGTGCTTCCATGCGAGCATGGGTGCGCGTGGTGCCGCGCTTGTGCGCGGGGTGCGCGCCAGTCTAACACCGTCCTAGCCATGATAGCCGACAGAGTGGACTACGTTTACGTACGCCACTGCTGCGACAGGCACGTCAAACGTGCTTAGTTTAATTTAGTTTGATGACATGCAGGATGTATTTAATTTTATATAGATTTGATGTAATTTGATTGATGTATTATGGATATTATTATGAGTGCAATTACTTGAAATAAACGATTTTTTTTTTATAACTCCCAAACGGATGAACCGATTCGGATGCGGTTTTTTTTAAAGGTTAGGGTAATTATAATACTTTTAAGCTATGTTAATTACTTCCGTTTACTTTATAGTTCATGACAATTGGTTAGGCCGTTTAAGATATGTATGTATGTAAACTCTTTCTTGTACAAAACACAGAAATTCAAATACAATATTTACAGAAAAGGAATATACAAAGGCGAACTTATCCTTTAGATAAACATCTTAGTCTGTTTGTGCAAAACGTGGTTACATAGTTAACAACAAGTTTTTAGAGTTGTTGGTAATCCTGTAGCTCTGCCTACCCCACTCTGGGAATGAAGGCGTAACGGTATGTATGTATGTATGTATGTATGCAGCCCTGACAAAAGAGGTCGCCGTTATGTCAGGGGTTACTGTGTTTTTTTCTGTCTTTATATCCACTAACTCCTTTTAAGCCACGCAACGGATTTTCATGAGGTATTCATCACCACTTACCCAGTTAGAAAAAAAATCACGATAGGTTTTTTTGTATTATTAATTCTACGTCCGGGTGTTAAAGACAACTCAGATAAACCAAAGCGAAGCGAGGGCGGCTCGCTAGTATCCATATAAGTACTAGTATATCAGGGGAAATATCAGGGGACAATGTCACACTGTACTATGGGTACTAGACAACAATATAAATACTGATATAGAGAAATATATACTTAAATACATAGAAAACATCCATGACTCAGCAACAAATATTCGCGCTCATTTGAACCCAGGACCTCTAGCTTCGTAGGCAGGGTCACTACCAACTAGGCCATCGCGTCGTCAATGACGTTATTTAAACGTAACGTAACGTATCGTTACTATGTTTAACGTTATCTATTCCTATGTTACAAGCCTAGAGTTTAGTTTGCGACTAGGACAATTTCTGAGAGCTTCCCCTAATATTTTAGAAAGTTTGAGCTTTTTAAAAATAGCAAAGAGCATGTATTCTCATTTTCTTAATGATGCGGAAGTTAGCCATTCTAAAAATAAACTTAAAAGGGATAATTATTTAATTATCATCATGTTTTCTTGTGATCCCACGTAAACCGAGTTCTTATTTTTTTTCCGTGTCTTAATAAACTTTTTTCTAAATAAATTACAAACATCAGAAAATGTCTAAGGATCAAAAACATTCTAATACTTTGTTATTTCGCAATGTAACGCAACGGAATATGAACATAATGTTAGGGTTTTCTGAACCTTAAACTTTTTTTGATCTATTTGTAGTAGGTATAATAATATATTGTACACGCTTCTTCGGTAATTTTTTATTTAAATCAATTTTCGTGTACGCTGCCAATTATATTAATGAATATATAATACTGCAATTGCTAGAACCGAGGACAAAATTGTTAATATCGTTCCCCTGCCAGTTTGATCGAGTGGACGAATTAACAGGATGAGGTTGAAATGGGTCACATCTTGTTTTTACGTTTTTTTAGATTTTCGCAATTAACAAACTGTCTAATTTTAAAAATCCTGACAAAAAAAGAGGGGATAATTGTAACGTATTTATGTATGTATGCATATGTCTATGTATCTATGTTTATGTCTGTGGCACCATAGTTCCCAAATAGATGGATTTAGTTTTTTTTTTTGAAAAGACAGTTTGTTTAATGGTTTACATTAATCTGGCATAACTTTTTATGGCATAATCATCATTTGGCATACTCATCATCTGGCATAATCATCATATTTTGGCATAAACATCTTTTAGCAGACAGACTTTTTTCAGGATAAACCGAACCTAACCTAATGGGTTCTATGCAATGATATTTTAAATAATCCTGAAGAGTATACGGTTTCAGAAAAAAAGACTGTATGCTAAAAGATGATTATGCCAAATGATGATTATGCCAAAAAAAGTTATGCCACATAAAGGGTACCCTTGTTTAATAGGCATTTTAGATAGGTTTTATAATGACTAATGTCTATATAGTAGAGTGTTAAAAGAGTATAGCGATCGGACTAATATATCATGTATCGAGCGATACTGGAGTACCAACAAAACTTTTACGCAAAATGAAAATCGGTTAAGTGTAAACACAAACTAAATTCGCGATATACATATATCATTGTAATAGTTATTCAATTATAATGTACCTAGTAAAACTTGTCATCGTTCAGGAATTGACACCGGCACTACCAGCCCAATGTAACCCTGACCCATATAGAACTGTGTCACAGTGACGTTATGATTCAAGTCGTTAGAAGTGTCAAACAAATGGATTTTTCACAACACTGGTCGTAAATATGGCCATAGATGGTCTTGTTTGGGGTCACAAAACGTCACTTATAAGGACAGACTAAAAATGTTTTTGTCGGCGTGTTTGCTGATTGGTCGAGAACATTGTTGTCCAACTTTAAGAACCAATGAAAATCAATCAATCAATTTTTGTGTCATAGCTCCGTAAAATGAAAAACTGAAATTGATCAATCAGAACACACAATTCTGTGTCGTAAAATATTAGCTGTATTTTTGCTAAAAGATACACAGACTAAAAACTATGTCATTGCTTTTTTTAAATGTAATTCAAACTTGGCCCCTAATCGCGAACGACTACAGATAAAATTACATGGGACATATTTTATGGCGAAACAATTTTATATGGAGTTGACATCTTCATCTCGCATGTTAGTTTATTAATCTCGAGTGCCAATAGGGGTCCAGATTAAAAAAAGTTATCTATGGTAAAATTGACGGTGATGTCACATTAACATGAATTAAAATTTGAGTTTTGAATATGAATTTTTATTTTATTTCCTCTCAGTAGTTGTGAGAAGCACTGTGTCTGCCTCGGTAGAAAGTGCAATTTATGGACTCGTACACTAGAGGGCCTCAACAACGTTTCGGCCCTCTTATGACTCGTCCAAAAATCGCGTACTTTCTATCCTCTGCAATAATGTACTATATAATGTTACTGTGACACCGCTCTATGGTGGGTCCGGGTTTAATTGGTCTGATAATACATTCATACAACCTCTTGCCATTATACTCATCATCATGTCAGCCGAAAGACGTCCACTGCTGGACATAGGCCTCCCCCAAGGCTCTCCACTCAGACCGGTCTTGTGCTTTTCGCATCCACCGCGTTTCCGCGATCTTTACAAGGTGGATTCGGTCACTTACGGCAACTTTCCTCGCACGACCACGTGCCTGGAATGCCCACATCCCTGAACGTCCATGTCGCTCGAACGACCATAATACTAAAAAGGCCACATGCCTTGAATGACCACATCCCTGAACGTTCATGTCGCTCGGACGACCATAATACTAAAAAGGCCACGTGCCTTGAATGACCACATCCCTGAACGTTCATTTCGCTTGAACGACCACTTTTACAAGTGTCGATGCCTTATAAAAATTAAAATGTTAGTGTCCCATATTCTGCTACGACACTTTGCTTTACGAACAAGGAAATGTACGAAAAGAGAAGTGGACGAAAAGAGAAGTGGACGAACAAGGAAATGTACGAAAAGAGAAGTGGACGAACAAGGAAATGTACGAAAAGAGAAGTGGACAAACTGGGAAATGTACGAAAAGAGAAGTGGTCGTTCAAGGATGTGGGCGAACTAGGAATTTGGACGGTGGTCAATAAAGGAAGTGGCCGTAAGTGACCGAATCCTACAAGGTCTCATACTCATCATTATACTCATCCATTAATCAATAACAAAAACCACATTACCGCCGTAAAATCCCTTTTGTATGGTCACGTGATAACCCCGTGATGGTTTACCTTTATATAGTGGAATAGTTGGGCAGGGTATGTCGTCGTGGTTGTCCTTTCGGCAGGGGTTGAAATTCGACGGTAAAATATTTTAAACCTTTTAGTGTCAAAGCGTTCAAACGCTTTGTCAAGGGTTATTTAGAAAAGGTTTTGGACATTTTAAAAGGTAAATAATTAAGATATTAAAGGTAGTAGATTTTAAAATATAGTCCAATGTTGTCTTTTTAAGCAAACTAAGTAAGTAAGTAAGTAAAATATTTTATCTACACACATATAATAAGTCCTCTATGATGCGTTCAAAACCCGTAGGCAATGACCAGCATTACCTGTGGTAGTAGGTGACAGCGATGACAGCTGTTAATTTTGGAAGATGTTCCAAATTTGGACCTCATTACCTTACAATATTCGATAACGTAATTTCAAAATTACCTTACAGCTGTCATCGCTGTCACCTACTACTACAGGTAAGGTAAAGCTGGTCATTTGACTTTCGGCTTCTGAACCCATCTTAGAGTACTTATAATATGTGTGTAGATAAAGTATTGTACGAGACTTTGTGTAATTAGCATTCCGCAACCGTCACGTAAACTACTATATTTAAAACATCGAGAGTAAGTTAGGGCTCTATTTTACTAAGTAAAACCTTATTGCTTTTGACATTGTTATCGTTTTTTTTTAACACGATCGCCATTCCTGTCTAGTAAATAAGAACTATCAAAACGGTGACAATACGATATCATAATAGTAGTTTACGTGACAGTTGCGTAATGTTAATTACGCAGAGTCTCGTACAATACTTTATCTACACTTATAATTATAAGTACTCTAAGATGGGTTCAGAAGCCGAAAGGCGAATGACCAGCATTACCTTACATGTCGTAGTAGGTGACAGCGATGTCAGCTGTAACGTAATTTTGAAATTACTTTATCTAATATTGTAAAGTAATGAGATCCAAATTTGGAACATCTTCCAAAATTAACAGCTGTCATCGCTGTCACCTACTACCAGAGGTAATTGCCTAAGGGTTTTGAACGCATAATAGAGGACTTATGATAATGAGTGTAGATAAATAAATATCAGGAGGGACAATGACCCACAAATTGACCTAGTTCCAAACTAAGCTCCAGACTTGTAATATGGGTACTAGACAACGATAAACTGACTTTTATATGCATAGAAAACATCCAAGACTTAGGAAAAAATACTTGCGCTCATCACACAAATATCCGCCCTTACCGGGATTTGAACCTGGGAGCGCTAGTTTCATTCTAAGATCAGTTTATGAATATGACCAATAGCACAGACTATAGTACATTACTACAGAGGCCGGGACAAAAGGGGTTGCCGGCCGAAGACAAATAGACGGCCGAGCAAAGCGAGGCTGGATAAGTCTGAGGCGGGCCACCCATATTTCCCGCCTTGGTATGTATAGTGCTTTTCTCAAACATCAAACATAATAATAATTTATTAAAAAAATTAAAACAAATAATACAAAATCAAATTACTAGGAGTGCATAAACATTTAAAGTAACCTAGTGCTCAGTCATCCGCGCTGTGTCGTGTGCGCCCGCCCGCCCGCCGTTGCCCCGCAACGCACCGCCTGCAATTTAAGTTGCGGTACGCACCCCTAATTACCTTTGTTCTCCTAGTACTTTAGATAAACATGCAAACGCTTTGGTTGGATGCACGAATGTTTAAAAAAACCGCTATATAGCCTGTTCATAAACACAGCCGCCATGTTTACACTAAAATAAAAATAAAATCGTTTATTGTTTTTTTTAATACGCATAGTGGCAGAATGTCATGATGCCTGTGCCACAAATTTATGTGGAATGGAAATTAAAAAAGAGGACTTTGCCGGCCAGGGCCTGCACGATTTGTATGAAATTCCATAAACGACCTCTTGTCCTAGCCGCACCTGAAACGTCATACTTGGCGGCCAATTATAAGGAACACAACATCAATATTTCATGGCATGCTTGAGAAAAAGATTTTTAAATTTAACAGAAACGTCTGTTACGAAATTCTAACTAAACTATAATAAAGCGATGTATGCGAGTATGAAAAAACAAGCGATCACTAATTTCGTGGATCTTAAGTAGGGTCTTGGTGGCATAAGTGGTAATGCGCCTGCATCGGCCCGAAGAGCCAGAGGAGATGTAGGTTCGAATGCTACCTAAGACCGACGACCTAACATAGACTAGGCTCACATTTCGCTGGATGATTTTAGCCTTTCAAATGTATAGACTAGACTAGATGTATATAACTTTCTCAATTCAATAGATAGCTGAGTCAATCTCAGCCTGTCAGTCCTTCGGTTCTTGGGTGCCCATTAGCCTTATCCATATATCCCACTGCTGGGCTAGTCTTGTTACCGTCTCTACAAACCTTGTCAAGCAACTTCTGAGTCCAGTCTTATCAGAACTAGTTCAGTTTGTGATGCCATTTGTTTGAGAAGACAAACGAGCACACAAGTCACCTGAATGATGAGTGACATCTGAGAACCATAGAAATTTGCATTCTGAAGAGTACCTACAATCTTAAGACTAAAATACTGAGACTACAAATGCGTTGCCAAAACTAATATAGAATGCATCTATGCTAGTAATTTTATCGGTTATTTTGTCAAAACAATGCGAACACTGCTGCTTGGTGGGAGATGTAAGGATATGGTGGTAGAGATCTGAACGGAGAAGGCCCTACCTCTACCATCTCCTCTGGTAGCTTTCCGTAACCAAACTCTCCTCATTTTTTTTGGTTACTGCCTTAAGCCAACAGTAAATGATAATAAATATAATTATTACAAACGCTTAAAAACATTTTGATAACCGCACTTTGAAACCGGACCGGACCATTAATAATTGAAACTCCCATCGCAGCCAACGTTCCCAAAATTCCCCAATTACACAACATTTTCCAGGTAGATAAACTTGAAAGATATTCGCTGTCTGAAAAAATGTTTCATTCAATTATAGCAATTCAAAGTATTTCCCCCGAGTGGCCGCGGATCTTTGTAAATTATTAAAGAAGCAAAAATCCACTATTTGCCCTGTAACCGTGTCTCACGAAAACCTGAAGATAAAACTCTAAAGACATTCATGTAGCGTTCAAATTCCATGGCCATGTTTAGTTTCATACAACCTTTAGTGACTGTGTGGTAGAAATACCAACATGATCAAAGCCAGGGATAAGTGTGGATGAGTCCTTTAAGAAGCTTCAAATAACATGTGTTTGAGATATGCTTATTTACTGTTCGTATAACAGGTATGCGCGTTTAATTTACTGCTAAAAAAACAACTTAAGAATTAGAAAATGTAGGAAAAATAATTAACTATAAGCAACTAACGTGAAGTGTAATGCCCTTATTCATAAACGTTAAATAAAAAATGAATATCAGGGGACAAATGTCACACCAATTGAGCTAGTCCCAAACTAAGCTCTAGGCTTGTACTATGGGTACTAGACAACGATATAAATACTTATATAGAGAAATAAATACTTAAATACATGGAAAATATCCAAGACTCAAAAACAAATACTCGTGCTCATCACACAAATATCTGCCCTTACCGGGATTTGAACCCAGGACCGCTAGCTTCGTAGGCAGGGTCACTACCAACTAGGCTAGCGCATCGTGACGTTAAATAAAAATAAATATCAGGGGACAATGTCACACCAATTGACCTAGTCCCAAACTAAGCTCTAGGCTTGTACTATGGGTACTACACAATGATATAAATAAATAAATAAAAAAAACATAAAAAGAAAAATACATACTTAAAATATAGAAAACATTCATGACTTGCAAACAAATAGTCGCGCTCATCACAAATATCTGCCCTAACCGGGATTTGAACCAAAGACTGCTAGATTCATAGGAGGGTCACTACCAACTAGGCCAACCCGTCGTCAAACCTACCTAACCTATAAATTATTCTATGGCAGCTTCTGCTGTGTTTGCCGTTTAATTGTGTTATACTAGCAAACATACTATAATACTGTATTCTGACAAATAAATTATTTTGGTTTGATTTGATTTAATTTGATACTGTCTATTCCACTAGGTAAAACCACATAAGTAAACAAATCGATCTGTCATGATGCAATAGTACATTAATACAGAGGCCGGGACAAAAGGGGTTGCCGGCCGAAGACATATAGACGGCCGAGCAAAGCGAGACCGGATAGGTCTGAGGCGGGCAACCCCATATTTCCCGCCGAGGTATGTATAGTGCTTTTCTCAAACATGAAACATAATAATAATTCATTAAAAAATTAAAACAAAAATTACAAAGTCAATTCACTAGGAGTGCATAAACATTAAAAGTAACCTACAGTGCTCAGTCATCCGCGCTATTTCGTGTGCACCCGGCCGCCCGCCGGTGCCCCGCAGTGAACCGCCTGCGATCTAAGTTGCGGTACGCACCCCTAATTACCTTTGTTCTCCTAGTACTTTAGATAAACATGCAAACGCATTAGTTGGATGCACGGCTTAGTATATTTAAAAAAAAACAGCTATCTAGCCTGTTCATAAACACAGCCGCCATGATTACACTAAATTAAAAAGAAAACGTTTATTCTTTTTTTTTATACGCATAGTGGCAGGATGTCATGATGCCTGTGCCACAAATTTATATGGAATGGAAATTAAAAAAGAGGACTTTGCCGGCCTAGGCCTGCACGATTTGTATGAAATTCCATTAACGACCTCTTGTTCTAGCCGCACCTGAAACGTCATACTTGGCGGCCAATTATAAGGAACATAACATCAATATTTCATGGCATGTTTGAGAAAAACAAATACTCTAGCTTAGCTCGGGTTTTAAGATACTTCAGTGTTATGTCTATAGGTAATTATAGATATCTAGGGCATGGTTACAGAAACTCCTTTCACCACACTAAATGATATGTCATAATAACCCGTAATAAACCATTATTCTTGTTTATTATCCCGCGCCTGCCCACCGCAGGACAATAGGATCGATTCCCGGCGTTCCCTTTGTTGGCCTATTTATAACGGAACCTCTTCCACTGTTTTTTTAGGGTCCATAATGAAGGTGTTAATGAAATATTCTCGGTTGGCTGAGTTTGGGTCTAAACTGTCTAAAGGCTGCTTTTTTTAGTCGCACAATATTGTTTAAAAATCTTTTCATCTCTCCTGTTTGAAAAGTAAGCATTTGCATATCTCAATAGCGAAATGAAATTGGTATTTGGGGAGTTGAAAAATGAAAATGTTTGTTTGTTATCAAAATCCAATACGTTTCTTGGTAACAAATACACAATTCCATTCATATTTTCGAGGACATATCGGGAGTACATTTTTTCTTGTTCAGAATGATGATCCCAAATATAAAGAGAAAGTCAAAGGTGGGCATTTTTTTTAAATCAAATTTTATCCCTAGGGAGGAAAATTATTTTGAAAAAAGAATTGGACAAACACAACTATCTACAACTCTTTACTACATATATCTTGGACGAATATTATACAGTCATCACAAACAAACTTTGAAACTCATTTTTAAATACTGTTAAGTAAAAATAAGATGACAGTTAACTATATATTTTGGCAATGATTAGACAATTGGGTTATCCCATAATTTTGTAATGTATAGTGATTCAAAAACCATTTCGAGAAAAAGGTTTGTAGAACCATTCCCTGTTATCAGATTATTTTACAAAATTAGTATTAAATAGTAATTTCTAATTTATCATTTGACATTATTTGACGTGTAATGTAGTGACGTCACGATCTTCATTGGTAAGTTGTGTCTAATCTGTGATCAACCATAGTACTGCATATAATATGAGTCCGAAATGCAGTAATATATAAATAATGTATATCGAATTTTGTCTTATTTATTTCTGTTTTATTTTAACGCTTATTAAAATTAAGACAATTTTTAATTGTATATAAACATGACAATAAAAATAATAATTTAAAAAAATGGAATGATTAAAATACAAGTCCGTTTTGGAACCTCCGCCCGTAGGCTAGTCTGTGGGTGAAATTGTCAAACTCAACAAACGGCCGTGGGAAATTACATGACTTGACATTGATATTTTACGTGATCTGACAGAAACGCGTACTCTCAAACGAATTCAATAGTTTTAAAGCATGTCTCAAACAAACCAACTTGTAGTGACGTCATAAAGCCATTTTCTTACAAAAATAAAATAAATTAATATATTGATTTAAATGCAAAAACCGTGAAATTAGTGTCTTCAATTAGTCTATTTTGTCAAAAAATAAATTTTTTTCATATTCGTGACAATAACATCTACTATTAAACTACTCGAGCAGACAGACTATCTTTTAGTAAGTAAGATCTGAGACCTATAGTCATTAGACTCATTAGGAATCTCAAGATTGCCATAAAACAAACTAAAGATGGAATGCCTCTATGCAACACAACAAAATGTAAATACAGCTACATGATGGCAAGGATAAGATAGTGTTAGCAACCCGGACGGCCCTAGACTGGGTCTTTTTTTTTGAGCTAGTGGAAATGCCTGTACATATTCCCCCCGACGGGGGCCAGGGCGAGTTATGTCCGACTTGCACGGGCTAAAACCCCAGGGGAGGTCCGCCAATCACTTGAAGAGGAGGCTATGCGACCTTTATAGCGCCAAAACCTATAGTCTGTGCCAATTGAAATTGGCAAAGATGTAAACACAACCAAACGAACCAATGTACCATTATCACTCGATCATCACGTGCTTTTAAAGATCAAGTGAGGTCTTAGCAATGATTTATGCACTTGATCTTTACTTTCGCATTAAGTTTGAGATTGAATAACTATAAATTATAAGTTATTTTAAATAAGAACACGCTCGTTGAATATTTGAGGTTATGTGTCAAATAGTACTAATTTGTTTACATCTTTGGCAATATCAATTGACATAGACTATACAACGGGTCCTACCACAATTAAATACGGCATTATAATACGGGTCTTGGGGTGCGGTTCCACCAGAGATGCGCATTAATGTGTTTTCATACATTTGATACCTCACGACACCTCGCTCCGATTGTCAAATGTATGAAAACGCATCTCTCGTGGAAACGCACCCTTAATGTGTAAAGATCGGGTCTATATTGGCTCATATATAATTGGTCTTTAGATTTTTTATACAAATAACGATTTGTGTCTATACTCATCATTTCTTCAAAAATTTTGCTTATACTTTTTTGTTCATACTTTTTTAAATCATAATTATCGCAACTCCTAATGCATTTTTTTAAGAAACTGTTACTTTTTGAGGATTGATCTAACCTAACCTTACATAATTTTATCTACACGGAAGATATTTAAGAAATTCTGAAAAGTGTACGGTTCCATGAATATTGGCGTTATAAGTTCAGATGAGTATGAGTTCCGATCATTAGTATTAAAAAATATTATGAAGAGTATGAAGAGTGATCATTGTGATGTAAAATGGTATGAGAAAAAAATTGAGAGTTCCAATAATCGGAGTTGCAATTTTATATGAACTTTGGCGCACCCGTAAAGATCCGTCATTAGCATTCTCAATGAAACTTAACCCCCATTTTTTTACACTGTTCATCAATTATCCCAAGTATTCTGAGTAACCTTGAAGAAATACAATCCCTTTGTTTCCCTCGGGAGAGAATTAGGGACACTCCGGCTGATAAGGCGTCCCAGGGGAGATTAGTTGTTAATAGAAACATTCAGGCCTTTCAGACAATGGATTCGAGTGTAAAGACCTATTGTCTGTATTAGGGATTCAGTTTGGTTCGTAAGCTGTAAATGTTGAGACGTAAGAGCATGATATAAACTACTAGCTTCTGCCTTCGGCTTTGTCCGCGTTAACCATCCTACGAAGACATGTGACCCGCTAGCTCGTTTGTTTCGTCAAGCATAAAAAAACAGTGATTTTCGGGGCAAATGTAGCATAATACCATATTATGATTATATCTATTCCAAATTCATCAAGCCATTTCGGTGTGAAGGAGTGGCGTAGGATCATACAGAAAAGTGGCAATATAAATTACAATAACTTGATTGTATCTTTGAAAAAGTAAACTCAGTACTGACAATTAATTAATTAATTAAAAATCTATGGTAATTAGGATATTTCAAGAGTTACACAGCATGTGCATTGGTTCGTAACTAATGGCCTGTTGTTTGATCGGTAGTTAAACTAACTAAATGATCAAAAAACGTTACTAGTGGTTAAAATCTCAAGGAAATATGTCAAATTTTCGATTCCTTTTTCGAATTTTAACAATTAGTTAGTTTAACTACTGATCAAACAACAGGCCCTGAGTCTCGAATGCTCCCGTAAAGAGACTGGACTTTTATATCCACAGCAGAATAAACTTGTAGGCCTGACTACCTAAATCGCTGGTGCTGTTTACAAGTTCAGCAGGTACAGAGTGGCGCGATGCGCTCGAACCATTGCAGATGCTGTTTTCACCAAGTTCCTACTTAAAATGATGTGTATGACGGCGCCGTCGTCATACACATCGTGATTAAACTAGCTGTCTATTAAAATAAACGAATCCAAATCGGTCCAACCGGGCTGATAGACAGACACACAGACAAACGGGTACATATTATTTTATCGACCTTTTAACAACCGTATCATAAAGCAGAATTTTTATTTCATACCCAGGAAATTAAATTCTATGAAAAGATACCATCGATGAAGTTCGATAAAACGATGGGTTATCGATATAAACACATAGACAGATGCACACATTAAACCTATACCACCCCTATCTTTTGGAGGGGGTTTAAAAAAACGGGATACTTATCATTATTCAACGTTAGTGATTGCCTTCTGGCTGCCATGTCAAATAAATGATCTCTTTATTTGTCTCTCTAACTTCGCCCCATGCCACTCTAAATCTCAATTGCGCCCGTTCAAGTAGATTTAGCTTTTTTAATTGGACGGGGGTAATAAGACGAACCTGTTCCAATATATCAGCGCTCCCCAGCCTACTCTTACTCAGCATTATTCTATCTCCCTCTCACTACATGGTTAGGGCGGACAATGAAAAGGACAGAGATATTTATAATCTTCTGAGAATAGTGAAAAGATTGCAGTAGTTTAATGTGTTATAGTCACTAGGAAATAGTTATTATTAAATGTAAAATGAGTAAGTACGAAATGTTGAATTTAGATTAGCAATTTTAATACTATAATGTTTTTATTCAAGTATTTTTATTCTTCTGTTTGTCACGAATAAACACGTAAACAACAGCGTAACAGACAGACAGACATAGTTAGTTTTGCATTTATATCATTAAGTACTTTGTATGGATTCGTATTACTATTTTATTATTTGTCTTGTTGTTGCCTTAATACAAGCCTCCCACTGCTGGACATAGGCATTAGGGAATGCAAATAACCGGTTTTAACCGATTTTAACCGGTTATTTTCATACAAATACGGTTAATAACCGGTTACTTTGCATTCCCTAATAGGCATCCCTCTCGTCCATCCACGCATCCCTGTCTTGTCCAGCCTCCCGCCAGTCCCTTCTGATAGCGTCGAGCTGATCTCGCCATTTGCGCCTAGGTCTGCCTCGACGCCGAATTATGTTGCGTGAGATTCAGTACGTGGTTTTTTTTTTGTATGAGTATGAGTATGCATAGATTTATCATACAACTAGATGGGTTTTACAAACAGAGGGCCCTGCAATGATGCACTACGCTAACTAACGTTTCTATTCGATTCGTTTTTAAACCAATCGCGTCACTGGGAGATGACGTGATACGAAAAGTCACGTGGTCTACCAGTGACGCGATTGGTTTAAAAACGAATCGAATAGAAACGTTAGTTAGCGTAGTGCATCTTTGCAGGGCCCTCAGTCCACTGATCACTAAACAAAACCAAACTAATTTTGGCACTAAAAATACACGCCCATTTACAATGCATTCATGAACAAACTGTTTTTTTTCTACTGTAGCGTCTCCCCTACCGAGATACTTCAGCGTACATCAATTCGAGCGGGGATTAAAGATGCCCTTCCGCGCAAAAAATTACTGACTAGGTATATCTTCGCACATTAGGGGGTTGCAAGGTTTCTCACAAGTTTTCACAAAAACAAGGTTTTTTTTAAGTACAGTAATAAAAGTGTTAATGATGTCAAGCGTGTGGGGAAGTTTTATTTTTTGCTTGTAGAAGCCAGACGAGCAGGCAGGGCACTGTCTAGTCCAGTCTAGTCTAGCCTAGTTTAATTTAGTCAAGTTTAGTGGGATCTAAGAACTATTGGCATTTTTTGATCTCAAAAAAATAATACGTTGTTTTATCGTTTTTATTCATACTAACATTATAAATGTGAAAGTTACTTTGTCTGCCTGTTTGTTATGCGTTGACGGCTAAACTGATGAACAAATTTCGATGAATTTTAGTATAGAGATAGTTTAAACCCTGAGAGTACTTTTTGCTACAAATAGGGATACCTAAATAGTCATTTACACGGACGGACTCCCGTTTATAAGCTAATAATAAATAATATAGGAATCTACATTTAATTAAACTTAAAAATCTTACTTAATTTACCTACAAATTTTTTTTGGTCAATTCTTATTTAAAAAAAAGCAATGAGTTTTCTCTTTTTTTAATAAATTAAAATAACTTTAAAGACTCATTAAGCGTCTCAAAATAAGAACTCAATTTCTAAATAGTCCACTTGATGCAAAGTTTCTATACCTCTCTGTCTGTACTTACATTTTTTTTTCAATATAATTCTAATGAGATGTTTTTCTGGATGTTCACAATTTCACATATAATCATAGGCTAGATTCCATCTGTCATAACCAGAGCTCTTATATTGTGCTAAATAACATGCTTATTCAGCTGGTTTTCAAATACGCGCGGAGCCACCCCCGCGTGTAACTATGTACGACAAGGATACACTTAGGGGATGTTTATGACAAATAGTTGGTGAAAAGATTAATTCGAGGTTGAGATATTATGTCAATTTAAGTGCAAGGGGGACGTGATGAGGTAGGATTTATGATATTTTTGAGATCACGTGAGTATGATATATTTTTTAATTTATTGGAGCAAGGAGTTGTTTCATTGTGTTTTTAAGTTTCATTTTCGGATTTTCATACGAATAATTTTTAAACGCAGAAATAGGAATCCATTTAATTATTCAGCACTGACTGACTATACATAAATGGAATAGAAGGGTTCCGTACCATTATTTAATTGCAGCCCCTTTAATTGATTTTTTTCATTATTTGTTGTTTTAGTGACAATAGAGATACATACTCTGTGAAAATTTTAAATGTTTATCCCTATAACGGCTCTTGAGATAGAGCCCATTGACAGACAGACGGACGACCAGCGAAAGCTTAGTCACAGGGTCCCATTGGTACCCTTTGGAAACAGAACTCTATGAATGATTGGTAAAAACTTTTTAATAATTTTTGTTTGAACTTATTATGTTAATAATATTAAATTTAAAACATCAATTTAATCAAGGATTATTTCTCCAACCACAGCTGTATAAATATCTCTTAAACGCGCCATTTCTCTCTATCCTGTGCTAGTTTAAGTCAGTCTAAATAGCCTCTTTAAACGGCTACGTGTTCCATAAATTAAACACTATTACACAGCTACTATACAGGCTCTATTAGAAGGCGCAAATCGCCTTTCAACCTCTTTCCAACACGCGAACTATATTTATCGCCTTAGTTCAATAGTTTACAGAGCACTTAAGCTGTAACTTGTATTTAAGTTGTATAGATGCTTTTTAAGTTAAGTGGAGAAAGTTTTTATAAAACATGGCGATGAAAAACATTTATTATACAAAACATTAAGTCTGTTTAGATAAGAAATACCATTTAGCATTCTTGAACTCTTTATGATAACGTATGTATGAGGTTTTTTAAGTATGGCGGGAAATTAATGGATGTGAATGGTTTAAAATGTACCATCATACAACCCTTAGGGAAGGGTTATTTTAATATCCAGCAATGGACGTCATTCTGATATGACATTGACGATGATAATGATGATATATTAGGTAATTTACTTATTTTCACCAAGCGGTCCCAAAGGAAGACCAGCGTTGACTTCACAGCCAACGCTGGTCTTTCGCGACAAATATCACTATTAGGTCGTCTCTTTTCTCCGTGTTATTATTGTGAATAAATGTTTTTCTTTTTTTCTTTTTATTGAGCTTCTGTTCAGTTTTTTTTTTCGTTATAAAAGGGACGAAAGAAATAAAGTCTATAAATAACGACATGCCTGACCTAAGCGCCAATAGATTCGCCAGCCTATCCTGTCAATATCCCGATAGTGCCTCTCCGACACATTTGCAAGTAGATTCGTACATAAAGCTGACACTGGGTTCCCAGCGCGTAATGTATCGCAAAAAGATTCACACTAGGCGGCGTGCTGTCACACCGGATTGAGTACATTACGTCTTTGTTATTGTATTGGTTAAAAAAAAGGCTAATAATAAACAAAGACCGCTATTTGCTTGGGCATTTATAAGAATGTAATATTAACTATGTTTGTGAAAAAAAAAATTGATTCTATTTGTTTAATATATTTTATAGGTACTCAGTTAGTGTGAGTGTTAAATAAGCGCACTGAAAACTCTAACTTTCATACTTACTGTTGTAAATGAAAGACGTGCGTACGGTATGACAGCGTTTAATGCACTAACTCGTATACCCGCATAAAGCGTTATTTAAACCCCAACATCCCTCCACCATATTTTCTTAACTAAACAAACCAAAAACCTAGAAATATTGTCGATAGTTAACTCTAGGTATGTCTCTCAATTCCAAATCCGAGCCTGCTACGATTCTAGTAGCCGCTTGTAACTCGGCTGCTCCGTCGGGCCTCGGACTGGCACTGTCGTGCTGGACAGCCGCGTCGCCCTCCGGGTTTGGCTGCAGTCCGGGCTCAGCTTCGGCCTCCGTCGCAGGCTCCTCCGACGGTGCTGCTCGGCCTGCTGCTCTCTCTCCTATACCATTCGAGTTTTCATCATAGAACCAGTACGGAAACTCACTAGTCTCTTCTAGATTGGCCTGTGGTTCACCTGGTGTTCCTCTTGGCGTCTGATCTTGTAACTTATAGATCTGGTTCTTATGTTTTTTTATTGTTTGATTTAATTCTTGTATAAAAACTCCATACAAACTGTTGCCTATTTTACTAACAATTTGACCTTTGATCCATTTATTAACATGATGTAACTTAACTAACACCTTATCATTTAAATTTATTTCTAATTTTCTCTTTCCTCTGAAATTTTTAACCTGCAAAGACTGTTTTCGCTCTATTATTTTCCTTAAATCGTCGGCTGACGAAGGTGACGGGAACGTCTGGCGCTTGTTTACTTTTAACAACTCGAAGCGTGCCCTGAGCGGGCGACCGAACATTAGCTCGGCAGGCGAGCTGTCCGTCGTGGTATGTTTAGAATTTCTATCATCATCATCATCATCATGTCAGCCGAAAGACGTCCACTGCTGGACATAGGCCTCCCCCAAGGCTCTCCACTCAGACCGATCTTGTGCTTTTCGCATCCACCGCGTTCCCGCGATCTTTACAAGGTCGTCACTCCATCTTGTTGGAGGCCTACCTACAGCTCGTCTCCCGGTCCAACGTCCATGTCGCGCCAACTCCCGTGATAGTCGGAGGCTCTGCGCTCGAAGTTGTTGACGACTATATTTACCTGGGACAAACGGTCCAGTTAGGTAGGTCCAACTTTGAGAAAGAGGTCACTCGTCGAATCCGACTCGGATGGGCAGCGTTCGGGAAGCTTCGTAGCACCTTTTCGTCCAAATTACCGCAGTGTCTGAAGTCAAAAGTCTTTGACCAGTGTGTGTTGCCAGTGATGACTTACGGATCTGAGACGTGGGCGCTAACAATGGGCCTTATAAGGAAGCTCAAAGTCACTCAGAGGGCTATGGAGAGGGCTATGCTCGGGGTTTCTCTGCGTGATAGAATCAGAAATGATGATATCCGCAGTAGAACTAAGGTTACCGACATAGCCCGAAGAATAGCCAAACTTAAGTGGCAGTGGGCGGGGCACATTGCTCGCAGGACTGATGGCCGATGGGGTCAAAAGGTTCTTGAGTGGCGTCCGCGGACCGGGAGACGAGCTGTAGGAATTTCTATATCTATAAAGAAATTCTAGCAGTCTCGAGTTGATCTCCGTCCACGACTTCCCTTCTAAACACAACGCTTTAATATGTTTCTTTACAATTTTAACGCATATTTCACATTGGCCATTGCTGGCTGGGGAGTACGCGGGTGACGTAAGGTGGACAATACCGTTTAATGTACAAAAATTTTGAAACTGTTGCGAGGTAAATGATGAGCCGTTGTCACTAACCAGCGTGTGCATGACACCAAATCGCGACATGACCTCCTGTAGCTTTTCGATTACCACTGATGATCCGTAACCACTGTTTAATGGGAAACATTCGATCCATTTTGTATATGCATCGACCATAACAAGGAACATTTTTCCCATTAGGGGACCAAAAAAAATCTAGATGCACCCGGTGCCACGGCGCCGGCGGAAAAGGCCACGGAGTGAGCGGAGCACGAGCTGGGGCCGGTTTTAGCTGCCTACAGACCGAACAATTCGCAATCCATGACTCAATGTCCCTATCCATTCCTGGCCACCAAAACAAAGCTCGGGCTTCTGTTTTTGTTTTATTAACCCCCAAGTGGGTTCTATGTAGTTCTCTTAGTATCCTATCATGTAATGTGTATGGTATGACAATTTTATGGCCTCTCATCAAATACTCGCGTTCTAGTGTTAAATCATTACGACATAAAAAAAACGGTTTTAACTCGGTTTCGTTAACTTTCCTTGGCCAACCCAACATAACGTAACGTTTCACTAGTTGTAACAAAGAATCGTTGTTCATTTCCACACGTATTTCGTCTAATTTTAATGGTAAATCACCATCCGAAACAAAACAAACGTATGACGCCCGATCTATCGGACCGCCGCCGGCCAGAGGCGGCGAGGTCATCGACCCGTTATCGCTCGCTGCGCTTGCACAGTCAGTGTCAGCTGATGCCCGACTTAGGTAATCCGCACAGTTCTGTGCGCTTTGAACGTATTGTATCTCGTAGTTATAACTAATTAAGAACAATGCGTATCGTTGTAACCGATTTGCACTTACTTCGGGGACACCCTTATGAGGATGAAATATATACATTAACGGCTTGTGATCCGTGCGCAGTATAAAAGGCGTTTCTAGACCATATAGATATTGATGAAAGCGCCGCACTCCAAAAATAATGGCTGTCGCTTCTTTTTGAATTTGGCTGTAATTCCGTTCCGCGCTATTTAAAGACCTAGACGCAAAAGCAATTGGCCGTTCATTACCTTCCTCTATCTGTGCAAGTACCGCCGAGAGTCCCCAGGGGGATGCATCGACCGTCAACACTAGTTTACAACACGGGTTGTAATGAGCTAATACTTTGTCCGATGTCAACTCCTCTTTTATCCTGTTAAACGCATCTTGATGTATTTGTGACCACTCCCACTTGGATTCTTTTTGAAGCAATTTATTTAATGGGCACAAAATTGATGACGCGTGTGGGACAAATACTCTGTAATAATTTACCAATCCCAGAAACGACTTTAATTCATGGACATTTCTAGGTGGCTTAGCCTCCGTCATTGCCTTAACTTTACTTGGACATTTATGAATACCCATTTTATTAATACGGAATCCTAAATAGGTAACTTCATCTTGGAATAGATGACACTTATCTTTGTTCAAAACTAATCCGGCTTCCTCCAAACGCGTAAAAACTTGTTCTAATCTTTTAGAATGTATTTCTTTGCTAGACCCAGTTACCAATACGTCATCTAATAGGCACAATACCCCCTCTATGCCGTGTAAAAGATTTTCCATTGTCTTTTGGAAAATTGCAGGAGCATTTGATAGACCGTAAACTAATCGAGTAAATTTAAACAGCCCCTTATGTGTATTTATTGTAGTTAATATTTGCGAATCCTCATCTAAACACAGCTGCAAATACGCGGTGCTCAAGTCTAGTTGAGAAAATTGTTGGCCACCATGTAATTTGGCGAACAATTCCTTAACTCTGGGTAATGGGTACTTTTCCACTTGGAGCACTTTATTTAACGTTACGGAAAAATCCGCACAGAGCCTTATGTTACCATTATGCTTCAAAATGGGCACCGTTGGACTAGCAAAGTCCGATCGGTCGACTGGTTGTAAAACCCCTTGCTCGACCAGCCTACGTATCTCATTTTCAATCTTTGCTCTCAAAGCAAAAGGTACTGTCCTAGGACTAAAAAAAATGGGTTGACTATTCGGTTTTAAATGTAACTTAACCTTAACTGATTTCAAACAGCCCAATTCCTGTGAAAATAGCTGTGGAAACTTATTAAAATAATATTCCACGTTTGGATGTTCGGTACAGTTGTTAATTTTCGATATTTGCATTTCAAATAGCACTAAAAAATCTCTCCCTAACACTGCTGGCCCGCCCCCTTTTACGACAAAAATTTCTACGTATTTACAATTCTCCTCGTACTTTACTAAAGCCTGAAACATACCTACAACTTCGACAATTTGTCCAGTATACGATTTCAACATATTTTTAGGTGTTGACAACGGCAAATCATCAAAATTTTGTTTATATGTTTCGAAGGGAATAGCCGTGACGCATGATCCACTATCTACTTCAAAATCAATTAATTTCCCACATACCTCGAGGGACAGCTTCATCGCCTCTCCCCGGTAGCTCCGTATGTTGTAAATAGCACTCTTACCATCGTCTTCATCGTGACTTTCGTCAGCCGGCGGCTGTTCTTGTAGCATATTTATATGACGTTTAGGGCACATTTTTTTTAAATGTCCTTTTTGACCACATTTTGCACACTTATAGTTTTTAAACCGACACTTTTCCGCACTGTGATTAGAGTAACCGCACACTTTACATTTGTCAGTATTTGTATTGTTTGCTGGCTGCGATGTCATCCTAAAGAGATCCCCGGCCGCGGCGCGTGCCACCGAACCCGGCGCCGGCGCTGCCGAGTCGCGTGCCCCTTGCCGCGCGCTGTTAATTGACACTGCAATGTCCAGTGCTTTTTCAAGCTTGAGGCCTTCAGGATTTTCCAAAAACAGCTTGTCTCGTTCGACACCTGGCCGCATCCCGAGGATAAATCGGTCCCGTAGCATCTCGTCTATGACTGATCCAAATTTGCAGTCCTTCGACATCTGCCGAACGCGTGCTGCCCACTGGGTTAAGTCTTCACCTGACCTCTGTGTTCCACAATGGAAAAAATGTCTTTCGGCAAAAAGTGACTTTCTTGGCAATAGGTGCTTGTCAATCTCTGTCAAAATGTCGTCATAGGGCAATTCACTTATTAATTTTGGTGCGATCAATTCGCGTACCAATTTATACGCATTCTCGCTGAGTGCACTAAGTAATACCGCACGACGCCTATCGCCGCCATCTTCGGGTTTCGTTGTTGCCGTTATTCCGTTAGCGCTTAACCAAATGTTAAGTCGCTCTTTAAAAACGCACCAATCGTTCCCAATTTCGAAAGAAGGCAAATTCCCGACGAGCGTAGACATTATTTAGCCGAGTAAAGATAATTATATAACCGCGCGAGAACGTTAATACCGGTCGTCGCCACTTGTTGTAAATGAAAGACGTGCGTACGGTATGACAGCGTTTAATGCACTAACTCGTATACCCGCATAAAGCGTTATTTAAACCCCAACACTTACCAAAGTAGTTTTTTATCTTCAGAAATGCGTTTTAAATATTTTAAGTCGTTTACCTGTAACAAAGTTATAAAGAGTTAATTGAATTATTTAAAAAACCTTCCCACTTATTAAAATTAGTAAGCTTTTATAAAACTAAAACAGATACACAGAAAATACGACGTCAAAAAAAACGAATTATAATAAAAACAAAACTTTAAAATGTGACCAGTTACATCACGAACGCGTAAAAAATTGTCTTAATCATTTACTACATTTCTTTAATACGGTGTGAGAGCCGCCGAGGGGAAGGCATGCCTAAGAGGCATTATCGAACAAAACGCAGCGATTTCGCGACACCCCAGCTTCCCCTCTAATGTACCAGCGCCTACGGTGGCCCCTCGCGACCCTTTGTTAATAGCAGCTTACATTGCTGCTTCTCGAGATTTTTTAATTTTTTATTTTTTTTCTTTTTTTTTGAGATTAATCAGACTACTTTTGCAATAAAAAATACAAAAATATTTAGAAAATGAAAATCAAGGGAAAATCTCACTAAAATCGACCCACTACTTATAATATGTGAAATAAACCACGTTAAACATATTTATATGTGAAACTCATAGTTTATATACATAGATCCGAGATTCAGAAACAAATACTCGCGCACATCACATGCATACTTGCTCATAACCAGAATCGAACCCGGAATCAAACAATGTTCTTGACGACATCGAGAGTTATTTTAAAACGAGTTCTAGCCGAAATACGCACATACATAAAACATAAAAACAGGTCATTTTAGAGTTCCGGTAGCCTTTACTACAAAGAAAAAACCAGAACCACTAACAAAGTAAAGCATTTAAAAATTTGTAATCCACAAAATATCACATTACATTATTTATTAAGTACGACAATTTCTCAAACCAATAAGTGTTTCCCCTCCAGACCCAGCAATGTATCCCACCACCGCAATAACTCCGCGCAAACCGCTGACGCCGCGAGTTGGCACTATTGCCCCGTTTTCCCCGCGATGCGACGGGATTTTTATTTTCCCGGGATAACGTTGTGGTGACGATATTGCTTTTTTGCCTTTGATTGTTTCTCAAAGTGTGGAATTACGGAATTTACATATAAGTTTTACAAGGGTAGCTGAGGCGCTTCAGTCTTTGGTCTGGACACGTGTGTACAATACTACCAGCCTCCTGAAAATGACAGGTGAGACAGGTGACATTTCAATGTACATGGCGCAGCTGATATGAATCCCAGTGATGTGAAAGTTTGTTAACTTTGCAATGGACTTGAAGCACATGGGGTAAGCTCCACGCGCTTCTGTTTAGTCCATTTGAGAAAATTCTCTTTTACCGAACAATTGTCTTCGCGTGTGATATCCATGGACTTATTTCTGTAATAAGTCCATGGGAGTGTCTATAAATAACTCGACATTGGCGAAATACACCTTAACAGGAGTGAAAGCCATTAATTAAGAATAGAATAGAACTTTGCAATGTATACCGAATTGTCACCTGTCATCTACCATTTTCGAGATGGTGAAATATGGCCTAATATGGCTGCGTTTGTCGCGTGACAAAGTGTGGATAAGGCATCCGTCACCTTCTGACACGTAAATAAGTACGAGAGTGACGGATGCTTTATCCACATTTGACACGCGATATAGACGCAGCCATACCATGCGCTTCTATTATACGCGGTATAATCCAAATCGTATGTGACCTGTTGTGGTATTGCTTTTAACTTGGCCGCCATTACTGTCAAGTAAATAAGAGCTATCAAAATGTTGACAATACGATAACAGCAGGCCTTTCGCGTAACAACACTCGCAATCACAATCGTATTCATTTTGAAAATCGAAGGCTTGTCTGCATACAAAATGAGACCAATTGTTTTGTTTTGAAGCCGATCGCGATTGCGAGTGAGTTACGCGAAAGGCCTGCAGGTCAAAACCCCGTTTTGGTTTTTACCGTGTTGAATAGATGCCCTGTTATCGTATTGTCAACGTTTTGTTAGCTCTTATTTACTTGACAGTAATGGCGGCCGAGTTAAAAACAATAAAATGACAGGTCAAAGACGATTGGTTTTTACCGCCTACAGTTCGTGTATTAATTTGACAAAATAATTATTAACCAGCCAAATTTAAAATGGCTGAAGATCGGCTTGCATTTGGAGAGGCCTTTGTCGAGCAGTGGACTAGTACGGGTGGAGAATGATGATGATGATGACGATGATGAAGTTTAAATTGTTCCATCAGCACGGGTAGCACAAGTTGTATTTTCTCGCTTGTCGCTCAATGCGTCTCTATCGTTACAGACTAGATGGAAAGGGAGATCGGAGCGATAAACAAGTCGCGGACAACATGTGCTAGCCGTGCAGAGCATATAATAATTTCAGGCTTGCATTTACAATAAGGGGGTCTAGTGTATGGCTGCGTTAATCGTGTGACAAAATGTGGATAAAACATCCGTCACTTTCTGACACGTATATAAGTACGACAGTGATGAATGCTTCATCCACATTTTTTCACACGGTAAACGCAACCATACTAGGCAACCAGCGTCGCTATTGCCTAACGCACTAGTAATCGGCTTCAAAGTGGAACAATTGTTTACAATTTGTATGCAGACTCGCCTTCGACTTTTAAATTGAAAACGATTGCGATTGCGTTAGGCAATAGCCCCTATGGTAGCTAGTCTGGAGACTCTTTACATCTCCATAATTGACCGTGGAGACTTTATATGTCTCCTATGGATGTTTATTTCTTAAATTGAATTTTAATTTGACATTTGGAGAATCTTTACATCTCCATAATTGTATTATTGACCGTGGAGACTTTCTACATCTCCTTATGGACCCATGTCTATTTTTAATTTTTATTTGAAATTTGGAGACTTTACATTTCCAATTTAAATTGAATATACTTTAAGTCTCATAATTGCTCCTGGGACCTGTACATCCCTGTGACATTTAAATTAGTTAGCTTAAGTTTATCATAGTAATAAGTTACTCATATAAAAAAAAGACTTCCTGTTGAGTTTCTTGCGGCGTTTCTTCTCAACAGAGTCCCTTGGAAGCGCTGGTAGACTCAGACATGTAAAAGTGCCTACAGGGCCTACTTACAGAATATGAATTTGAATTTGAGTTATGACGTAGAATTCGATTACCATTGATCGAGTGACAAACATACTAGTAGGAGATCCGAATAGGAGACGATTTGCACCGGGTTGTTTATTCGATACAAAGTGTTTTATACCAAATTTAATATGCTAAGTAATGTATGGCGAATAGGTAGGCTGAAAAATTTCAGTCCAGTATATAATTAATTAAAAATTTAAAAATTAACTTTGTTTTAAAAAATTACAACAGCTTGTTTAATGGACAAATTACATACCAATCTCCAATGCCTATAGAATATGCAAATGTTAGTTTGACTATTTTTTTCCCGTCAAACTATTGGATAGGCAGGTATAAACAGGTAAGTCGGTCCTAGTAATTTGCACCAAACCTAACGTTTGCATATTCTATAGACTTCATACTTTCGATTAGTATGCAATTTGTCTATTAAACAACCATTTGCAATTTTTTTTTAAAGTTCATTTTTAATTATTTTTTTAATGATATAAGTACAGGACTGAAATTTTTCAGCCTACCTATTCACCACAAATTTGGTATAAAATACTTTTCATCGAATAAACAGCCCGGTCCAAATCTTCTCCTATTCGGATCTTAGACCATACTGTCAGATGCGAGTGCGAGCGTGATAGCAATAGCCGTCGATGTCTATATTAAAGAAACAACGCAAGCGACCGCGAAATCTCGCGACGTGGTCGCTTACGTCGGTCAGTGTTCCATATAGAGGTAAATTAATTTTAAACATTAAGTCACGTGACCTGGGGCTCTGTTATACTCGGACTAAGCCTTATCTCTTTTGAAATGTTATCGTATTATTTGCATTTTTTCTTATAATCCCTTTCTTTACATTTTCAACATAATAAAGTACAATTTTAGTCCACTTCTAATTCACATTACACAATCTAAAGCGGCCCTTGTAAATCCCCCTTAACACGTATGTCCCACTTGCCCCTTACGTCTCTATGTCCCTTCCCCCGCAGCGATCAAATCAAATTGTCTCAGTCTGCTTCACCGGGAGTCGAACTGGCACCTTTGAGGTACGGGGATTACAGCCTATTCACTATGGAAGTATTAGGAACGTTTGTAGGGTCATTATTTTTTAGATAAAACATTTAACGACACGCGTTGGTCTAATTGGTAGTGACTCTGCCTACGAAGCTAGCGGTCCGGGTTCAAATCCCGGTAAGGGCAGATATTTGTGTGATGAGCACGAATATTTGTTTCCAAGTCATGGATATTTTATACGTGTTTAAGTATATATTTCTATATATAAGTATATTATATCGTTGTCTAGTACCCATGGTACAAGCCTAGAGCTTAGTTTGGGACCAGGTCAAATGGTGTGCCCATTGTCCCCATTGTCCCCTAATATTCATGTGTACGTTTTCAAAATTAGCTGTCATACAACAGGTAAAAATGAATAAGAAACATTTTATTGAAGTGGAAAAAAATACAAATGTCTTGAAAATCAGCTTAAGAAGGTTAAATAATGACCAATGTTTTTTGATTTTTTTACCCGACTACGTCGAAGCAAAAAGGAGGGTTATATTCATTGGTGCCAGCATTTAATATACTTAAGTTTGTGAGTAAAACCCACGATAAATTTTAGTTGAAAAGGTAATAAAAATAACAATAAATATATGTATGTGGCCCGAATTCGATAAACGACGTGTCTTTTCGTCGCAAATGTATCTTGCTTACTTGAATTAAAAATTATATAACAAGGCTAGTAACATATAATATCATCATCATTTAACATAAGAGCTAGGCTCTTTTCTGTGGAGTAATTGCCACTTTTCTTTGTTCTCTGCCAGCTTTTTCATAATATCAACGAACAAACTTAATATAAACGAAAATGTCAAAAAATACAGTCGGTTAAACTTGATTTATGTTAGTATTTTTTACAAAACCCTAAAAAACTGTTATCGTTTAAAAAACCGCTCGTCTTTCCTTCAGTGACCAGACTCGCAGCATCGCTGAAGAGGAAAGTGTTATTGTTTCATGTCATTACTTGGAAACTCTCGCCCTAACGAGGTCGGGATTAGGGAGATGTGTCAGCGGAAATTTCCCTGATAATGTTAGTAATTTTACCTATGAATAGTCTAGTAGTTAAACTGCTTATCTAAAAAGCTAGAGAGAGAGAGAGAGAGAGAGAATAACAACAAAAAACAGTCCGACTGCAAATGTCTATAATATGCTGCGGATACCACTTACCGTCAGACTTGTGTTCTCGTTTGCCTTCTCTTACCATTAAAAATGCATGTCCCCAGCCACTTAAGTTGAGTAATATACGTACTGGACAATGAAAGAAACAATCCGGGAATAAAAACTCCGTCCGGTTCCCTACCACCATCTTATCCTTTGTTATGATTGGACTTGATTCCTTAGAATTATTTTAGGATTACAATCTTGAGATAGTAATGAGAATTCAAATTTCCATGGGTCTCGGATCCCACTTACTATCAAGAGCCTTTTTTGCTTGTTTGCCTTCTCTAACTATAAAACTTGCATGTCCCGACTGCCACTTAAGTTGAGTACCTAATCTCCGTACCGGACAATGAAAGAAACATTTCACTGTCCGGGAATGAAAGCTCTGTCCGGACCCCTACCACCATCCTATCCTTTAACCGAACAGCAGTGTTCGCATTCTTATGCTTGGACTACCGGTGAAATTACGAGCATAAATGCATTCCTTAGACTTGTTTTAAGATTGCAATCTTGAGATTGTAGTCATGAGAATTTAAAATGATCCCACTTACTATCAGGAGCCTTTTGTGCTCTCTCTAACCATAAAACATGCATGTCCCGACTGCCACTTAAGTTGAGTAATCTCCGTACCGGACAATGAAAGAAACATTTCACTGTCCGGGAATGAAAGCTAAAAACATCGGGATCCGAGCCCATATCACGGACGGCTTTGTGCGAATCGACACAGACATCAACGCATCAATACAATGGGATGAAAAATGGACAGGAAACGGGAATATTTCGTAGGGCGGGGAAATAAATATATAGATACAACAATCACAACGAGACTAACAAAAAGCAAGCTTAAAAACGCTCTATTTGACTCGGTAAAATCATATTACGCTTGACATGTTATGCCATAACTGTCAAGTAGATACATAAGAGCTATCGGAACGTTGACAATAATAATAATGATAAAATGTCAAAGGCAATATGTTTTTGCCTATATATAGTAGGTTAAAACTTCAGACGGCATGTTTTAATTTTACAAACATTACGTCGTCTACGTATATGAAATACCCACGTATGGAACAAAAAACCATACATAAATATAGGCATACATACTTAAATACAAACAGATAAACAACATTAAACTCCTCTTTCGACAGTCTGGTAAATTGAAACAACACGTAATATTAAGAGAAGTAGTGATGGTAGGACCTTGTACAGGGTCCGTATAGCTACCATCATCTACTTTAACCTACCGCTAAGCAGTTCACATTAATGAGGTCTGCTGTGTGGGATAATATAGCTGGTGAAATGGCCAGCATAGTCCTCAGGTTTGGCAACGGATTTTTCATTGAGATTTAAACGACAGTAGGCAGAATTTTGTTAAACGTTACCCACATTTTGTAGGGCTAAACAACACTGCAAAAGTTCTACCAGATCTTGACAGTAATGCCCGTAGAAAACCACTAGGCACCCACAAAACAGTAAAATTCGATAAAGACTGCCTTTCTCAGCCCTATGGAACGATAAAAAGTCCCCCTTTGTCCGAAATAATACGAGACCGTAAAATATCTTGGAACAGAGAGATGGGGCGATTGAGAGGTGAAGGGGTGACGGATATAGTTTATTTATCGAATGTGTCGGCTGGTACAATGTAGCGATATGAATTGGAACATTGGGATATATAAGGTTTAGATTATTACTGGCTCTAGCGTGTGACTTCGGCCGCGCAGAAAATGTCAAAAGAATTGAACCATTTTTTGAGATATTTGGTACTTTTAGTCTGTCTTCAAACTTTATAGTTAACCCTCTTATTCATAAACAGGAACGCTCTTCGGCGCGTCAGGCCACGTGATGGCCGCACCTAATCACGGTACACTCGTCACAATCGAACTTTCGACAAGTCGGCACGACACAATTCTATGTATATCCTAGGCTATTTTCACGGTATGCGCCCGGATTTAATCAAAGACAAACCTATTAACAAAATTCAACCGCAACAACCTAAAGTCTCAAAAGTCAAGTGGGAAGTACAAGTGACAGTGACGTGACAGCTTTCAAGTCAAGCGCTGTTTTAGTTACGGCAAAAACCGTTTTTCCGAATTGGGATAGAACAGTACAATAGTTAAAGCATGCTTGGCTTTATCTGTCATTGTGACATTTTCATTTGACAGAAACTGACAATGCATACTTTAACTAAAATAGGTTTCTAGTACGTTAATGAATAAGATGATAACTCTGTATCAAATTTTACATAGATCGGTCGAGGTGTTGACGCGTTAAGACGGAACACATGAAAATATTATAGGGTTCGTTTTATATTTGGTATTATGTCCTCAAGCGAGAACCTATGTATCAATAACTGACTTTTTTTTTCTGACGTCATATTTTAGCAGAAAAATAAAGGCAATTTTTACATGATTCTGCAGTAACTAAGATCAAAACATCCTCCACACCTTCCACTACTATGATTTAGGATCCCTATTCTTAAATTATTACACCCGATAAAAGAAATAAACTACCCCTACCCCTTTAGGGGGCAATAATAGCGTCTATCTTTATTACTGACGTGTGTGTAACGTGAACGAACAAGCCCCTATCTCCCCGAATGGGTTTTATTGACACAAATAGTATATTTAACGTCGTTATCTTGAGATAGTACTTGAGTTTGAGATAATTATTAATGATGGTAGGGAATGACTAAAGCTTAGTCTCTTCATTATTTTTTTCTAAAGGCAAGATGAAGGCCAACGACTTCCCATGCCACATGATGATCAGTGGGATGATGGGACATCTCAAGACAACAATCCTAAGAGTGCAAACGCGTCGCCAATGCTGAGGACTTAGACGAAATACGTCAATGCTAGTAATTTCATTGGTTGTCTTATCCTTACACTAAATAGAACACAACAATGCGACTACTAACTGTTTGGCGAAAGTTAAAGGATCATGCGATAATTGACGATAACGTTCATAGAATGTATTTTGACTTGGGCCACTTAGCTCTTAATGCTTAACGCTATGGTAAACGATTTTCGTAAACTGTCACAGTGTCATAACTCGATAGCGATGAAGTTCGTAGAATTCATCTTATCTACGCCCTGAGAATACCAATTATGGTTTGAAACAGTTGCGTCAATCTTTGTCAGATTATTTCTCACTTTATGACATGTATACATTTTTTCAATGGCAAGGAGAAGGCACGCGAGCACTCAGGCCACCTGATGGCAAGTGGGATCTGAGAGCCATAGACATTTGAAATCTCAAGACTACAATCTCAAAACTGCAATTCTAAGACATAAACATCTATTGACGACGCGCTGGCCTAGTTGGTAGTGACCCTGCCTGCGAAGCTAGCGGTCCTGGGTTCAAATCCCGGTTAAAGGCAGATGTTTTTGTGATGAGTGCGAATATTTGTTCCTGATTCATGGATGTTTTCTATGTATTTAAGTATATATTTATCTATATAAGTATTTATGTCGTTGTCTAGTACCCATAGTGCAAGCCTAGAACTTAGTTTGGGAACTAGGTCAATTGGTGTGACATTGTCCCCCTGATATTTTATTTATTTTTGATTTATTTATTAAATCTCTATTCTATTCGGTAATACCATAAAGCTTGTGACAAGTTATCGTATCGTATTGTCAAAGTTATCATAACTCTTATTTACTTAATAGTAATGGCGTCCATGGCGTCGCGTGGCGTCCTGAAGGCAATAGGTCTACAGCGACCGCGAACCGGGAGACGAAGTGTCGGCAGGCCTTCCACAAGGTGGACCGACGATCTGATAAAGGTCGCGGGAAACCGCTGGATGACAGCAGCAGAGGATCGATCGTTGTGGAAAACCTTGAAGGCCTTTGTCCAGCAGTGGACGTGTTGCAGCTGATGATGATGATGAATGGCGTCCAAATTAAATACACTACGATAACATGTCAAAATAATTGTGGTTTTAAGTAAAATACAGCCTTTGGGCATTACTATCAGTATGATGAAGGTCAAAATTACACCCTTTTTGTTTTGTCCATAGTTCAAGCGGCAAAAAAAATTATATATATTTAATAATCATAACATTTAATAATCTCCCCTAACACTAAATACCTTCTAATCGCGTGCCAAGTAAATCATCCCCTTTAAACTTTCAGCGCCCATAACCGTTATTCCTATTGATTTTTGACGCCTCGTGGCAACATTGGCAGCGAATATTTCTAGAAGGGTGCCAAATTTTAGCTGACGTTGCCTCACAAGCTAAGTAATAAAGACTTATCCGCAATCTAATACTTATTGCATATTAAACCTTTTCAGACTGCACGTAAGGTCGCATAAGATATTCAAATTCTATAAAAGATGCACCCTTGTTTACCAAAGTGAGGGTGAGCCCGGGAAATACATTATTTAATCTTTTTAATCGCGAACATTTCAATAACATTTGTATTTTTATCGCCTAATTTTAATGTGATAAGACCCCAGAGATATTAAAAAGGGGGCTATATTTACCACAAGTGAATAGGGCGTTTGATCTGAATGCTATATTTTTTTCTTGATATCATTCATGTCTTTTAAATAATTTTGGCAAATAACTCTTCCTTCACATAATTTTTGACTCGTATACATAATACGCATTTTACAAGCTAAATGTATTTTAACCATTAATAGACTAATACTTTCTCCAAGTCAAGAAAATTAGTTTTTCCGGTTTATTTCCAAGAAAACCGGAGTTTTTCTTAAACGTTTTCCTTTTGCCGAGATCGACGGTAAAATGTAAATAAATGGAAAATAAATTGGATTTGCCCGTAATTTAGGGATGTTTGAAATACATTATTAGCATTACTATACACAACATTAGCGCGTGACTTGGTCCGCTTTTTTGTATGGATATTTTCTTAGAATGAAATGCCTACATCTACTTGACACTGTGTTGAACATTTAGTATTTTATATGCCACGCTATTTTTTTGTCAGTAAAATAGACTTATCTTCTTTTGCCGGCATGATAGTGTTATGGAATCAGCATATTACGGCGGTATTTTCGGAGCGATAGACTTGGAGACCTCCAAAAGACGAGCCGATGCCGTTTGAGTTTAAGGAAATTAAAATGTTTAATTTGTTCATACAACATTGTTCCTATAATCTTGATGAATATTTTAGTTATAATGATGAGGAAGAATAAGTTTTACACATGATTTTGACGTTCCATTTAATGCATGTAATGCTACAATAATTGAACTTATTAAAAAAAAATGTTTGCAAGCTTCGTCAGGCAGAATGTAAGGACCTACCTAATTAAACTTTAGTACTACCTTTCATTATTGTAATACTACATTCTAGCAAATAAATAATTTATGATCATTACTCTTTTCTCAATTGCAATTTTGCCAAAACATTTCCTGATCACGTTACTGGTCGTTCAGCTATGTATTCATGTAATCATAGATCACAATATAAGGATCTCCTGCATCCGCCGCGCTGTAGGACGGACATTTATAAAAAGAATGCATACAATATGTGCATTCTCATGTTTAATAGCTTGCCGGCCAAATTAGAGCACTTGAAGGTAAACAGTTTTCTATAACCTTAAGGAAGTGGCTTCTAAATTGCTGTTTCTATAGTGTTAAGGATTTTATTAATCATGAGCATAAATGAGATGTAACTATAATTATTGATGGGTGACTTGTACCCTTTTTTTTTTGTGTGACAATGAAGATTTGCGTGCTGTTTTATAACTGCTGGAAAGGTGAAAAAACAATATTTATTTTAAGATCTGTAACTACCCTTTTTTTACAAATAAATGAATTATTATTATTCTAGATATTTATTTAATTTTCTGTACATTAGGTTTTTTATAACAAATATTCAAATATAAAAGTAAAATAACAATACTAATACAAAAAAATAGACATTATAAAAAACCTAACCTACGAGTGCCGCCGGCAGCGGGGCAAGGCTCAAGCTACCGGTGGTTAGGGCTACAGAGAGAGGAACCTCCTCACAATACGTGCCGTGTCGAGGAGTACTGCCTTCTGTATCTGGCCCTTGATCCAGCCATCTAGCGAGAGTCTCTTGAGGTGTTGGTCGAGACTCTTCGCTATAAGACCGTTTGCCGAAACAACTATCGGGACAATGATCGTTGAGTCAACATCCCACATGGCGGTCACCTCGTGAGCCAAGTCAAGGTACTTGCTGAATTTGTCCTTCTCGGCCTTCACAAGGTTCTCGTCATGCGGGATGGTGATGTCGACGAGCACTGCCCGGCGTTGAGATCGATCTGTCAACACGATATCAGGCTTATTGGCAACAATAGTCCTGTCCGTGATGACAGATCGATCCCAATAGAGCGTAGCACGACCATTTTCGAGAACTGGCGCCGGTGCGTACGTATAGTACGGCACTTCAGACTCTACAAGACCATATTGAAGAGCAAGTTGCTGATGGATGATCCTGGCTACGAGGTTATGTCTGTGCAAGTACTCGCCGTTGGCCAAATGCGAACAACCGGAAATTATATGTCTGAGGGACTCGCCGGGGCAACGGCATGCTCGACAAATGTCAACCGTGCCATCCCTCAGAATATATTTCCGGTAATTGTTCGTCATTATGACCTCGTCAGCAATTGCACAGACAAAACCTTCGGTTTCCCCAAAGAGGTCACCAAATCGTAGCCAGTTCACAGACGCTAAAAAGTCTACGTCGGGCCTTGTTAGGGCCCGGTAGAAGCGTCCGTGTAGCTCCTTGCTCTTCCATACGTTCTTGCGGTCTTCAGTGCTCAACACCGTTGGTTTGCGCCAGTTCTCGTTTGCCAAGGAAAGAGGCGTGAGGCTCTTGTCTACTGCAACCACATCACGATGCATCCCACACTCATTGCTAAGGAAATAATCCCTAAGATTGCACACCTCGCGGTTGTGGAGATTCTTAGCATTTAACATGCCTCGTCCTCCACATTTCCTCGGGATGTACAATCTCATAACAGATGAGCGTGGGTGCAACATGCGATGTGATTTAAGCAGTAGACGGACCCTCCTATCCAGGGCGTCCAGCTCAGTCTGAGTCCACCTTAGTATGCCAAAGGAGTATGTGAGCAGCGACATCACCCAGCCATTGAAGGCGCGCACCTTATTGCCACCCGACAAAAGACTAATAAGAACTTTTGTCAAGCGGCAGAAGAAGCGCTCCTTCACTGACTGCTTGACATCGCCGTCCACAATACCCAAAGACTGTGACATACCAAGATATTTGTAGGTTTCAACTTCGGAGAGAGATCTGAGAGTCATTGTCTCAGAAAGCTGCAAATTCGACGAATTTACAACTTTCCCTCGTTGAACATGCATGACCGCACACTTATCTACACCGAATTCCATCTTGATCGCATTACTGAACTCTTGTGTGATTTTCAATAATGCGATAAGATCTTGGCGCTTCGATGCAAACAGTTTGAGGTCATCCATGAACAATAAGTGAGAAATGACTTCAGCTTCTCTGCGAAGTCGATAGCCAAGCCCAGAATCCGTCAGCATAGAGCTGAGGGGATTCAAGGCTAGGCAAAACCACAAAGGACTCAGACTGTCACCCTGGAAGATGCCTCTTTCAATCTTTATCAAGCTAGGCGAATCAGAGGGGACATCTCGAGCACCTGGTTGACGAAGGACTGTGACCCACTGCCTCATACACACACCTAAAAAGGATCTCAAAGTTGCATCAACTTTATACAACTCTAAGATCCTTTCGAGCCATGAGTGAGGCACCGAATCATAAGCCTTCTTGTAGTCAATCCAAGCAGCCGAAAGGGCCGCCTTGCTTCGTCTGACTTGCTGGCAAATGGCCATGTCTATGAGGAGGAGCTCCTTAGTACCGCGGGACCCAACCTTACATCCATTTTGAGCAGTGGCCAAAACACTATTTGCAATAAAATGTGCATTTAATTTTGTGCTCAAAATGGATGTAAGGAGCTTGTAGATGGTAGGCAAGCATGTAATGGGTCGGTAGTTTTTTGGTTCCGCGGTACTACCAGACTTGTGGAGCAGGAAGGTGACACCAGTTGTTAATAAAGGTGGCAAGGAACCGAGCTCAAGGGAATTTTGGAATTGCGTTGCTAAACATTCATGTGAGGCTTTGAACCATTTAATCCAGAAGTTGTGCAATCCGTCCGGCCCAGGACTTTTCCAGTTCTGAGCCATTCGAATTGCACAACTGACGTCTTCGGGGCAGATGGTAATAGGCCCCATATTTATTTTAAGATCTGTAACTACCCTTTTTTTACAAATAAATGAATTATTATTATTATTATTATTATTCTCAAAGGCCGGCAACGCAGCTGCAATTAACTATCCTGGTGATCACTTCATATTGAGCGACCTGCTTACTCCAGTGCCTTCTCTGCCATCTTTGAAGCAACATAATATAGAGCGTATTATATTGAATTAGATATTTTCTCAATGGCCGGATAAAACATGTGCCAGAGGGCCCTGCCAAGATGCATTGCGTTAACTAGCGTTTCTATTCGTTTCGTTTTTAAACCAATCGCGTCACTGGTAGATCACGTAAATTTTCATATCACCAGTGACGCGATTGGTTTAACAATGAATCGAATAGAAACGCTAGTTAGCGCAATGCATCTTGGCAGGGCCTCCAGGTAGCTTACATTTTATTTTTCTTTGCCTTCATTAAAAATCGAATGTTCTCCCGCCTCCTTTACGAAGAAAAATGTCTCAGTCAACTTTTGAATGCAAATTGCGTATTTTACCGTTAAGCAAACGAAATAAAATAAGCTTAGAACCTATATAAAAAGTCTCCTTTCAATTATGTTTCATCAAACGGTTTCCTGCTGTTTCTACATGTTTTTAAAAAACCGTTTGTTTTTATTTTTTATAATTACTTTGTAAATCTAAACACTGTAAGTATACTTTAATTGTATTTTAATGGAATGTATACTACCTAATCTACCGACTAAATTGTGTCAATCTATAGACAGAGTGCGCAAAGCGGCAAACTGAAAACGAGCGCAGCGAAGGTAGCACTCGCCCGCGCTCGAAGCACATAAATAAATTAATATTTCAGGGAACACACATACACACATACATACATACACGCCTTCATTCCCAGAGTGGGTTCGGCACAGCTACAGGATTACCAACAAATTGACCTAGTCCCGAACTAAGCTCTAGGCTTGTACTATGGGTACTAGACAACTATAACCATACTTATAAAGAGAAATACATACATAAATACATAGAGAACATTCAAGACTTAAGCCCGATTTACATTGGTCTAGGACAGTGGACAAGTGACAGTGGACAGTACAGTTGTGTAAACCGATCGGACAGTAGCGAGTCAAGTTGCCTTGCCAGTGGATCCGAATAGAATCGCTGGAGTGGAACCACTGTCCTTGCCACTGTACTTGCCACTGTCCTCGATCGATAAATCGGGCTTTAAACAAATAGTAGCGCTCATCACACAAATATCTGGCCATACCCGGATTTGAACCCGGGGCCGCTAGCTTCGTAGGCAGGATCACTATCAACTAGGCTAACGTGTCATTATTTGCAGATTGAAAACTAGCTATACTGGTGCTAGTTGTAATAAATGTGAAAGACATCGAAATTCGACCTCGAACCACATCTTTTTCCGTGTCTTAATAACTTTCGCACACTTAGGAGTCCACCCCTGCGAGTCAGCAGAGCGATACGATCGGAACCCGTAACATTATCTTTATAAACGGACCCCTACTCAGCCTAATGACTTGTGTTTGTCCATCTGACTTGAACAAATTAATGGGGGGAAGGGGGGAAATCAACAGCTCGGTCTTAACGTAATTTTTGCAAATAGTTTGCCGTGTGGTTGCCGTAAGGTTAGAATAGTGCCATTCCAAGTCTTCGCATGGAAGTTGTAAGAGGCGACTAGTATTGTTAGGCGATGAGCTTGCAACCTGTCAGTAATATACACTGGTAAACAACTGTTTGTGCAAAATGTGGTTACAAAATTAACAACAAGTTTAAAGAGTTGTTGGTAATTCTGTAGCTCTGCCTTCCCTGGGAATGAAGGCGTGAAGGTATGTATGTATGTGAGTCATAGTTAAGTAACAAAAATAATATTTTAAACGTAGGCGCAGACAACCGCTCAGCACTGAACTAGCCCATGATATTTACATACATACATTAAATCGCGCCTGTTTCCCAGAGGGGTAGGTAAAGACCACTTTTTTCCACCTGCTACGATCCTAACAAATCTCTTTCGCTACTGCCACATTCATACATCGAGTCATGCATGTACGTCGGTTTCGGGTACTTCAGATGCGGCCCTTTTCCAGTATTTCTCCGATTTTAATCGAAAAAGTACGCCAATGGAGGCCCCTGACCCTCCCACTCACTTTGGCTCTGTATATCTCTTTCGTCACTCTTCTTTCATCCATCCTTTCCAAATGACCGAACAATCGAAGCATGCCCTTTTCAATCTTAGTCACTACATCTTCTTTTAGTCCACATTTCTCTCTAACCTTCATGTTATTTGAAGATTACGATTACAATATGATTAGGATATAGAAGCAAGGTGGGTCAAAACGAATTAACTCGGGGAGAGAAATTACAGATGCAATTTACTTTAGGGAAAGTGTAGTCTCATATTTAAAGGTAAGTCGTAGATTATTTTAACTTTTTCACTTTAAAATGGTACAATGATTTTTTGCACTATACTTCATAGGATATTTTCGAAAAAGATTACTAAGTACAAGCTAACTTTTATTGTTTTTTTTAAAGGAAGTTCATAGATATAAAATAAGTGAAGTCGCAAATAGAAAACTATAGCTCATATTACCAAACATTTTTCATCTTACATAATTATATTTTCAGCAGTAAGAAACAAACAATAAAAAGAATCTAGTGGGATGGTTTGTGTGTTTTTTTATTATTTTGAACTGAATAGCAAACCTCTATGACTTCTATCTCACCTGGTATTCACAGAAAAATGTTCTCTACTTACCATTTCTTTTAAGTATAATGACACATTTTTAAACCGTAACTTCACACGTTTTTTTACCCGACTTCAAAAAAAGAAAAAATCTTCATTCGTCTATATTATTTTTCATATTTAAGTTTTTTTTCAAATATATTTCAAGATTTCAAGTGCGGATATCTCGAGCCAGGGTTGACGCGCCGTCCAATAATTCTCGGTCCGCGTCTATAAATCCGCTAGAGCTAAGCGAGGGCAATCTAATCGAGGACTGACCCTGCGGATAAAGAGATTAGCACAGCGTAGCGCGCGCAGATGTTGCGGATTCTGATGTAGGGAGTGAGGTGTCTGTCAGACGTCATTGAATTTTAGGTCATATAGCGGTACCTACTTCCACGGACTTTCATGAAATAATTTTGTCTTAATCTACCTTTAAGAAGCAGTGTTCTTGTGTTGTGTTGTGAGGATAAGACAGTGAGGGGTATTCCTTCTTACTCCTCAGGGTTGGGAATGCATTTTCAGTCTTAGGATTTCCATCTTAAGATTGCAAATATTTTTTGGTCTCAGGTCCCACCATTCTATAGAACACCCCTTGTGTGTAGCCAATTAACTGAATAAATATTTTGAATTTTGTATTTTATGGCCTACATGTGTGTTAATTTGCCTTCTCCATGTCAAAAAAAAAACTTACGTATGGTTTTTTATAGTTCATACTTACTCTACTCTTTTATTCATAGACGCTTAATAGCACGAATATGCTTAAAATAATGCTCTTGTCATTCTCTGTCATTGTGACATTTGCATCTGATAGAAAGTTACAATGCATGACTTTGCTAAAATAGCTTTATAGTTCGTTTATGAATAAGGGGGCTAGAGTCCAAAATGTTTTTACTCACAGACTGTGAGTGTATGTGCCCAGTACCTTAAAACCTGATAATTCTTGCATATTTCATACAGTCAAATTAAATAAATAAAGATACCGGTGCAAAAGTGGTCTATTCGTTGTATTCTGTCGAAAAGGAGTCGACGTGTCGAAATGAATCATTGTCGAGATAACTCGATACACCATGGGGTGGAGAGGAAGGGGACGCGAACAAAATATATGTGGAAAAACAAACGCGGGAAATATAAGTTTGGAATTAACATAATTTTGTTGCTGATGGTGACGTAATGTAAATAGTGACAGATTGTCAAATAGGTTTTTGTCAATTATGGAAAATATATACAATGATAATAAATACTTATATAAAGAAATAAATAGTTACTTAAATACATAGAAAACATCAAAATGACGTCCCTCTTACTGGACCTATTAACGTCTATCAAAATGGACTTAAAACGAACATGTCGTTCTTCTAAATTTACATCCCAAGAAAGTGACTCGCCAAAAGGAAATTACTCGTGGCCATTACACAAATATTTCCCTGTACCGGGAATCAAACCAAGGGCCACTAGCTTTGTAAACAGGGTTAGACCAATTAAGCTAACGAGTCGTCAAACAAAATCAAATTACATAATTAAAAGTGTGTTAACAAATCAACGTCAAATATGGTAACTTACAATACAATACAACAAAATATAAATCACTTTATTGTACACCAGATAAGAAAATTACAAAGGAATAGTACAATTAAATATAACACAGGTAAACAACAGGCGGATTAGCCACTGTTCCAGACATACTTAGTAGGGATATGGTATTATGGTGTCCAATTAAAATATTTAACACAGTAAGTAGGTGGTGCAGACTTTCACGATGAAAAAAAAGTACTAAATTACTAGAAAAAGTGATAAAGCAACTTAAGCTACCAAACTACGCCCTGGTAACCTCACTGGTTAATACTTCGTTCGGTTAAAACTATAATATTATAATTAAATATGTTCAATACTTGGACATCGAAAATAGAAGTTCATGACTCCGTCTGGAGTCAAACCTACGACCTTTGGCTTCGTTCGCAGTCGAATAGTTTTAACACTAAGTTACGGTTTGATTATTTGGGGCAACTCTGTAGATGTACATAGAGCATTTTTGCTACAGAAAAAATGTATAAGAGCTGTGTGTAACACTCACTACTTAGAACCATGCGGGCCTTTATTCAAAACAATAAAAGTATTACCACTTCCATGCTTATACATTAAACAGATGTGCATGTTTGTGAGAGAACATCCTGAATTTTTTGAAAAACAGATCTTCAATTACCCGAGATGCCGAGATCAACTAGGAATAGGAACAAATTGTTCTTACCACGCTCTAGAGTCAAGCTTCACAAAAATAACTCTTACTGTATGGCTATCCAAATTTACAACCAGTTGCCTAAGTTTATTGTGGAATGTCCTGTGAGGCAATTCAAGAGAATACTTACGAAATGGCTTCTGAATAACTGTTTTTACTCTGTTAAGGAATATTTTTCCAATAAGTCAAATATCTAGTTTCTCTCCAATTGAATTTAAGATTGTATTAATTTATTTTGAATCGAATATAATAATAAATTAATATCTTGACAATTATAATAATATGATTAAGTAATAGTAGCATTTATTTCTGTTGTAGATTAAGACTTTTGCATGCCAAATTGTGGCAGAACATATCCGTGTACCTACTACTGACATGTATATTTATAAGATCCGTGTATGTACTTGCAAATAAATGAATTTGAATTTGAATTTGAATTTAAGGCAATCCCTCTGTCTCTCTATTTCTTTCCCTCTTATCTGTCACAAGAATACGGGTAGCAACGAAATCCACATCAAGCCGACTTCCTTATAAACCTCGTAAACATCACAAAATTGTATCAAGCCCAAACAAAATAGAATAATGGCAAACAAGGGAAATAAGATTCCCTCCAAACAAATCAATACAATAGTAAATACATTAGTTTAGAGGCTGGATGCACCCGCGCCTTGGTACGTGACCTAATTTAGAAAAAAAAACAAAAGGATTTCGTTTACAAAAATAAATCACAGCCAAAGTCAAAGGAAAACTAACTTTCTGACTCTTCAAATAGAGTTATAGATAACTGCACAGATTATCGCGGGATAGAAGCGTCAAAGTCAAACAAATATAAACCTTTTACCATGGAAATAAAGGAATTTCAATGGTATAGAATAAATTTGGAAATCAGTTTTAGCGGTTGAATTTTTCATATTTGAAAAGCAACTCTACCACGTCAGTGTAAGGTTTAGATTGGCGATTGCTGAGTTTCAGGCTAGAAATTCGAGATGTCTGCTTTCGGACATTTTTCGAGATCGGTGGCGTTCGGATATTTTCGGCAATCTTCGGCAACCTTCGTCACGTTACGGCCATGTGAGGATAATTAGGTTAGATACTACTTCATTTTCATTAGGCGACGTGAAATGAGAGATGGTTACGTACTAATTTTCTAGGATGTAGTGACAAAATACGTTAAGTAACTGGATGCCTTTACTCGAATTATTTTTTGGAGCCTTTTTAATAATACATTAACCGTTGTAAGTCATAAATAAGTAAAGTCGTTTTAGAGATAATTAACTCGTTATTTTTAACCCCTGACGCAAAAAGGCGGGTGTTATGAGTTTGACCGTTATGTGTTATGTGTGTCTGTCTGTGGGTTTGTCTGTGGCACCGTAGCTCTTAAATGAATATGTCTTAGACAAAGTGTAAGCCATAAAGTTGTTACTTTTAGTGTAAATAACCAATATGCTTGATTTTTAAATAATAAGTATGAAAAATCATAATAATAATGCGATTTGCAAGTCATGCACATGACTTTTTAGGAAAGATTAAAATGTTTGTTTTTGTGTTTTGCACCGTTAAAATAATAACGACAACATACATTACCAAACCTGAAGAGCTTTTAGTAGTTTAATGCTGGTTCACAAGGGAACTGTAAAAAGTAGGAAAAAAATGTATATTATGCTTTTGTTTTACCAAATATCGGCCAGGACATTATTTCACAACAATTTTGCTCGATACACGAAACAAAAGGGTACCCTGCATATTATACTTCAGTCGAACAAAAGCGGTAAAAATTACCGAATCGTGCGGGAAATTCGGTAGATTTAATATATAATGTATAATGTATAATATAACGTATAATGTATAACACGCCCGGGGGATTATGGGCAATAACGTATTACAGGAGCGTCAGCAACGCAGGCTATTAAATATACATTTGGTTTTTATTGGTTGTTAATGTTTTATTTTAGGTTACGCTTTTGTTTTTTTTAGAAATAGATGATGAACTTGAAAGTTACTAACAATGCATAGTCTCATTTAAACAGCCTGACTAGTGTCCCACTGCTGGGCGAAGGCCCCTCATTTCTTCAGACATCTCTTGTTCTGGCTAATCCTTGCCAATCTGGTTTGAATTTATTTAAATTGTACTTATATCTTCTTTATTTTGTGGCAATCTAGGCGTATTATTGACCATAAAACCAAAATAGTATTCAAAAAGTAGGATTCGGATCACTATCTGACTAGATATTAAGCGATAACGTTATTTTAATACATTCATCACTTCCACAAATACAAATACTTATCATAGAAATTTACAAGCAAATTACAAGTACTTATCATAGAAAAGCGGGGTCCCTTGTCACGAACTTTTCACTACCGACGGGATATCTTTATCTCTATTACTTTTGCAAAAAAGGAACAACTTAACAAAACACCAGCAGGCCTTTCGCGTAAACACACTCGCAATCACAATCGTTTTCATTTTGAAAATCGAACGCTTGTCTGCATACAAAATGAAACCAATTGTTTTGTTTTGAAGCCGATCGCGATTGTGAGTGAGTTACGCGAAAGGCCTGCAGGTCGCTATCATTATGCTCTAGATTAAAGCTGTGTATTAGTATATTTAAAAGTATGTTTGTATTTTTTTATTTCAATAGCAGTCTCTGCTGACGCTACCACTTGAGCGTACCTACGAAAACTCGCAAAGTAAAATTGGGTAGTCATTTCACAAATTGCATCCGACCTACCTCCGGTGTATAATATTAAATTTATAAATGTGCGCTACATTTAATATACGCACGCATATTCAGCTTAAACGGATCAATCTTGAATATTACCGCTCATATCTTCTGGTTTAAATTTCGGGAAATTACAGTTTACTGGAGTGTTATAATATAATAATTTAAATGGGTTTCGGTTAAATCACGAAAGGTTTATTGGTTATTAATCGTTTTTGATATTTTCTGCGATTCAACGTTGTTGTCAGCCAAAACATGCCTACTGCTGGCCATAAGAAATGTATATTTGTTTAGGACTCATAGTACAGTCCTAGAACTTAGTTGTGGACTAGGACAATTTGTGTTTTTTATATGTAGCCTATCTGGGTCATATTCTCCGAAACAAGTAATACCAACTGCTTCAAACTATATGGGCAAGGTTGAGCGAAAGAGAAGCGTTGGCAGACCTAAGATATCATGGCTCGGGAACATACAGACCTGGACAGGCGTCGACACGGTTGATGAGCTGTTACGTTTGGCGAGAGATGGGAAGTTGGATGCAGAGCTGACTGCCAAACTTCAGTAGTGAAGAGGATTTTGAAGAAGAGAAGTATGTATTTGTAAAGTAGATAGCAATGTTTTGACCCGTCTAGCTAGTTTAGATATTTTTGTTTTATATTTTTTTCTTCTAAAGTATGTGTTAGACGTTTTTTGTTATTCTTTCTTTCAATATTTTTGCTAATCGTACAAAGTTTTCCCTATCCGGCTACTGATGAAAGAACATAATAATTATGTTTTCGGGTGTATACAGGCGTGGAAGTTGCCCAGTTATCTAGCCCGTTGTTTCCTATATTTCTAGTCTTCGTTAACATAATTGTTGATAATAATATTATTTACATCGCCAGAAGCTTAAACATTTCAGAATTTCTTAAAATTCTAACGTGAAATACTTACTACGTTTTAATAGGTTTGGTTTGATATAAATCAAACCTAAAAAAGTTACAGTTAATAAAAGCAATTACATGAGATAAGATAAAACTGGAAACGACCCTTTAAAGGGATAAGTTCGCCTTTGTAGATACCCATTGTGTTTCAGTTGCCTTTTTAGTTTGTTATTTTCTGTTTGTACAATTAACAGTTTACATACATAATTATAACCTAAAAAACAATGGTTCTCTATTGGATGGCATAAAATTATTTTTAATAATATTGTTACGCATAATTGCTTTAGCCGAAATAGCGATGTGCATAATCATCTTTACACATATATTTTTACGCATAACATTAAAAAGCAAAAATACAGAAAGCATAATCGTCATGAAGACTAACGTCAAATAGCATAAATACAAAAAGTCATAATAATAATTTGGCATCATTACAAAATGCATAACAGTATTGTCCTAAACAATAGTCATGTACAAATGGCACATAGCAATACAATTGCTATAGCGAAAGTCGTAGACGTACTACGAGAAAAGCTTCGCGGACCTCCTAGTCTGCGTTGCTTGGGCGCTTAGCGCCTAGATATCATATTACCTAACCCAAACTAATGTACCTAACGTGACCTAATTTAACCTTACCTAGTATGTAACAACGAAACTGTATTTTATTCATTTAGAAAACTGAAATAATGGTTAATGACAGATATAACAAATAGTCTAATACAAATTAGTCCAACTTAAATTATTCTAACAGCGTTATATGCCAAAGTATTATTATGCGACAGTACTATTATGCCAATACAAATTATGCCACATAAATTATGCGAAACAAAAATAGTCTAAAAAAAAATGCGATCCAAGGGGATCCCAAAAACAATATGCCTTACAAGAAATTATGGCAGCCAAGTTAGACCCATAATCATAACAGGCATTTAGGTTTTTAAACTGCCTTTTTATTAGACGTGCTACCGTCTCGTTATTCAACTACGCAACTTTTTCGTCGAAAGAACATCATTATTTCTGCCGAAACTTGCTCGTTTAAGTATCATTATAACAAGTTGTCTGCCAAGTTATTGTGTAGGTAATCTTGAAAGACGTAAAAAGGAGTACGTAAGGGGAACGAATGTTACAGATAAATGTATTATCTAGTTTACAAATAAGTTTGTTGTAAAATTAACATTTTGATAACAAGCTTTATTGTCACCGAGTGTACTTGTATTACTGATAAAATAATATTTATTAAAAAAATCGGCGTAAAAGGATTTTGTACCATTTTTGTAAGAGAGCCCCTGTAATTTAACATATAAGATTAATTAGCACATTTTATTGGAGATAATAAATAAATTGACGCTGTTGACTTAGTTGGTAGTGATCTTGCGTACGAAGCTAGCGTTCGATTCTCAGGCAGGGCAAATATATATATATATATATATATATATATGTTTATCAATGCTTACGTTTTCCTAGAGTGTAGTTTGGGACTAGGTAAATTTATGTGACATTATCCCCTGATATACATATTTTAAAGAGGTGTGTAATGTTTAGTATAAAAACAAATGGTCTAATTTTCATTTTACAAAACATGAATTGCATAATTTCGATCTCTATAACAAACCAACGATATAATGATCATGATGTACAAAACGAAATGCATGATTTCAAAAACTATAATGTTCATAAATTAAAATTTCATTACTATTAATGTGGTCACCGTTCTAACCTAACCTAACCTAATTTGAAGAAATTGACTAAAAATGGTTTATAATAGTTATTATAAATGAGTGTGTAGGAAGAGAGGACAATAAAGAGATCTCTCTCCAGGCGGGTGTTATGCCTGGGGACCGAAGTCCATTGGGATGAAGTTGGAAGTTGTATATATGTCATCTGACTGGAGAAACTTCGTTAGCGCGATGTAGAACACTTAAGTTTGCGCTGTCTGACGCTGGTGGCGCTAGCGAGGTAGCGAGTTGGTTGATACAAGTTGCCGTTAGATGTCGCTAGGTCGCCACAAGTGCTATATTGTTATTCGATAGTATGCCTAATGAATGTATACAATTGGTTTTTATGCTAAACGTTCATTATGCTTTTCGTGGTTAGTTAAATGAAATTATACAAAACGTTTTACACTAATTGAAGCGCAGCCATTTTAAGGTATACCTAATGACGATAAATATTAAATTATTTGGAGCGCCCGTGGCCAAGTTGCTTAGGGTGTTAACGCGTGATCGTAAGGGCCCAAGTTCAACCCCAGCGATGCCATGTACTAGCTCTTAAGCTGAAGACAAACATCATGAGGAAACCCGCAATTTTTAACATCTGAGTGTGTAAGAGGTATAATTGTATAAAATATCCTGCACGGTCGAAGTGATGGCACCCGCCTTGTTGAGATACATTTTTTATTTATTTATTTATTGAGGAAACCAGCCTTATCTTATTACATTGATTATAACATAGATTTAATCATAGGGCAATTATAGGTTACCACAGGATAGATATACATTAAGAGCAGAAGATTAAGTTCAGAAGTTATTTAGTGTGATTATAGATATACGTTTGTGTGTGTGTGTGTGTGTGTGTGTGTGTGTGTGTGTGTGTGTGTGTGTGTGTGTGTGCGTGTATGTGTGTGTGTGTGTGTGTGTGTGTGTGTGTGTGTGTGTGTGTGTGTGTGTGGTGTGTGTGTGTGTGTGTGCTTGTGTGTGTGCGTGTGTATATTTTAATTAATTGTACGTCTATTTCGAATATTGCATTTCTTACATTTGCCATAAATGTACCCTGGTGCGATGGCTGAACATGGCGCTATTGCGAGTGCGAAGCCCGGGCGCACGGAGCGCCAGGCCGGCCAGAAGCGCGGGGCGGTCCACCCCGCCGCGCACAATGTCAAACAACAGCCCCATGTCCAGTACGGAACGTCGTTCTTCCAGGGTCAACAAGCGGAACTTACGACAATTTTCAATTTAGGTAGCCTCCGCTTTTCTAGATTTATAACAGAGATGCCTTACAAACTTCCTTTGTATTCGCTCCAGACGATCCTTATAGGTTACATACTGCGGGCACAAAATCGGACTAGCGTATTCGAGTAGGCCCCGGAAATAAGCGAAGTAAAAGATTTTTAGACAAACAGGATCTGAAAACTGTTTACAAGAGCGCATTACAAACCCGAGGTTCCTAAAAGTCCTGTTTATAGTGTGGTCGATGTGCTCATCGTATTGGGGTGGGGTAATTGGTTTGAATCTACCTCCTCGTGCTCCACCCTGGTTAACGTCTTCCCATAAGTAATCTGCTCAAAGCGATTTGCACCGAAGACGGCTAAACGATTCTAACCTACATCGGCCCGCTGGATCTGCTCCTTCAGAGACTCCCAGCGTATCCTGCTACTAAGAGAAGAAAATAAATTAAATGCAAGCAAACGGACCTTCTAAGGACCATTTGACGAGGATTGTCGGACCTTCTGTCCGCATTCTCCAACTAAATATTGAGGGATCGTCAAGATCCAAATGTGACTACTTGGCCAGATTGGCAAATGACAATGACATAGATGTGATAGTTCTCCAAGAGCATCACATCGATGATATTAGTAAATTAGATCACCGGGCGCACATACCCGGCTTTAACCTCTTGGCTTACACTGTCGCCCATTTATGGGTCGGCAGTGTATTCAAAATTGACTTTAGTCGACTGTTTAGTTATAGACATTAGTAACGCCAATAACCTAGAATTAATAACGGTAAAGATTGCTGACAATAAATATCGCAGGATCTTCTCAGGCCGTACGACAATAATAATAATAATCGAACTACAGCTTGCTGTCCAAGAGCACTCCAAGATCCCGAACTTTATTAGTTCTCTCTATTACCACGCCATTGAAATTATAGGAGTGTATTAGTGGATACTTTTTACATGTGAAACTTTTTGGGCTAGATTTCATTAGGCTTCCTATTTACAAGTCATCAATGATCATCCTGGGGGTTAAATTTCAATTAAACCGCCCCCGTAATACCTAAAAGTCTAAGTCATGGGCAAAGCTGATTCGAGGCTATATTTAGTCTGTGACGTCATCAATTTATCAAAGCTATTTTAATCACCGTGCGGAATTCGTGACGTCATCAGTTTTCGCCTTTCGTTAACTAGTAACCTCTTGCATACATAAAGTATGTTCAAGAATAAATATTGAGCTATAGATATATTTCCTGTATGTAAGTTAGTTTTTGGGTTCCGTAGTCAACAAGAATCCCTAATAGTTTCACCATGACCGTCTGTCCGTCTGTACGCGGGTTAATTAAGAGACTCTTGGTACTGTAACAAAGCTGTAAATTGGCATAGTTACATTTAAATTACGCCGACAAAGGTGTAAAAAATAACTTAGATGAAAGCACACAATTACAACGAATTTATAAGGAAAATTATCAAGACTAGACTGGATTGGTTCCTGCTTGAGATACAGGCGACTAAAGTGTTTATACCTGGGAGCGCTTTGTTTCCCATAATTTTATTGGTCATAATGTAATTGTTGACATAATTTTTTATATCGCTGAAACTGTAAACTATTCAGAAGTCCTGAAATATCTAACGTGTAGACAAGGCTAGGTTAGGTAAGGTTTGATTTATAAAAATCCTGAAAAAGTAACAGTTTCTTTAAAAAAACACGTTATGACTTGCGATGATTATGACATTATGACTAAAAATAATTATATCAGTCAATATAGACCCTTTATACCTACCAAATAACTTTTAATAGAAAATTCGTTGGTACTTGTTGTTTTTCTAGATAGTTTTTTTGTGTTTGTATTAATGGCGTCGGAACCCTACTCTGAGTATGGTCCAACATGCCCTTGCCCTATTTTGTCAGGCATCGAGACAAACCTATCTGTGTTTTAACGGGTGCTAAATTTAATTTTACATTCAATAGCTAATTATTATAACTTTTAACTTTTGCCCGCGACTCCGTCCACGTAGAAGTCGTTTATCGCTGCCCCCTCGGGAACTGTCAATTCTTTTTGGATAAAAACTATCTTATGTCCTATTCCAGGACCTAACCTATTATGTGTGCCGAGTTTGATCCCGATTCGTTCAGTGGTTGAAGCGTGGTTGAGTAACAAACATCCAAACATACAAACTTTATAATATTAGTTAGATAAGATAATTACTATTGTATATTTTGACCGTTATTATTTCATGAATTGTATAGTATTTTAAAATTATTATGACAATCTCTATTGGTGAAATGATTTAATTATTAATCTTATTTTTTTATTAGTTTTTGATAATCATGATGAGGATTTTTAATTTTGACATGTAATGCAAACTTATATTATATTTTTTTTCATGCAATAAATAAACTATACTTAACTAAATTAATAACTATAAAATCAGACAATCGAACTAACTTTCCCACCAACCAGTATTATTTACTTATTCTGTAGTACTTAAAATGTAATAATACAATTTCCTCAATTCCTTAAAAATAAAACACAACCTAAGCGGCAATAATAATTCGGTAGGGTTGTCGCAGCCGCAAATTGCCGGCAAGGTCAAAGGGCCGCACCGCGCCGTCCCCAGCCGGCCGTTGCCAACCCTATTCCACTTTGAGGGTTCATAATATAGCAGGGAGTATAAAAACTAGTATTTCATGGACTAGATGTGCCCTACTTGAGTTTTCGTAGTTTTTATGAGATAGGAATTTGTGGGAATAGTACATTGTTGCAGAGGATAGAAAGTACGAAATTTTTGGACGAGTCATATAGAGGGCCGAAACGTAGTTGAGGCCCTCTAGTGCACGATTCCATAAATTGCACTTTCTACCGAGGCAGACATAGTGCTTTTCACAACTACTGAGAGGAAATATAATAAAAATTCATATTCAAAACTCAAATTCATGTTAATGTGACGTCACCGCCAATTTTACCATAGATCACTTTTTTTTTAATCTGGACCCCTATTCTCGTGGCACTCGAGATTAATAAACTAACATGCGAGATGAAAATGTCAACTCCATATAAAATTGTATTTGTTTCGCCATATCTCCCATGTAATTTCATCTCTAGTGGTTCGAGATTAGGGGCCAAGTTAGAATTACATTTAAAAAAAAAGCAGTGACATAGTTTTTAGTCTGTGTATCTTTTAGCAAAAATAAACCTAATATTTTACGACACAAAATGGTGTGTTCTAATTGGTCGATTTCAATTATGCATTTTAAGGAGCTATGACACAAAAATTTATTGATTAATTTTCATTGGTTCTTAAAGTTGGACAACAATGTTCTCGACCAATCAGCGAACACGCCGACAAAAACATTCTTGGTCTGTCCTTATAAGTGACGTTTTGTGGCCCCAAACAAGACCATCTATGGCCATATTTCCGAGCAGTGTTGTAAAAATGTTATAAGCTATTATGAAATTCCAAACGGTCTGGAATAAAAGGCTGAGTTCAGTCCTTATTCTGTTGTATGAAGTCATTCTGTCATCTATTAATTAATTTGACGACACGATAGCTTAGTTGGTAGTGGCCTTACGGAGCTAGCGGTCCCGGGTTCAATTCCCGGTATGGGCAAATATTTGTGTGATAAGCGTGAGTATTTGTTTCTGAGTCTTGGATGTTTTCTATGTATTTAAGTATACACTACGGGTACTACATAACGATATAGAGAAATATACAGGGTGCCTTTGACCTTGGGGCTTTAAATGCATGAACTACTCCTGAAACTGAACTTCTTTTGTTCTGTATACTGTACTAAATTTTTAATTTTTTCATACAAGTGAAATGTAATTTTCAATGTACGCGATCAAATTCTCCGTTTTTCTTTAGCCCTCGTACCAAGGAAATGTCGCCCCCGTACCATGAGATCGTGATTTTATGGCCGTGATATAATACAATGATTTTACAACTAGACTTTAACATCAATTAGTTATCTAAATTTAAGTTATTTTTTAATGTTGCAGAACAAAATAGTTCAGTTTAGCGAATAGAATCTATGGTTTCAGTTAAAGCCCCAAGGTCAGAGGTACTCTGTATATTTCTCTATATAAGTATTTATATCGTTGTCTAGTACCCATAGTACAAGCCTAGAGCTTAGTTTGGGGCTAGCTCAATTGGTGTGACATTGTTCCTGATAATATTATTATTATTATTAATTAAGTCGTTATTGTGTGTCACTAAACTCACTACTTAACTATGCTATACTATACTATGCTCAATTTTATGATGTCGAATACATTTTTTGTCATTAATTTGTCATTTTGTCAAATAATACTTCTGTTATGAATGTTATGAGTTATATATTTAAAAAAAAAACAAATTGACCTCACTTTCGGAATTATAGTACAAGAGATAATATCGTAGTTGAAAGTGGTATTATGTGTTCTGCTTTAGGGTGATGGAACCAGTAATGGACAAGGCACCAAAGTTTGACACTTGATTCATATTTTACAGAAGATAAGGGTTATTCATTTGTTTTTAAACAATCAATTTACGACCGTATGAAATTAGAATTAAGAGTGAAGTGTCCATTACTGGTGCCTGTCAGCTAAAAGTGTTCATCATTGGTGCCGTCATGCTATGTAACAACTAAAGTACTTATTTTGATTTTGCAAAAAAGTTATTGCATAGTTTTGAATTGTATAATAAACCAATTCATAATTTTAAGAAACATTATGGCTTGTACGTTAAAAAGTAGACAATTCTCGCGTATTTGCCTACTTCTAATTTTGTCACAGTTCTAACCTTAACGGATGTACATAATTAAGGCAATTTAATTGGAACTGTGTTGCAATAAAAATAAGGTTTATTTTCCTATCTTCATAAACTGAAAATGGCATTATCGAACATAGGTAATTGAACTTTATTGCCTCGCTGGAAGATTCAAAGTCCCACTTACAAAAAACTCCCTGTTTGTAGTATGGTGGGCCTTACGAGGTTAAATAACCTACTGAGTGAATAATTGTTATGGTAAATGTGTGTTATGTTATTTGAACACTTGCGAGATAAAATTAAGCAATTAGTTTTTATGTTAAACTTTTATTATGCGTTTCGAACATAATTAAATGAAATTATGATAAGATATTTTATGTAAATTAAGCGGAACCTATTTTTTGATGTTATCACTTATATAAAGTGACAAATTCATTTTCCTATTTTTACACATTCCCTATATTTTCTTAGAAAAAATCTCAAAAATAATTTGAGTTGAAGCTCCATTTGAAACATAAGCTTTAAAGTATCTAATACTTTCGAATTGTTGATACGTAGATTAAAAAAACATAATAAAAGAAGGAAATGAAATAAATATTTATTAACAAAGGCAAAGATCATTACGGTGATTAACAACATGTTTTTTTAATTAAAAACAATCGGTAAAAAACAACTGCATAAAGCTTCATCAGAAAACTACATTTTGAATAAAACACAATTATTTTTATTTTCATTAAAAATGTTTCCTGTTAACCGGTTAAAATCTTTAATCCACTCACAATGGCAGCGGAAATCCATCCGAGCCAATTAAAGCACCAGCATATCGCTGCCAGTCGGAATGAAGTCATATAATGCTCTCACAACTAGTCAAAGGGGCACGGGAGATAAACGGCCAAGTTCCTAGTACAATATATAATTAATCCAATAAGGCTGGTGCAGCGGCTGAAGCGGCGGAAAACATTAAAGTAGGCAAATATACTTGGCCCAGAATATAATTTTTCTCAAAAATGATCGGAAATGTTGACATTACTATCTACATAATGAGACGCGAAGTACATAGTTTACTGACAGTTCTCAAATTAAAAAAAAAAAAACATTGCGCGCTCGCTACACAAGCCCGCAATGTTGCATACAAATTCCATTACTATCTAGGTTGTAACTTTTTAGAAAGTGAAAAAGCCCATACTAAAATGATGGCACAAGTCTTATACATCCAAATTTTATTCGAAACATAACTTTTTTATCTGTGTCTGGAATAGCTTATGTTTTTTTTAAAACAAAGCTTGCGTTTCTCCTTGTCATAAACAAAAAGGCGGTAAGGAGTGATGGTTTTTTCACATGAAGTTTCTGTTTGTATGCAATTTAAAAAATGAGTTCAAGCGATGAAGATTGTACTCCAACACAATTTTTTTTTGGGGTTTTTTAGAAAAGCACTATATTTGCCTCGGCAGGAACAGCAATTGCGGGCTTCGTATTTTTAAAACCAATACTCGGCCCGCAATTGCCTACTTCCATGCCTAGGCAATAATGTACTATTATTCCACTTGACGTCGAGACCCTCGGTCCGTGGGGTCCTAGCGCTCTAAGCCTTTTTAGGGAATTGTCAAAGAGACTCATCGACGTCACTGGAGACCGAACAGCTGGCAGTTTCCTCGCTCAACGAATTAGTTTAGGCATTCAACGAGAAAACGCTGCCAGCATCTTTGGTACAATGCCGCAGGGACCATTCGTAGCTTTAAGGGTATAAAGCTACGAATTATAAACGTGAAGTAACCATGGAGTAGCTAAAGCATGCTTTGTCCTTATCTGTCAAATTCAAATGTCTCAATGACAGATAAGGACAAAGCATGGTTTAGCTACTCCGATTACTCCACGTTTATAAGTAAGGGCATTAATGTTTTAGTTTATTTTTATATCTTAGTTTAAGTCTTATTTAAGCCTATTTTTAGTTTTAATTTTCAGTTATTGTTTTAAACTTGATGTCGTTTTTGAAAAAATATGTTTTAAAAGCTATTATTATCTTTGCTAATTTAAGTATTTTATGACCTCAATGAAACATACAGTCACAGTACAAACAGTAGTTCATCTCCAAACAAAGGTATATCGCTTGCCTGCATGTGTGCGTGCCTCGAACGTACGCTTCGCGAGCCACCACAAGCCAACTCAATAGGACGGACCGAGCCGGTTTAGTCGGGGCCGGGCCATGGCCGCGTTTGGTTGCGTCCTGATTAAATAGCGAGCTATTTTTCTATTTATACTCTGGTACAGTACAATAGGTCTTGGAAACGAGTTTGATTAAGAGCGGTAGAGTCCCTTAAGCGCCTATAAGAGTCAGTAAGGAATAAGTATTCCTATAAGCTAGAAATGTAAACAAAACATTACACTAAAAAATGCCCTAATCGTAGGGCAATGATTATGAGCAGAGATCGGACAATTGGGTGTCATTACTCGCTATAATGTGGACATGACTCCAAAGATTTTAATCAAACAAATCAAATTACATTAATTGATTTCTTACCTGAACTTTAATCTTGATCCTTTGCAGGACAGTAATAAATAAATAATACAAAGACGCGAGGAGTGGCCATTAATAATCTACTTAAGTCTGCTCCACTAACATCCGTAGATTGCGAAAGAGCTTTTCACCTCTTGTTTATTTTAGCCGTGAAAAGGAATAAACTAACCACGGAAAAATTATGGAAATTACTGTTTATTCGCTACACAATAACAAGTCTTTGTAATATTTATTTATTACTGCCTTGCAAAGGATCAAAATTATTTTTAGGGTAAGTAATCATTTAATGCAATTTAATTTGTTTGATTAAAATCTTTGGACTCATGTCCACATTTTTGCGAGTAATGACGCCCATTTGTCCGAGCTCTGATTATGAGTAATGATAATGACGAAGTCTCAAGCAAATGCTAGTAAGAAAAAAAAATGATTGGCATAATCTCGCTATTGGAATACTATTTACGATGCGCTTCGCTGCGATCTTCTTCTAGGTTCTTCTGAAGTTTAACCAGCAACTTTAAAAAAGCTGTTTTTAAACTTGGCTGATATTTAAAGTCCCGTTTTTACGGAATTAAATTTAAGCGGCAGAGTGCACCGGGGCTCCATTCGGAAGGGTACCAAAAAATAAAGTTTAGTTTTTTACGAGTATGTAGTAAAGTCATTTTTGAGCGAGGATTTATAACAAGTCCACGCTTGTTACAAAAACGCTCTGGAAACTTTTTAAAAGTCAATTGTAGTTTTATTGAAACTTTATAAATTAATGTTTAGAATCAAGAACAAAAATACCAAAATGTATGCAAAGCTGTGTTTCTTCTCTTTTTATTGTTTCTCCTCTTGGATCTAGCCAAAGTTTGATTGGCCTAATACAAAACTAAGCTTCAGACTTGTACTTGATATTTGTCAGCAGAATAAGCAGCTAGCCGAAATCATTCCGTCATTTTCATTAGTTTCCGCTCCGTAGTAAATTTATTTAATTATTATATTTGGGACCGGAGTTATAGAGTGGTGACCGTAGACTGAAAACCGAAGAGAACCTTCCCAAAAGCAAAGGAAGAGTTAGCAAAACTCTTCCTTTGCTTTTGGGAAGCTCCATTAAAAGCTTGTGAACACTAGGACGGACCTCACGGAGAATCTCGACAAATAACCAAATAGTATCTGGTGCCGAAACCCTGTTTTTTTTGCCAGCATCTTTGAAACTATGCCACGATTTAATTAAGCTATTTATTTGTATGTTAATTTTTTTTAATAAACTATATTACATCAGCAACATGTTATCTTCTGTATTAGTCCACGTTATAAACGCACCCCGCTTTTTACCGCCGCGCCCTCCAGTATTTAATCAATGCAGCCCTCATCAATTAAAAAAGATCATATCTGCTACTAACGACCTCTACCAATTCCTACTCTGTACACTTACGAACAAAGTCGCAATTACAGTAAAACCTCTAAAATAGATATGCTATTCTTTGTAAATAGCCGTAATCAATCACGACTGCCCAACTAAAACCTGATTTTATCAATGATTGCCGTAATGTGACCGGGTTGTGTAACCAATACTGCCATTAGTAAACCTTTGTTATTAAACTGATCGCTGAAGAATATGAATAGAATTCCATCTAATTATCCAATCAGCCTAAACCAACTCACTGTTGGGTAAAGAAGACCTTATCAAGCCCCTCTCCTCGGTTCTACGCTAATCGCATCCATCGTCTCCCCGCCGTTTTATGGATGTCGTCCACGGATGCTGATTTGGCACATTTTTTACTATCCGAAACGTATTTGGCATAACATACTTCGTTTAACATTGCTTCGACGAATGATGACACCGTAGAAAATATGTTTAGTATAATTGGTAAGCACAAGATCGGTCTGAGTGGAGAGCCTTGGGGGAGGCCTATGTCCAGCAGTGGACGTCTTTCGGCTGACATGATGATGATGATGATGATGATAATTGGTAAATATCTGGCCGGTAGATCGATTTTTAAATGGCAAGCAACATGGGTCGGGGCTGAAGCAACTCAGATAAGTTAGGGTGTAATCATTATGTGTGTCCAATATAACAGCTATCATAAAACTTTAAACTGATATCGAAAGTACGTTACCCAATGAGTAAAATCATATCACTAAGTTTTTTTAATAAAACCAGAAATAAACCAAATATTAACTTAAAACCCTCCCATGCATTCAGCACGCCGTTCGTTGAGGCTTTAGTTTAAAAGGCCTAGTTATTTCACCATTATCATATGATTCATGTTTTTTTTATTTATCACAGTTTATTCGTGTAAATTATGAATCTTAAACAGTTTTATCTGCAGGGATGGTCAAAATTTATTCGAATGACGAATAACGAATAAGAATAACCAAATTATTCGCGAATAACGAATGAAATTCTCGAATGATTATTCTTATTCGAATAAATTATTCGTGGAATAATTTATTTGCGAATAATTTATTCGTTGAATAAATATTTACGGAATAATCGCCTGAACACACTTAACGACTACACCCTGTATAAGCCGCGAATATCTCGCTGCCTTGTTTTCATTCTTGCTTGCATGATATGTTGAAAACGAATAAGCCTATTTCAACACACGAGATTTCGTTAGATTCGTCTTACCCTCGCAAGTATCAGTGAGTTTATTTAAAAAATGATATTTAAAACGAGTTCAAAAATATGTAGCATAACATGGGTATTCATATAAATAGATGACCATTAAAAAAAGTCGGTTGGGTTTCAAATGGTAGCTTTTTGTTAAACCTTTTCATGAAAGGAACCCGTCAGTCGCAGTCTCAACAACCCAACCCCAAGGTTACCTTTATCACGGCGGATAAGCATAAAACATCCGTCATTCTCGCACTTACGTACTGGTCAGAAAGTGACAGATGCTTTATCCTCGTTTATCCACATGTATCAATGCGAGAATAACTTACCCGAATGCGTTTTGGACATTTTGACACACATCAATGGCACAGTCAAAAGTATTCATGTTTCAAATTCAAATTCAAGTCATTTATTGCGTGTCACATTACGTTACAACAGGTGGAACTATAACTACAGGTATACATGTGACGCCCTGCGCTCGCACAGCAACATGAGAGGGCTACTACCCGTTTAATCATCATTATTCTAAATTACATTTTATATTTAAATTATACATATTTAATATTGCACACTGTCTTGGCACAAATGAATACAAATTATGAAGCCAATTCTTACAGTAATCATTAAAATTATACTCGTATTGTATTTATTCTTAATCTAGGGTCATCTAAGTAACTATGTCATTATTGTTTATACAGCCATCGCGTTCAACATGTGTATGTAAACACTTTACTATACAAAACACAGATTTTTTTTGTTAGTTTCAGTATGATTATTGGGTTGACTGGTAGAGAATGCCATTAGGCATTAAGTCCGCCATTTGTATTTTTTTGGGCAATAAAGCTTAAATAAATAAATAAATTCAAATTGATTTTCTGTACAAAATTATAATTGACTTCTTCTTCTAAGAGCGTTGGTGGTTTAGTGGCTTAAGATACTCGTGGTCGTAAAGTACCGAGTTCAAACACAAGCGATCGCCATGTACCATATTTTTTTTTTATAACTTAAGTAACTTAAAGTAACTTCAATAAGAATTAAAGAATACAAAGAGTATAATACTCTTTGTATTCTTTAATTCTTATTCTTGTGACGACGCGTTAGCCTAGTTGGAAGTGACCCTACTGCCTACGAAGCTAGCGGTCCTGGGTTCAAATCTCGGTAAGGGCAGATATTTTTTGTGATGAGCGCGAATATTTGTTCCCGAGTCATGGATGTTTCTATGTACTTATTTAGGTATACATTTCTCTTTATAAGTATTTATATCGTTGTCGAGTACCCATAGTACAAGCCTAGAGCTTAGTTTGGGACTATGTCAATTGGTGTGACATTGTCCCCTGATATTTATTTGTTTATTTATTTTTATAGTAAAGAACAACATCGTGAAGAAATCTGCACATTCAAACAGCTGAATGTGTTAGAGAGTAATTTCCCAAAATATTCTAATGAGTTTAAAGTGTATCCAAGAGAACCCATCCGTCTCATCTTGAAATAACCAAGCACATTTAATTATACCCTTAAATGGTATTTCTACTCATTTTCATATCCACGCCATAAAAAACCAAATAAAAGGTTTTAAAGACATATAAACATAAATTATATTACAATAATATAAACCAATCACCACCCGATTGAAACCGCAACGTCATTCACAGCCTAACCCCAACATGCAGAGCCAATCCAAAGCAAAAAAACATAAGTAACGATCGAAAGCTTTCTGCTCTGAACCACACAAGCGTAATTAAATTCTCGATTCTCTCAGTTGCACGCTTTAGCCTTTTTGCCACATTGTGAGAAATGAGGGATTAGGGTTTAGTTATTTATTTATTTAATCTGTACCTATTACACAAAATAATACACTCAATATACAAAAGGCGAACTTAATGCCGTAAGGCATTCTCTACCAGTTAACCTTTGGGCAAAACAGAGATTGTGGTGGCGGTGCAACATAGGGTTAGTTTGCGATACGTTCTCCCACAAAAACGATCAGGGTCCGTGACTATCAGTATATCTACATAATTCCTAAAGAGCATTAATTCCATCGAAACTTTCACATTACACTACAACGGGCGGCGAACTACCTTTATAAAACGAGCCAAGTCCTGTAGATAAGCTCAGTATATCATAGTGTTATTAAAACTTTAGTCAAATACCGACGTTGCGGCGGAGTTGCGGGTAGTTCGCGCGTGTTATTATTGCAGCAGTGGCCAAGTCACAGTGCGGTCACAGTCGCAGTATACTTTGACTTCTACTTACTTCTAGAGGAGAAGCGAAATCATGGCTTTGACTTGTATTCATTACAAGAGGTAAGAAAAGTTTTCTTTTTCTTACGACTTGTATTTCTTACAAGAGGTAAGAAAAGTTTTCTTTTTCTATTTTACAACTGTTAAGCCTCGATTACATTAAGCGAGTTAACAAGCTACAAGCCAGCGAATTCGCTAGCAGCTTTTAAACTCGCCCAGTGTCATCGGCTTTTAGATTGTAAAAAAAATGAATTCGCTGGCTTGTATAGCTTGTAAACTCGCTCAATGTAATCGAGGCTTTAGTAGTGGGCGGCGGAGGCGGATGAGCAAGCGCACGTGGCAATCGTACGTGAAATTTTAACCGATTTATAAAATAGAAGATTCTTAATTCAACGGAATCTTTTTTCAAATAAAATAATTAGTATCACTTCTTCACGATGTTTTAGAACAGCATTGCATGCCTCTGAAAAATCGGGGATTGCCTTAATCGTGTTTTAGCAGGCTTCGCTATGCCTTGGCCTGCTATCAACCTCGTACGGCAATCCCCTATTTTCCGGCCCTCTTCAAAAATTTACCACATTCCCCGTCTGGCAAGAATTTAAGAGAAATATTAATCGGCAATCGGAAAAGATATCTTCGAGCTTGACCGGACACTCGGTCTAGAATAGTCTAGATCATTTGATAATACTATACATAACTATATAATTTCCAAGCATCACTGCGTACTTGATAATTGTCCATCCCAATACATTTCCCAATATCCATAGGCTTTCCTGCATCCCAACGATTATCTCAATTCCCGTCTCCGACACTCAAGATTGAAATCAATCTCAAGTGATTCGGTATCCAAGATGGACTTGCCCGGACAGTTGGCAAGTCAAGCAGCAAGTAGCTCGACTTAGCACTATCTTAAATTGCACCTGCAACTTGCCAACTTATTGATTGTAGTTGGAGACTTGAAATCAACAGACTGCGCTAAATTAATTTCAGAACTTGAATGATTTGATTGAATAACTTTAGCTGTATGGAAACTTGAGCTTACATACAATTAAGGTGGATTAATTTTGAAGGTAGAGTTTTTTTTGTGAAATAACAATGCATTTCTGATTGATCAGAGAAGTTTTAATGAAAAAGCAAACAAATTGAAAGTTAAACATAAGGGTTTATTTTATAATATTTTAGAATAGAATAAAAAAAGAATAGAAAATATTTATTCAACACACACAGAACAAAAACAATAGAAAAAAATAATATATAAAGTAAAAAGAGGATTTTCTACCCCTGATTGCATAAAAAAGTTGACTTAAAACGTCATGAATACTTCGTAATGCCGTACTGGGGTGTGATTCTCTCAAAAACGCGGTCGGACGAACGAACGAGTGAATGTCGCAGCGGCGAGTTTAAATAGTCCCGTCAGAGCGAACAAAAAACACATTTTAGCACGTGCATTCTCAATTAGGCTGCCTTATACGTCCGACCGCATTTTTGAGAGAATCACACCCCAGAGCGTAAACATTTCAATTATACTTCAGCTTTTTGAATCGCCTTTGCTATTCGAAAACGTATTCAACACCTTACCGTAGAGCACAAATCCCTAAAAGAGACTCACGTTTTTATACTAGGTATTTTACTCCTGAATGGCATGGCGATACGATAGCCAATGGAAATATTGTATGAAGGACACGGGACGATGATTCCAATTTTTAAATACCTTTTCGATGACGATACGTTTATTTTACTTACTGGATAGAAGCACTTTTAGCTGACAGGCACCAGTAATGGACACTTCACTCATAATTCAAATTTAATACGATCCTAAATTGATTGTTGCAAAACAAATGAATAACCCTTGCCGTCTGTAAAATACCTAATAATCAAGTTTCCATCATTAGTTCTTGTCCATTACTAGTTCCGTCACCCTAGGTGGAGTATATTTATAGGAAAAATATTATTAAATATTTTTGCTGCCTGTTTTTGTGGCATTGGATTGAGTTGATCAGGGGCCCGTTCCAGAAAGCCATTCTGCAACTCTGCACTCTGCACTTTGCAAATCCAAGATAAAGCAAAGAAAACACTCTGCGTAATTTGCAAACTCTGCAAAGATTCTAATCCTATAAGATACTTTGCAAATCCACAAATCCACACTTTGTATTTGACTCTACCTCTTCAACTCTGCAATAGCTTTGTGGAACAGAAATACGTTTAAAGAGTGGGATTTGTGGAGTGCAGAGTTGCAGAGTGGCTTTCTGGAATGGGCCCCAGGACTACTTTGAAGTATGTCAAGTAATCTTGACAGTCAGTGTATGTATGTATTTGTATGTATACCTATTAAACAATTTTTTTAATTACAAAGTTTTTAAGTTTCTAGATGTAGAATGGTGCCACTATGACATTGTAAAACCATGTGTTTGACACTTCTTACGGCTTGACTTATAACGTCACTGTGACACAGTTCTATGGTAGGTCAGGGTTCCATTGGGCTGATAGTACAGATATCTAACCATATAATAGACCTAGGGGCTTAATATGACTGCGTTTATTGCGTGACGAAATGTGGATAAAACATCCGTCACTTTCTGACACGTGTACACGTATGTAAGTACAACAGTGACGGATGCTTTATCCACATTTTGTCACTCGATAAATACTAGGCACGCTGGTCTGAAATAAATCATTTGAATATTCAGTAGAGTGTTACAGTTTTACATAAAACGAACCTACTGCTTATTTCCCCGTTATGGCCACGAGGCAAGTGTTTAGAAAATTGAGAAAGCCGGATCTGCGTAAAATTGAATTTGTGCTCAATCCAAAGCTTATATTAAGAAGCTTTCCCACATATAGCTCGTTTATAACGAAGATACGTGGCGAATGTGGGACTACCGCGGACTCATTTATACAAGGAATGTAAATTGTGGCGTGGGCTGTTACTCGAGTTAAGACTCCGTATAATTTGAAGAGTGGTGTAAGATGTTTTGATGGGAAATTCATTTTATTATTCGTGGGATTTTGTGACGAATGCTGGAAACTGAACCGTTCTAAGATGACTTTGCTGCCCGTTATGTCCGTGTTCCCCGTTGGTTTGTCAAACCGAAACTATTTTTCCTGAAATGGATAAAATTATCTAGCTAAATTTTGGAATAGTTTTAGTATTCAGTAGTCTTATCAATTGAAATTATTATTATAATGTCGTTTTCTTTTACTATACATAGGGTACCTAACTAAAGTGAATCCTTTTGCGAAAACTGCAAATTATCAGTGAAAAAAAGGTCTCCCTTTAATTTACAAAGTGTTACAAAAATAACCAAAAAAGGAAAATTTAAAACGACCTCGTTTCTTAAATTTATAGACCATTTTGACCACTAAATTTTTATAAAATTTGTATTGAGTATTGTGAAATTTTTGAACTTAATTTGGCATCACAGGACAACCTTGCTAAGCCAATATCCAATCTTAACACTATAACATACGATCTAAATTACCTTTTTCTGCTAGCGCGCCGCCGAAGCCGAGCAGAGCGAGCAATACCAACACGGGCGCCATCTTGTCACTGTCACGACACGTCACTCGCACATAACACAGCTACACACACTAACACATGACGTCACCTGAGGAAGAAGAAAAAAAAGTTAGGCATGTACTTATTAAAAAAAGCATTAAATAACCAATCTAAAATCTATAATTCGGCAGAATAGTTTTACTGATAAAGTTTTGCACGTATGAAATTTGATGAGGATGTTATTAATTATTATGTCTGTCAAGTTTACGTCATACCGTGAAATTTATCCAATATCGGAAATTACATAAAGTTATGGTAAACATCAAACTATTAAACTATAAAATTACAATGAACGTTAATTTTTTACATTGATTAGCAACGCAACTCGTACTGTTGCAACAATTGAGTATGTGTAGCTGTCAAACTTATCGTTTTGGGAATGTCACTTTAATTTTATTTTTTATTTTTTGGAAACGCATTAAGAACTTGGCAGTAAACTACAGAGTTCATTATCAGGCACAGTATTGTATTTTAACCAATCGAATACCTATTTCAAATGCTTGATGAACTTAAAGGTGAATTTTTTTGAAAACTTCAATTCATATACGTAAAAATTATATCTAAGAGTTGAACTCGCGTGGAGAGGGTTTAGGGTAAATTTTAGGCTAAGCAGTTTTGGAAATCAGTGGAATGATAAATTTTCGTCTTCTTTCATGAATCAAATCAAAACTATTTATTTTACAATAATAACAGAAATATATCTGACATCCTCATAACGAGCCCTTTTATTTGATATATAACAAAGTAAGCTTTGCAAATTATTATTTTTTTATTTCATAATTTGTACCCCGTAAATGACTCTTATTTAAAAAAAAAAATTGCACATCTGTGTTTGGGTCATAGGATTACACCATCCTACCAAATTTCTCCTGATTTGGTCCAGTAGTTTCGGAGCAAATTGGCTGCGACAGACGGACGGACAGACAGACGCACGAGTGATCCTATAAGGGTTCCGTTTATTTTTAATTTTTTGTTCGAAACCCTAAAAAAAGACTCATTAAGACGTCACCCTGTTTTTCACATGGCCCTTTTTATTGTGTTACGTGTGAAATGTAATACCCGAATAGTTCCCCTTATGGGCATTCCCGCTCAGAAGAGCCCAAGGGTTGCATACTTTCAAGCATTTTCATGGGAATTTTTACCCTTAACGCTTCAGTGCCACGAAGGCTAAATCGAGTCGGTTTTGTGTGAATTTTTGGAAGTGTGGTAGCGAATATGGAAGCCAGAGAAAATGTTTGTAGTAGAGGACAAGATTTTAAAATTGGAATTAATTATGTATGTAATCTTCTACGTATTAACAATTCCAAGATAATATTCACATTGGTATAGTTAATGAATAAATATGAACTTATTCCATGTGGGATTTCTTCCAGTTAACCTTGGAGTAGTTGATACCGATCTGTGTCAAGGTAACAAAGGTACCTAATTGTTTTTTAAAGTCTATAGTTCACATAGAGCTCTTTATATCCTTTGCATTAAAAAACTACAGTCTTTTTAACGAGTTCCAGAAAAAACACAAAAGCAGAATGTACTAAAATAAAATTAATCATAAATTTTAATTTTCCATATGCTCGTAGAGCTTTCACTTCAAAAGGTTATTCATTGCTTTGTAATATTAATCGTGCTGAAACTACACTGACGGACTCATGATTCAGGAACTATGTCAGTTTGTTCGATAGTTGTTGCAGTTTTCCGTGAGTACAATATTATTCACGGTAAACCAACACACTACATTACACCTCCTACGGCCCAGCATATAAAGAAATTCGTCAATGAAATATGAATCTACTACGAATGACATAAAGTCAATTTTCCAATTTCATCTTATGTCATAAAAACAAAAGAAATTACACTTGTCTCAAATATACTCTGAAATAACGGTTTTCCCATTGAAACACATGGACGGAGAATGCCTCTTTACTCCTAGGAGTAAAAAAACCATATGAAAACACTTTCCGTCCATGTCCATATTGTTTTTTCAAAAGTGCTCTCTATTGCATATAAAATCGAAAGGACCATGAAAAAAATCCCGTACACCCAACTTGTGGCGGCGCAGTGAGGGGCGGCGGCGCGGCGGGGCTCTGCGAAGCGGCGGCGGCGGGCGGCGGCTCGTTGTGCGCAAAACTATCTTAACTAATACTCGTATGACGCAAACAAAATTTGTATTTAATATTCTCTCCAAATTTGTCAAAGGTTTTAAAAAATACTTATAATCATTTGTATAATTTCCTCGCATTGTTTGAGAAAAGCATTATGTATGCCTCGGTGGAAACGAGGATTTCCTGACTCGTATTTTAGCAGGCCTCGCTGTTGCTCGGCCTGCTAACCACCTCGCCAGGAAATCCCTTACTTTCCGCGCCTAGGCAACAATGTACTATTACTTTCTTTGCACTAGATCTTTATTTGAATGGCCGTATTTTGTACCAGTTTTAGTACAATGAACCTCAGGAAGTGTAAGCGGTATTTTCTGACGATTTAGCTACAAATTAAGAAAGAGCAAGGATATAAGTACGTTTTTTATTCCTGTTACTATAATAATAAAATCGTTTAACATCCTTGTGATTCTCTTTCTACGATACTTAATAAATGACGGGTACGTCACAATAATAAGTGATTTCAAAAAATCATGCTGCTGAATTTACCAAAAGCCAGAATTTCATAATTTAAAACATAACTTTTCTACTGACAATTTCGTTTTCTTATATTACTTGTAGGGATCCACTAAACAAATCTTTATGTAGCGATAAAATTTTGCTGTTCATAATGCGGCTCCAACATAACGTAGATTTAGATTCAAAATACCGGACAGAAAATACGGAAAAAAAACCGCTTTTTTTGAAGTAAGTTATTAATATTAATTATTGTTATTTTTTATTTGGCTTTTGATTTCCGTATTTTTACCGAGCGGTACCAACGGAAGACCAGCGTTGGCTTCACAACCAACACATGCTTAGAGGGGACCATTTCGCAACAATACTATCTCTCGTCTCTTTTCCCTATTGTTATTTTATTTTTATGTGTATTTGTTGTAAATAAATGTTTTTCATCTTTTTTCACACTTCTAATAATTACACTTGATAAATTCAAGTCCAGTCTTACATCTTTTTCCTTCCAATAGCCTTGATTAACAAGCAAAAGAGACAGGATGCATCGGATCCGCTTCAACTGATCTATATTTAAGGTAACGCGTGTGTTTGCGCATAACCGCGGTATTATTAAACGGTGACGGTGCGCGCGCGCCGGATTATTCGCAGCTGATCTGCAGCTGGAACCGCTGCTTGTTCGTTTGGTTTTTGATTACAACTCGTTTAAGAGAACAGAGAAAAATTATCACGAGAACCGGTTTTAACAGGTTATAATTAAATTGGGTCTATATTGGCTGCCATGATTATGAATAGTCATAGTCATATTCGACATTTATTGCTTTATGTTGTACATGAGGTCTTAAAAATACAGTAGGTAGATTCAATATAAACCCTGCAAGGGCACTGCAACAAGACACAATAATATACTTTGATACATATCTATTTAGAAAGTCCCATTTACTTTATTATATGTATAACAAGTGAAATTTAATAATAAAAGGCTAACAGATTAATTCACTCTTCAAACGCAAAAAACTCTTCCAAATTATAAAAACATTATGAAATTAAAAAACTCCTTATGCTATTACAAAATATAGTCTCTTTTCTTATATTTTTGATTGTAAGAGGTATTTTATTGTAAATTTTCACAGTTATATGATGTGCTCCAGAGCTAACAACTTAAAAAAAAGAGCTAAAAAAGGGGCTTATTTTGGTAAAAGAGCTTATTAACTTATTTCTCCTTCTGAGGTTAATTTGACATTTATTATCTCTTTCTTGTGAGCTTTGTGATTTCGAACAAGTCTACATATTTCGTAAATATACATAAACACCAATATTAGGATATTTCAACGAGTAAAATGTGCCCTGCGAGTATCTGTTGGTTTAATGGAGTTTAGTTCTTTTTTTAAGTTTGAGTATTTTTAGTCATAATGTGTTTTAGGCCATTATTATCACCAGTCATAACGTACGTAGCGGTCCCGGGTTCAGGGTTGACGACACGCTGGCCTAGTAGGTAGTGACACTGCCTACAACGCTAGTGGTCCTCAGTTCAAATCCCGGTAAGGGCAGATATTTGTGTGATGAGCCTGAACATTTGTTCCTGAGTCGTGGATGTTTTTTTATAATTTAAGTACGTATGTTTCTCTTTATAAGTAATTATATCGTTGTCTAGTACCCATAGTAAGCCTAGAGGTCAGTTTGGGACTTGGTCAATTTGTGTCATTATTCCTCTGAAGATTCATTACAGTTTTAAAACAAGCTAACTCAAAATCGCTGCTTTAACTGGGACTATTGTTTTCCAGTCGGGCGCCATTACTGTCAAGTTAACAAGAGCAATCATAACTAACGTTGACAATACGACAGCAATAACGCTGAAGACCAGCTCTGGCGTAACAGCGGCACATGCTGAGTTGGGACCGTTTCACAACAACTGTTTTTTCTTTCTTTCTTTCTTTCTTTCTTTCAATTGATGTAAAGTCAATACTACGCTACGTGACATTTCTGATCCAACATGAATATTATTGAATCTTCTAGACTCTAACTCAAACAGCTAAAAATAATAACACTTAGTATCTTTTGCATTGATAAACAGTTGCCGAATTCTGCTACTTTCAATGTCAAAAAAAAACTTACGAATACTACTCAAAAAACTTTATTTCGTAATTTGTTCAATTTCACGTCAATAAATCTAAACTATACTTATCTATTATGAAACAGGTTATCAACTAATTCGTCCTCTTCGTCATTAGAGATAGCCACAATAAAGAATGTTGTCTATTCTCGTCGGTTGCCGACGGGTATTTCGGTAGCCATGCGGACTTTTGATGCGAGTGCTATGTAATAATCTACTGTAGATTCGAATACAAATCATTTATTCAGTTAGTTTAAAAACGGCTTATTAGCGAACGATCGATCGAGCGATTAAAGACAGACGAGCGAGTTTAAAGCTACCTAATGGAAAATGCACGCCATATTATTTTTTCTGACGGGACATCTTAAACTTGTGGTTTAATCATTATTTCGAGTTGTAGATTACCTAAGTTAAGAAAATCGTCTAAGCTCTTTTGTTGGTCCATAATAATAAATACTCCTAGTGCTTTTTGGAAGATCATTGCTGAAAAAAGCGTTGCAAAAACACCTTAAACAAAATCTAGTATTATAATATATTATGATAAATAACCTCTCTGGTTTCAGAATATTATTATAACACTGTTACTGGACTATCCAAAACAAGCAACAACGTTTGTTTAAACGTTCAAAGATGCAACTGCCCAAATACTGCTCCCATCCCACACGTAGATGCGTCCGTGTAGCGAATATGCAAATATTTTGCTACTCGGATACTAACAAACTGGAGTTTGCCATGATATAGTATACCTTGAACATGCTATAGTCTACGAGCTTTACTAACAAAGCTTCTATTAGCTTAAGGGAGCTACATTTTGCTTGCGACTTGTCCTGCTAAATTCCTTTAAGTACCTATGTCCTTTTATTTCTATTTATTTTTATTCAATTTCTTATCAAAAATATCGGTATAAAAATGGGTATGATTTTTTGTTAAATTGTACTTTTTATGAGGCTGTTTCTATGTTAACCGCAACAAAGAAATGATTTACAGATAAATTCAAAACCAAACGAATTATTCGATGTATTGTTTTGTCGATTTCATTAGTACCCTAAAGCTCTTAAATGTTATTTGTGAAATCCGAATCAAAACACTTCTCAGAAATATAACAGAACCGAAACACTGTCTTCATTAGCAATGTCCTTTGAAGAAACATAATTTATTTCTCTCATTGGACTTCATTTTCTGCCGCTACACATGTAAGCCGGGTAATTATATATTAAGGTAATTAGATTGACTTACTTATACAATTTAGACATTGTACATGACATATTATTATTTGATATTCGAACAAAATAAAAATATTTTTTTCTGGAATTATATTTATCTGGTGAATAGATCTTGATGAGGATGACAGCCATTTACCTTGACGAAATATCAGGTAAAGGTGGATGCCGTCTAAAAGAATAAGGTAGTATGAGAGTATGAAGTCTATATGCGCATACCGCTTTTCTGCTTTGTTCTGCTGATGTCTGGAATGAATAAAGGATGAGTACTATTAAATTGTCGCCAACATTTCCCGTATTTTTTTTTCGGCCACGCAACCTTTTTCATTAAACTTATAATATTTCAAATTTAGAACGTATTTGCATGTCTTACTGTTTAAAAGAACATTCAGTTGTTTTTATCAGTCAAGATGTCGTCAAACGAAAAAAGCGTTCGTGAATTAATTTTGCGAGAATTTTCAATAAATCCCAATATGTCCACTTTGCATCTTGCGAAATCGTGCAATACAAGTCGGAGAACAGTGCAAAGGACCCTAAAAAAACTAAAACAAGGTGGAAATATTGAAAGAAAGCAGCGAGAGGGCCATCCTACAAGGAAACGGAACAAAAAATTGGATTTAAAAGTGTGTAAGCTGTTTGATCAGAATCCGGAAATCTCTTCTCGAGATGTGTCCAAAAAAGTTGGTACTTGTCAAAGAAATGTACAAAAAATAAAAATAAAGTATGGTATTTCTACTTACAAGAAGCAAAAAGCCCCCAAAAGAACTGTAGAACAGTATAATCGAGCAATTAGACGGTCTAGATTTCTGTACACCTTGTTAGTTCAAAAAACAGGTTGCTTAATTATTGATGACGAAACGTATGTGAAAGCTGATTTCAAATCAATACCTGGAAACCAGTACTTTTCTTCTCGCAACGTCTCGGGTCTACATGAATCAGAAAAAGTGATTCCAGTAGAGAAATTCGCCAAGAAGTTCCTCGTGTGGCAAGCGATATGCCAGTGCGGCATGAGAAGTTCGCCTTTTGTAACCACTGGCACAATAAACACGGATATTTATATTTCCGAATGCTTAAAAAAACGGTTATTACCACTTGTAAAAAAACATACTTTTTCTACATTGTTTTGGCCAGATTTGGCAAGTTGTCACTATTCGTCGCGAGCTTTGGATTGGTATAATCAGAATTCTGTCGATGTAGTGCCGAAGAATATGAATCCGCCAAATTGCCCAGAACTACGGCCGATTGAAAAATACTGGGCTAATATTAAAACAAAGTTGCGGAAAACATGCCAACCGGCCACATCATTGCCCGATTTTAAAAGAAAGTGGATGAAATGTACAAAACTGATCACTAATGAATCCGTGCAAAATTCTATGAGTCGCGTGAAGAGTAAAGTCCGCGAATTCTCTCGTCGTGCTCTGGAGAAACCTTAATTGTGTTAGCTGATCTATTTTACGTCTTGAACTTTCTTATAATAAAAAAAAAGAGTTATTATAACATTATTTCATTTTGTAAACGTTAATTCAAAAGGCGACAATTTAATAGTACTCACCCTTTATGATGTGCTCTTGATTTTATGTTGGAAGAAGATACTATCACGTTTAATAAGACATTGATATTCATAATTATATATTCGTATCAAGGTATAATAAGTATAATTATATGGTATTTCTTCGAATGTAGGTACATAATGTATACATCAATTTGAGCCAGTTGTTTGTATTGGGGAACAAATGATATTAATCTACCTTTTAATATTTATTTCAGGATGATCAACCATTTACACTATCGAAACATAGATATCTTAAAAAATATTGGCGATAATAAAATAAAAACAGTCTATTATAATATCACTGATTAAAATATCAATTTAACCCGTTTATGCTCCTGACAACGCTGTCATTATAAAACTCATTTGTAATGAATGCTGTGTTTGACATTTGGTAACCGATAAATTTAATTATTATTTGTGAAACAGAGAATCAGAGATGCTTTATGAAATTTAATGTTGCTGGATAACTGTGTAGAAAAACCATCTCAAACAAAATATCATTATCAACGACAACGATCATAAAACGACGCTGTCAGTTTAGTCGGGAGTGCTGCTTACAAAACTAGAGGTCCCTGGTTCGATTCCCGGTATGGGGAAAATATTTGTGTGATGAGCGCGAGTACTAGATTTTTTAAATGTATTTCTTAATATAAAGTGTGTTTATTGTTGTCTAGTACAGGTGAGTTCATAAATATGTACTTCAGTACCTTGTCTATTTAATGACACGTTTAAACGGCCATAATTATGCATTGTCGATTAAAGTGACAAGGTACTAAAGTGTGTACATCTTTATGAACTCCACTGTACCCAGAGTGGAATGACACTGTCTTTTTTTTATTTTTTAATATACAATTTTAGTCCGTATTGAAATGATTGAAAAACTATTCAAGTATCATATTTTTTTAAGAGGCATCCTATATGATAGTTTCGTATAACTTGAATTCTGCGAAAACTTATTATAAACGAATAGGTGACCTCTCGACAAAAAAGCCACCAAACTGATCCATATCGTCGCTATACCTCTCCTTTGTCGACAAATTGCATTTTAAATTGCAGGGCAGCAAAAACCGTGTTGCAACGGAACAAGCACTTTGCCGTCGGATTTCCAATTTGCCCACTGTCAAAAAAAACTCGTCAAAGGCAAACAAGGAATGAAAACAGTGGGTATGGAGGTGACAAGAGTATCGAGATATTAACAGCTTTGTGTTCCGTGTGGCGGAAGTTGGTGCCTGCCAGCGAGTTTTTTCAAGGTTTTAAAATGGGTCCGTGCAGGGAAGGTAAAATAGCTCGTTTGGTGGCAGGCTTTACAGTGGCATATAGTGTTACCAGGACTATAAAAGATTTAAATGTAGAATGGTTAAAAATATTTGCTTACTTTAAGTTATAGCAATTTAAAAGAAAGTTTTATCTACATCCATATCGTAACATAAGTTCAGAAGCGATAACCCAATGCCCTATATCCTAGTGTAAAAACCAGACGAACGTATCTACATTTTTATTATTTTTCAGGAGAGCAAAAAAACGGTGCGAATTCACGTCTTCAACTTTCCAATATTAGTTTTAGCGCTAATACTATGATTTTAGAGACCAATATATTTATTGATGCATTCTTACAATGCTAAAGATTTGAAAAAGTTCAACACTTGCGAATGTTCACGTACATAGGCTGAATATTTTTTTTTTCTCGAATTGGTTGACATGCGTTGTTTTGGCTCTTTAAATTTAACTTACAATGAAGTATTATTTGGCAGCCAGACCTGTGCATAAGCTTTTAAGTTGTTGTGGTTCTACGTGTTAGGTGACTTAAATGATATTTTAATGGTAAGATTAATGTTACTGTAAAATATACGTCCATGTGTCTCTAATTGATACGAAAGTGGTTAAAAGTAATTTAACGAAATTCGTAATACGCTCATCTGGATCGATTAAAAGTGGTTCTTATGATAAATAGTTTTTTTGGAATTAGTGTAATACTGACCGTACCGTAACGTCGTTTTGGCATTTCATGCAGGAGCACATTCTGAACCGTTTTATGCAAAAAAATGATTTTTGAATTTTTTGTTTTTACGTTCATCTGGTTTTTACACCGCGATATTAAGTAACCTGTATCTGTGGTTGTACTTTAATGTTAACATTAAAGTATTACATGTTATTAAAATATCAGTTATCGCAGTAGTTACATCATAATTTTCACCTTAAAGTATCGGTGATCTATACTTTAAAGTGAACATTAAAATACAGGGTAATAAGATACAGGTTTATCACATATTGTAGAAAACTTATGATATGCATGTAGATAAAGTTATGTATGCGACTATACGCATAATTAGGCATTAAAACACTCGTGTCATCTTATTATGAAACTCGGCTTATGGCTCGTTTCATAATACCACACTCGTGTATTAATGCCTCTCATTACACACCACTCACATAAATAACTATTATAACAACGATATTATTACCCTACTAGATTTTCGACTTATGATGCGGTCTACATTTTACCTTATTATGCAACGTTGCAGCACAGCTTTTATTAATTCTTGAATCAGTCACAGGTGTTAAATAAATTCTATGCCAACAAAATTGCGAGAGAAACTTAGTTCGACATAAAAAAAAGAATTTAATAGACGCAGTGTGAACAAGCTAGTTTCTTCGTCTCTTTCTTCCCTTAGGCCACAGAGTAAGAGGGGACAAGCCGCAATGCCACGACAGGTGCTCGTTGGTATTGTCTTTTTACGCGGTCAAGCGCGAGTCGGTACGGGAATACATTTTTAATGATTTTGTTGGAAGCATACCTCCTTCCTACCTTATCCTTCTTATGTTCCTTACTTATATTATAAAAACGAGAGTGTGTTTGTCTGCTGGTTTGCGTGACAATATGTAGATAAAACATCCGTCACTTTTCGACACGTAAGTTCGAGAGTGACGGATGCTTTATCCACATTTTGTCACGCGATAAACGCAACCATACTAAGCCCCCAGAGATGGTTGATTAGCCGACAGGTGGGCAGTCGTGGGATTTTCAAATCTATTTCAACGCTGTTAAGGTCCTAAAATGAATATGATGACAGCGTAATTTTTATCCCGGGAAATCAGAAAGTTCCGTGAACAACTTTAACGAGGAGGAAGTCGCGACAGAAGTTAGTTGTATAAAGGTGTCTTAGTTTTAATAATAATTATTCATTACTTTATTACTTTGCAATGTAACTTACTTTTAAGTATTACTCTGTTTTATGATTGAAAAAATGACCTTTCGTTGTAGTTTTTTGCAGCGCTCCTTCTTCGCAATGATGGTCTTGTCAGAAGCGCTGGTAGATTCACTCTATATTACCGACGTGTAAAAGAGCCCTCATGTGGCCAATTTACTACATAAATATTTTAGATTTTGAATTTTGATTTTTATCCTGGATAATTTGACAGTTCCCGAAGATAAATGATTTCTACGCGGACGAAGTCGCGGGCAAAACATACTTTATTGATCTCTTAGTAAATGTTCTATCCCATACAAACAAGACAGAATAACTTCATTACGCGGAAGGATATTGTCGGGATGATATTTCATCCCCCTGGAGTATAGCACCGACACAAACGACGATCTAGAGGGGTATATACACAAGTTATTTTGCCATAGCAAACACCTTGGGTGGCATTACTTGATAACTTTGAGATTGCATAACATTTGTATAGTAAACGAATTAAAATTATTTTATGAGTGTTAAATTGTAGGATCTCATAGTTACTAAAGTTAAATATAATTTTGTGTGAGTTTGTTACTCCTTCACGCTGCAAACGGCTGAACAGAATTGGATGAAATTTAGAATAGAGATAGCTTATACCCTGGATTAACACATAGGCTACTTTTCATTACGGAAAATCTAAAAGTTCCCAAGGAAATAACGATAATCAAAATCTACTCGGGCAGAAGCTAGTATAAGATAATTTTGGTATGTCGTTAATTGTCCTTTAAAGTTAAAAAAAAGTTTGGTAGAAGACCTTTTGAAACGTTAAAGTCGGTCGCATGGTAACAACGTAATCCCGGGAAAGGACATAGGATACTCTTTATCCCGTTAAATAAGACAGTTCCTGACGGAATAGCGATAAGACCTCTATGCAGACAGAGTAGCGGACTACAGCTAGTATAATATACAGGTTTGTCTGCTAGTAGGTAATTGACACATCTGATTTTAGACTTTCAAATTGGACTCAGTACCGTTAAACGGGGTGAGAAGGGATTAAGGGGTGAGTAGGGACACAACTTAAAATAAATCATAACTTGATACAAATAAGAACAATTCTTAAATGGACAATACCGTTACGTCTATTGGAAATAATTTCAGTCTTATAATTAGTACCATATGGTTCATTTTAGGTTGTGTCCCTACTCACCCCGTTTTACGGTACTACCGAAATTCAGGATTCCAACGTAAATAACTGACATTGGAATAACAATTATAAAACAAAGGGCATTAAACGCAGACGCTAATGAATTTGAGATTCGTATTAAACCGTCAAAACTGATTGATGACGGAAAATATTGTAATTGGAAAATAGGAACTTCCAGATTAAGTAATTAGGGAGTTGACAAACAACGAGCTCGGACTCCCACTCGCGCGCAGCGCAGTTAGCGAAGATAATTCACAGTTACAAAAAAATAAATAAATATTAGGAGACAGATATTTACAGTCACGAGATTTGGTACCCACTTTAGGTCCAAAGTCAATCTGACATTCTAGAACAATAAGGTTGAGTTTCCTAAAAGTTACAAATGACTTGACATCTCTAATGACATTGACGACTTCAAGCATATTTTCCTTGATTGAGTTCTGGGTATCTTATAAACCTAGTACCTAGTTTGAGGCTAGGTCAGTTCGTATAAAATTGACCCCTAGGTATTCATTTCTCTATAACCACTCGCTTCCTGGCGACTTAAAAAAAAGCTAGCCGAAATCGCTTTGAAATTTCGTAAACAAGTCGGCGCGGTGTTTGAGAATAGACAACTTTGCTTTTTTCTAATGTATTTGATATTTTCTACATTTTAAAGCTAAAGAAATGGAAAATTAATGGGTTTACATACATACCTACAATTAGTGCGTGTTACGAGTGTAATGATTATTTATGTATGAATGTATACTCTTTATTGTACAAGAATAAAAAAGAAATACAAAACACAGGCAATATAACAAAAAAAAACAAGTACCAAGGCGAACTTATCCCTTTAAGGGATTTCTTCCAGATAAGCCATGTTGAGAAATAAAAAATATCGTGGACTAGACCATGATATCCCATAGTTCGAGTTTAGACTTTAGTTCGGGACTAGGTCAGATTGTGTGAGGTTGTCTGCTCTCCCCAGATGGTCTATTTTTTTAACGAAACACCTTTAAACATATCATCACGCAGAATTAGATATCATTACGCAGAATTAGGTATCATTACGCAGAATTAGGTATCATTACGCAGAATTAGATATCATTACGCAGAATTAGGTATCATTACGCAGAATTAGGTATCATTACGCAGAATTAGGTATCATTACGCAGAATTTTCATTTTATCGAAAGGCATTTCTCACTGCATACTTTTTTTTTTGGTATCAAGTCTAACCTAACCTAACCTACGTAATTTATGTTTAAGATATCCTGAAAACATCATGGTTTCAGCAAAAGAGAACGTTCGATGAAATGAAATTCGATGAAATAAATATCAATATATCAGGGGACAATGTCACACCAATCGAGCTAGTCCCAAACTAAGCTCTAGGCTTGTACTATGAGTACTAGACAACGATATAAATACTTATATAGAGAAATATATACTTAAATACATAGAAAACATCCATGACTCGGGAACAAATATTCACGCTCACCACACAAATATCTGCCCTTACCGGGATTTGAACCCAGGACCTCTAGCTTCGTAGGCAGGGTCACTACCAACTAGGCCAGCGCGTCGTCTAAATGACGGGTTACCCCGTGATATTCATAATGTAAGGTGGCAATGAAAATGACACACACTGCAAAATGAACTAGCTTTGAACAAAAGCTCTGTGGCAGAGCCTTGGAAGCTTCGCAGATCCTATCTTTATTAGGATTAATTAAGTTTTATTAAACGTCGATGACAATTACTTTCCATCAGATTAGCGCCGCTAAATGATAGATGGGCTACTTCCTTTATTAATTAATATTAATTTATTAATAATTGCTTCCTATTTCATCGAAATAATTGATATATATTGTAATTTTGTAACCAAATCTTGGTAATAGCTATTTTTTTGTTTATTATTAAGGTATACTCTAGCGATAGTGAGCGTCCGCTCTTAATATGAAATTAAAAATACAAACTTAACAGCACGGACCAGAGGGCTCAGACAAGATGCACTACGCTAACTAACGTTTCTATTTGATTCGTTTTTAAACCAATCGCGTCACTGGTAGACCACGTGACTTTTCGTATCACGTCATCTTCCAGTGACGCGATTGGTTTAAAAACGAATCAAATAGAAACGTTAGTTAGCGTAGTGCATCTTTTCTGAGCCCTCAGGCCGGATTAGTCGTAGTAGTCAAACGGCAATAGGTAACAACAAAATGAGAGCTTTTAGGTAGAAAACCCTACCACGGCATAAGAAATTTCAAAAAATGTTGATTAAAATCCTACTCATAATCTATGATTTTTCAGTTCTTGATTTAGTCAACAATAATAATGGTAGTTGATTCTCTAATTATTCGACCACTGTATCATATTCCAGAGATGCCATTATCGGAAGTCCCTTTTGATCTTATTTCTGATTGTCCTCAAAAGGATTCCATCAATTAAATTTGTCCACAACGATGGTCTTGTGTCGACAAAAAGAACAATTAAAATTCTTATTAATTTGATGCTGACTTCCTCTTCCTTCCGTTTGAATTTATAGTAGGTATAAGGAATTATAAAGATTAATGTAATCTCAATTGATGATTTAAGGCGGCTGCGACGTCGTCGGATTGGGCTAAATCTCTAATTGAAACATTCAGAGTGTTTTAGTAGAAATTGGATATAGATTTACAAGAAGCGTCTAGGAAATTTTCAATTTACTAGTAGGTATGCTTATGAGTCAGGAAAGTCCTCCAAAAATGTGGTCTACCACTAGGGTTGCCACCCGTACTTTATTATAAAGTATTGTACTCTATTTTACCTTCCCGTACGTTATATTTTACGCAATACATAAAGTACGGCAAAATACTTTATTTATGACATTCGGTTTTTAATGGGTTTTTTTTTCCTAAAATTAATAAATTTAAACGAAATTGTACCTAAATGCAACCGTCAAAAACCCTCGACATCAACTTTGTTTTGCCATGTTTGAACGCAATTGATACGTATTTTTATCGTTGCCAAACACGGTGTTAGAAATTAAGGTCTGATGAGTGATAACTTGGTAAGAAATATATATTTAAAAGTAATTCAAAAAATACTTTACATTTATGCTGCGAACTTTATTTATCTTCCTCTTTTGGTAAGTAATACTTTATCCTGTTAAAAAAAAGGTGGCAACCCTATCTACCACCCTACGGTTGAAGTTCATTTGCACATCATGATACAACAAGTTCGATTTTCCTTCTTAGCGATAATTAGATCTCACAGAAACTTTTGTCAAAACTGGTAGACCACTTGCTTGGCTGACCGTACTTAACCGCGCATTTAACAAACGCGGAACATAAAAAATCATGACAAAATAGAAAAGTGAAGCGATGCCAATTCAAATACAAGCTTATGCTTATGTTATACAAGATTATGTAAAAAAAAGATGTCGACGAATTGAAATGCTTTTTTTTTAGTTTAAAATATAGTATTATAAAAATAATTTTTGTTCGACTGCTAGGCAAAGGCTCCCCAGCCTTTTTTATATGTTTCGCTGTTTTGAGCCGTTTCTACACTATCCTTCGAAAAAAATATTCTTGTATCTCACTCTAAGGCATTACTCCATGTCTTACCTTAGCCTGTAACTAACTACCAACATAATTGTGACATTGTAATACCGTTACAAGGTGACATTTATCTGCCTACCCTTTGTAACCATACATCCCACAAAATTGTGTCAATAAATAAATAATTAGCCTATTATAGGCCATCGTGTAGAGGAGCTATTGGAAATGTTAAATTAAGTGACGCCTTTGTTAAATCCCGGTTGCAAACTTGGAATACACCTTAGTCTCGAAGCGAATTCGCTTCACTGGTGTGTCTATTAGCACTTTGGTGATTGGTTGTTAAGCTAAGCTATTGAAGCGAGGCGATGCCAATCTAATTATATTCCGATGAGACTGATGCTTGACCCAGTCTTAGCAATCTTGTGATCTGTTTTGTTCTAAATATATAATATTATCTTACTAATTATTAAACATGCGAAAGTTTAGAGGGTCTATATAGTCTGTCATAATTATTTTTAGTCATAATATGTTTAGGTAATAATTATCGCAAGTCATAACGTATTTTTTTAAGTAACTGTAAACTATTAAGGATTTAAAAAAATCAAACCTGCCTTGTCTACACGTTTGGATGGTATTTAAGAAATTTTGAAAAGTTTACGGTTCCAGCGATAGAAAAAATTATGACTATCAATAATTATGTCAAAATGACATTATTACCAAAAAAAATATGGGAAACAACAGGCTTCCAAGTTTGGATGATTGATAGAAAATCCCGCCAGAATGGCTAAACGGATCTGGATAAAATTTGGCACAGAGATAGATTATATTCTAGAATAGCATATAAGCTACTTTTTATTCGGTAATAAAGTACGGTTCCCGAGGGAGGAGCGATAAATAACTTGTACGTGGACGGAGTCGGGGACAACAGTGTTTAATATCGTGTCTTAACAAGGGGTGTGTTATTTTTATACTTCTTTGGATCGGCTTCTTAAAGATCGGTACAGCAAATCTCACTCACTGGTTAAACTACATAATTGAGAATACACGTCCGAAAATGTTTGTAAGCTCTGACGGGACAATTAAAACTTGCCGGTTGATAATTCATGCGTTGATTTGAAAAGTAAGTTTCTTAAGATAACATAGGCTTAGACAAAATAAAGCGATGAAAAAGATAGGTTGCAAAACTTCAACGGACATAAAATTTAACTTAGGCTATATAGATGACTGTCAGGTTAATCAGGGCCTCTTTTCGACACGGTAAATACCATCATAAGAATAAACAATAACTACACGTAGAAGCTAATCTCCTTTACCAAGGCCCCTAATGCCGCGCTTTAAATACCTACTTCCCCCTTCACCCCGCTACGCCCCTCTGTCTTCTGCACCCAAAGTCAGGGCTGTCAGTTGTGAAATATTTTAATCGGTTTATGGATGTGTTATAAAAGTTTCGTCACGAAATGTTATTTATGTTTTTCTTCAACGTGGAAACATTGTTGCAAAATGTGTTTTTTACATTTACGTTAAATTAGGTACGTAATAATACTTTTTGATGATATTAAGATTATCTCCAGAAAATGAAATGGCTTATGTGGCTATTAATCATTTATAAAACACAGAAACAAGTCTATAAATAAACAACCTTTTAAGCTCAATAAGTTTTATAGTTACTTTCATCTGGAGTTACTTTTTGAGTTCCTTTCCGGACCATTACTTTTTTTTTAATTAAGTAAAAGCTTTATTACAAAAAACTGTTCTCATCTATAAATTCGTTTTTAAGGTTACCGTTATTTTTTCTTCAACATCTAGGGGATTTACTAATTAACAAATAAAACTCCTTCGTTCAATCAATTATTTCTAATTATTTTGCCGTAAATAATCGTTCACTTTTTAAAACACTATCTTAGTTCAACCATAAACACTAAAATCAACACAAATACGAAAACTAATTTTAGACGCAATAACAATATATTGGTCAATATGTATTCCGTCTGTGACGCCCCTGAATGACTAGACACCTCAGGTGTCGCCAGGCGGTAGGTATTTAACGCGTCGAGCGCGCGTCCGGAGCCAGGAGTTTCGCTTCTATGTGTAGTTATTGTTTATTCTTATAATACCATATTGTTTTTGACCTGTTATCGTATTGTCAATCTTTTGATAGCTCTTATTTACTTGCCAGTAATGGCGGCCGAGTTAGAAACAATACCATAACATGTAAAATTCGATTTGGATTTTACCGCGTAGAATAGAGCGCGGTTCGCGCTGTTCCTTTTTACGAAGTGTCAAATCGATAGCAAGCATGGAGTTTTTTTTATAAAGGACTCGACCGTGACGCACCTTAATACTTTAAAATCTCCTTATAGTCTTTGTTTTTTTTATGGCGAGGAGAAGGCAAGGCTATAATGTGACCGGTTTTAGGTTATTATTCTATTAACAATAATTTTATTTCGTCGCTTGTCTTGAGATATTTATCATTCCTATTAAAGCGATTTCAACTTGAATCCGGTATGCAGAAACTTTAACAGGCTTAAGGCATCAAGGCATGGAATCGGCATAGCGTCCCAAGAGACGCGGAGACATTAAGTTCCGTGACTCCTCCATTAAATCTTAGTCTTCGGGCGCGCATTAAAGTTGGAGTTAGACCATTAATCAATTTGTGTTTACCTGAGTTTTGAGTTTTGACTTATTTATATTCGTTGATTAGTTGAGAGTTTCTTGCTATCGTTAAATCTAATTACTTATATAAGTGTAGGTGAAGGAAATACTAATTAGGAAAAACATATGTGTGGGGCGTGATTATGTCTCTGCTATTTTTAAATAAGTGGTATTGAGTTTCATGTTTTAGTTTTCTTTGCGAATTTTGCAAATTTTTCAAATACGTACCGTAAAACGGGGTGAATAGGGATACAACCTAAAATAAGTAATAAGTTGTCACAAATAAGAACTATTATTAAATTGCCAAAAACGTTACGTCTATTGGAAATAATGTCAGTCTTATAATAAGTAACGTATGCTTCATTTTAGCTTGTGTCCCTACTCACCCCGTTTTACGGTAAACAGATGGTTATCAGAAAAAAGCTTTCTATATATTTTTAACAAAAGAAACACGTCAATTTTTTTTTGTCGTGGAATAAAGCAAACCAACCATTTTATTTAGGTTTTTCATATATGTTTTTATTGTGATTTTCACAGTCGTTGCCATGATATTACTTTCCTGTGTATCACAGTGACATTTATTATTGTTTGATGTTTAGCATTTTTTTAATAACACGGTGAAGTCTGCCCTCCCAGCCCCCCTAGTGTTAAATTCAATTCCAATCCCGTTGACATTTAGGTTAGCTGGAAGAGATTCCTTAAAGGTATAATTTTGCCTTTGTACATTACAATTCTGTACATATTGTATTTGAATTTCTGTGTTTTGTACAATAAAGTGGTCACATACAAACCTACGTTAGCAATCACGAGATAGCAATATAACGATGTTCATCTCAAACCTGCAAATGCTTTGACATGTTTTTTAACCCGGCTGCCATTACTGTCAAGTACTCGTAAATAAGAGCTATCATTTTTTTTTATGGCAAGGTGAAGTCTCCCGAGCACTCAGGCCACCTCATGGTAAATGGGATCTGAGACCCATGGACATTTAAATTCTCAAGACTACAATCACAAACTTGCAATCCTCAAACTTCAAATGCGTTGCCAACCCTGAGGACTAAGATGGAATACCTCTATGCTAGTCATTTCACCGGTTGTCCTATCCTTACACCGGAACACAGCAATGTGAAATTGTGAACACTGCTGCTTGGCGGTGGGTTAATGGGTAAGATGGTGGTAGCGATCCGAACGGACCCTGAGGTGTGATTCTCTCAACAACAACGGACGGGTGGACGAACGAGTCATTGTCCAAGCGGCGAGTTTAAGTAGTCCCGTCAGAGTGAACAAAATATATTTTAGCGCGTGTATTTAATTTGGCAGCATGACTTCTCGAACGTATAAGGAAGACTGCCTAATTGACAATGCACGCGCTAAAATGTGTTTTGTTCGCTCGGACGGGACTACTTAAACTCACCGCTTCGATCCGCTCGTCCGTCCGACCGACCGCCGTTTTTTTGAGAGAATAACACCCCTGCACAATGTCCTACCACAACTAAATAACATGTCAAAAGCAATTAGATTTTACCGAGTACAATAGAGCCTATTTTGCAGGTTATAGAGCTAGATTAGCAAGACGTATATCAAACAGCTCCATTTGCCAATATCGATTGTAATTATCAGGCTCGATCGCCTGATTGAACCCTTTAATGTCGGTAATAGCATTCCGGAAGACGGACCGATGCACGATCACCGTATTGATATTGTCATTACAGGAAATCGACGTCCACCGTACTCTACCCTTCTTAGGAAAAAGGGCGCATGTCTCATAGAACCGCGAATGTATAAATGACCTTATTTCTTAAGATACAGGGTTAAATTTGCTTTGACTATCAAATTACACATTCGTCCTTTTTATTGAGAAGGGCAGGTTGCCCTCCTAAGCCAATAAATAGTATCTCAAATTAAATTGCTAAAGCAGAATCAATCATATCGTCTTAGTTATAAAGTTGTGATGGCTACAGGAGTTTTATTTGGGATACTACTATTTGGCGCAGTAGTATAATACTGATACTCGGTCATGAATATAGGAGAGCGTGATGGCCAGAGGTTTTGTCGCTTTGTATTACCCTGCCTTGCTTCTATTTCGTCCTAATCCATAATTATAATCCCCTTGCATAGCCTTATTAAATCGATCCTATATGGGATGAGTTCGCTTATGTACAGTTACTGTATTGATGCATATATATATTGTATATTTTTAAGTGCTATAATTTACATATAGACATTACGTAGGTACGTACTAGTATTATAAATAAAAAAACTCTCGTCCGTCTGTTATCCTGATCAGTGAATGGACAACTCTCAGGAAAAAGCGACAATTGAGTCACGTGCTGCCAGCTAGGGTTGGTATAAAATGAAAAATTGCATTTATTTTTATATAAAAACACATACCAATGTTGTTACAATGCTAAAATATTTACAAAATCCAATAAAAAACGTTGAGTGAACTTTCAGATTTTCAATTAACTGATAATTTCAGATCACACTAAAGTTCACTAAAGTATAAAGAATTTTTGGGCTTTATGTTGCTTGACATCGAAAAACGTGAGCTGAATTTCATCAAAATTATATTGCCGCCCGTCATACAATTTCTATTGTCAAAAATTGTACACTAACTTTTTAATCACGCCAAAATAATGCGTAACACATATTCAATACACAAGATGCATGGATAACAAATCAATAAATAAACAAATAAATAAATATCTCACGATAATCTGCCCACGGCAGTCATACGTAACACTCAATCCCCACAATGCTTCGTAACCCCACGAATTTAAGATTTCTGGGACAATACAAAGGACAGGCCAGGCCTAATTTAATACCTTTTGTTCCCGCTTAAGCCTCCAAATAATGTGAATTCAGTGTCGGCGAAAATGACGGTTATTATTTCCATTTCAAGTAGGCTTTCCGATAATTCTAAGATAAAGGTCGCGTTACAAAATATCTCGTGGATTTGAAAAGATATTACATTTTGCGTCAACCGTTGGGCGGGAGAAAAGATAAATCTTTTTTTATTAATGACAATGAATATCTATTTGTAGAATTGTAAGAAAGAAAATAATATAAACATTACGCAAGATATCTTATTAAGTACTTTTATGGGATTTGGTAAAGATAAAAAGAAGACACAATTTTTTTTATGAATACTTAGATCGGTATCTTGGCTGGAATGCCCATCTCAAGATATCTATCGAAGTTTAACGTCCAGGCACAAAAAACTAACATTTTTGACTTGTCTTGAGTACGGCTTCTCAGCAAAGATGAGTTTAGCAATACGGCCGCGGCCCATATGTTAGGTTAGGATAGGTTTGACTTAATATTTTTAACTGATTTTTGTAAGTGAAATCACCCTTTACAAGTGTATGTAAATGGCTTAAGCAGGAACGCGTTTATTTTAAAACCAGGCCACTAATATAGATTTAATTTAATTTTTGAATAGATTTGTAGGTATATATCAATAATGACTATGCACGTATGTATTCCCTAGGACCATATTATACACTGTCAATAAAATCGATTTAGCAAACCGAAAACTTATAAAAAAAACCTATGCATCGCTTTCACTCGGTCAAATTAAGCCCTGACAGCGTTTACACTGTTGAAATTAAAGTTAACACAAGATAATTCCGACCATTGTTTCTAAACACTTAATAAACACTTGCTATTCAAAGGCACCCTTTAACCACGAATTAATTACCAGACAAAGAAAACCAAGTGCCTAGTGCGTAACTTCAACAATTGAGTCCGCGATAATTCAAAATCTCTTGTCACCCTACCCTTGTCCGAATACAAGTCCTTCCAACTGTCAGATACATACAAACCAGCTGCCGGTAAATTATGAACCGTAACCCGTTTGCGTTTAGTCTAATTTACTTTGAATTTATGATGGATACAGTAACCAGACTTCTTAATCGCGCTTACGTTAAGGTTCTGTTCAATGTCCTTGTTTTCCATTAGGATTGCTCGGGAGTGTTTGGGGTGTTTGGAAATGTCGAAAAATTAACACGGCAGAGATGGGCCAAGTTCGTGTTGGTTTTGACAAAAATACATGTGGCGATTTTTTCGTATATTTTTTAACCACACTATGAATGACGAAAAGAACTTCTTGTCTGGATTTGCGGGTGGTAGGACCTTGTGCAGGGTCCGTCCGGATTGTTACTACAATCTTATCCATTAACCTACCGCCAAACAGCAGTGTTCGCATTGTTGTGTTCCGGTGTAGGGATAAGGCAGCCGATGAAATGACTAGCATAGAGGCATTCAATCTTAGTCCTCAGGGTTGGCAACGCGTTTGCAGCCTCGTGAATGCGAATGTCTATGGGCCACAGTTTCCACATAACATCAGGTGGCCTGGGTGCTCGTTTGCCTTCTCTATGCCATAAAAAAAGGGCATTTACCCTCTGCAAAACAATATGGGGTTGAACTGGCAACACATTGTCATGAGCGTCTCAACCCTGGTGTTCTTAATGTCGTGTGGTGGTCACCACTTTCCAACAGGGTCTCCATTATACTTAGTAAAACCTTATTGCTTTGCCTTATTAATGTCAAACAAATTGACCTAGTCCCAAAGCCCAGGCTTGAATTATGGGTACAATACGTTTACTTATATGGAGAAATACTTATTGTTTCTAAGTTGGCCGCCATTACTGCCAAATAAACAAGACCTATCATAACGTTGACAATACGATAACACGTCAAAAAAGAACATTGTAGGCCATCTGCCTGTTTGCCTCGCTCAGTAGGCTAATAAAAATTACTAAATTGTTTTGAAGTTGCTAAATTATCAGAATAAATCGATAAGATATAGCACATAAATGTACCTACCTACTTTTTTTGGCATATATAATTATGTCGTAGTAATTTTACACAAACATCAATCAATCATTTTTTATATTATAGCAGCATCGAGGCTGTCGATGATGCCGCTAATATCAAAGTTCAAGAAGACAAGTTTTATATTGCGATTGTTCGGCAATCTTCCGCGTAGGCGTTGATTCATCTGAGAATCTAATACAAAAGACAACACAATCATTCACTGTTATTCTACGGGCCTCAGACATTAATTATTATTTTTAATAATTTTACCTTGTACTATTAGTCCAACAGAACCCTGACCCACCATAGAACTTTGTCACAGTGTCATTATATTCCAAGTCCTGAGAAATGTCAAACAAATTGTTTTATTATGTCTCTGTGACACCATTCCATGGTGGGTCATTGGGCTGATAGTACATACGCTTAGGGGAAATGAGAAAGGAATATCTAAGGAAAAGAGAACGTACACAGTAACATGCTGAGCAGGAATCATTTTGCTCCGTCTGGCACTGGTTCAGATGTTTTATATTTTTTTGTATTTTTGTTTTTGTTTTGTTAATTTATTTTTCTGTTCTTGTGTTAGATGTAAGCAAATAAACGATTTTACTTTCTTTCTGTCTTTCTTTTCAGTCGGCCTAACGCTACCTTGTCGCTTTAAAAGGATTGTGAGACTGAAACATTTCATAAAAAATTCGGTAACGTTTTCATTCCTTTACTATACTCCGATTTTTACGATTTTTTACTATGTTGTGGATATTATAAAAATCTGGGTCTATACGTTTTTCTTTCCAAGAAAATATTCCTTGGAAAACGAACAAGTTATAAAAAACGAACCTAGTTTTTCATAATAAATACAACAAATTCAAAACTTTTATAATTCGGACTTGATTTACGGGGTGAAAAAGCATACCACCTGGAGCTAAATTTGAATGTTTTTTTTTTGCATTTAATCGTCAAAACTCTCTCCCTCTGACTCATCAGAGGGCCCTGCCAAGATACATTGCGCTTACTAGCGTTTCTATTCGTTTCGTTTTTAAACCAATCGCGTCACTGTTAGACCACGTGACTTTTTGTATCACGTCATCTACCAGTGACGCGTTTTTGGTTTAAAAACGAATCGAATAAAAACGCTAGTTAGCGCAATGCATCTTGGCAGGGCCCTTTGTGCAGCAGTTGACGTTAATGTGACAAAGCACTTAAGTTTGGAGCTACTACTAAAGCCGACCATACATAGGAGTGGTAATTATAGGAGTTTCCAAAAAAACCTGCTATACATTGCCATCTTCCAACTCTTGCAAAGAGAGTTCACGGATACGTATCTTCGCGAGAAACACAGGTGTACATTGTATGCCTCAACCATTATTTCCAACATAAACCTTATTATTGACATAACAGCCTGGAAAACATAAAGTATCAGGCGACACAGGTAATCCAGCTCATAAAAATAAGAATTATGAACTACGCAATATCTTTTGCTCTCGCGGCGTTAGTTTACGAGCCGGGCACCAGGTGGCGCTGATAATTGTTCGCTAACGGGCAGCATCAATTTATTATTAGCTGGGCCATTGAAAACACAATTAAGGTTATGAGTAAGCGAGGGGCATGGAAGAGAAATGGGCCAAGTTCAATAAAAAGTGTAGATTTTATGTTTTTTATTTATTAGAAACACTGTCCTAATCAAACAAGTGTTCAGATTGTACAAACTGATTTAAAAAAACTAAAATAGGTTTATAATGCGTTCATGAATAAGAGGGTTAGTCTACCCCCTATAATACCCCTCTTTTAGTCTGGGGTTAAAAAACTTAGCTCAGTAGAACAAATGAGAAACACACTAACTGCCGCACTCAAATTAAATTTAATGGTTGTTAAGTGGCGTGTTGCCTTATTCTATTGGTATAGTAAAAAAAGTGACAGCAGTAACTTTAAACAAGCATTAAATTTAATTGTCGTCTCTGAGTGCGGCAGTTAATTACTTATCAGCCGTAAAGCGTTTAAAAATAACCCTTATTGATATGTATTTACGTACCATGATGAGATTATGACAGTGACTATTCGCGCGCATGGTGTCACCGTTTACATGACCAGCTGTCAAACCACAACAACCACAATACTACATAAAATCAACCTTAACGTCATACACTTAAGAATTATATAAAAGGTCACAATATACTGGTCATTTGAAGCTGTAGTAATAATTTTACGTCAAAAGCAAGCGAAAGACGGCTTTATTTCTATCGTAATAGTGTTTCTTGGTGAGTCAATTTAATTTTGAAACTCAGCCAAAACTAATATTCATTCGGATTCAGTTGGGCCGAAATAAAATTTTTTTTCGTCGATGCAGTCAGCCGGAAGACAGCCGATACTGTCGCTACACGAGGGAAGAAGCGCGCAATAACTAGTTTAACCCCTTAAGTAATAAGAAGGGCATTATTAGTTCCATGTTTGTATCTGTGTACAGTCGAGTACAAAAATATATGTATAATATGACTCCATATTGGCTCACATAAGTCCGAATGTTTTGTTAACAGTAATTTATGGTTAACTAGCGACCCGCCCTCGCTTCGCTTCGGTTTATGCGAGTTTTCTGTAACAACCGTAGATAAACCAGAACTTATTATACATGAAACCTTCCTCTTGAACCACTCTCTATTGCTGCAAACTGCATTAAAATCCGTTGAGTACTTTAAAAGATCAAAGCGAACAGACATCAGAAGCGACTTCATTTTATAAGTACTATGTATGTAAAGAAGCTATGATGAAGCTGGTAGCAGTTGGTAGTGACTACTGCGAGGTTAGCGGTCCCGGGTTCGATTCTCGGTAAGAGCAAATATGTTTGATGAGCGCACGATGGCAAACCCAGTGGAATTAACATAGTACGGTTACGACAATATATGAAAAATGAAATATGTATTTATGTATGTACTTCTCTGTGCATGTTTGTCGTTATGTAGTACGAATTTTGTACAAGTCTAGAAATTATTATGGGACTAGATCAATAAAATTAAAGTGATATTTTGCCCTGATTCTTATTTGTTAAATAATACAAGAATCGCTAACCTAAGATAAGACGTATTAATACACTTTTTTTTACTTAATAAATAACCACGAATTTTAAAGTACCTACTTTACTATGTTGAAAACCTTATTCCCCTCAATTCCGAACCTTATTTCACTTGATATAAAAGCGATAGCAGTTTGAGATTAGCCTGAGAATTTTCATTTCTTTCCTTACTTCATTTTGGTGGCATGTTTGGATGATGTCTTGTGGAGGGAAAACATTTGTCTCTCTTAATATCACATTTTGTCCCGTTTTTTGAAAGGGGAAGTTAAATGATAAAGCTCGATTTGTAGCATAATACGCTTGAACTGATATATTTTATCCGACCGGCCAAGAGGGAAGGCAATGTTTTTGATCAGTATGTACGATCACGAGCGTTAATTTGTGACCCATTTCAAGAAAAATATGCTTGAAGTAGTCAATGTCATTAGAGATGTCAAGTCATTTGTAACTTATAGGAAACTCAAACTTATTGTTGTAGAATGACAGATTGACTTTGGACCTAAGTTCGGTACCAAACTTAATCTCGTGACTGTACAGTCGACTACGAAAGGCATCGACTTTTTCACCTTATTGCATTGGAATAAGGTCTAAAAGTGGATACATCTCTTTGTAGTCGACTGTATAATATGTACGAGTATGTGTTTTATTCGGCTTTCGGCTTTTGTACTATGTATAGGTTTTATTCTCTTGTAGAAAAACATAGGTGTGGTCACATTTAGTTTGCATCGTGAATGTCACTGAGTACTAAAATCAAAAAAAAACAAAGTATGGGATTTGAGAAGAATATAACATAGGTATTGACATAATTATATAGACGACAATATCAAAATATCTACAGTATACAAGCAACCCGAAATTAGGCCGGCGCAGCAACTGATCAGGCCCAGATCCTCAAGCGTCGCAAATATTCATCATTAATTAATGATTACGAATTGGCGGCGCTTGCAAAGTCTGAGAGAGACCTTCTTGGTCTGCTGACATGAAATGTTTTATAAAAACTGTCTGCCAAACTTATCGACGCCTCCGTGGATCCCAGAGCTGGCGCTTACCTCTCCCAAAGGATAGTTTTACTCGTATCTTACCAGAGACGTAACGCAGCCAGCATCATGGGTACAATGCCGCGAACGGATTTATTAGAGGGGGTATTATTTTTGTAGGTACAGTCAACAGCATAAATAAGCGATCATTTATGTACCTTGTCACTTTAACGTCGTGTTTGAAATGTCATACAAAATTGTGAAACGATTGAAAGCGACAAGGTACATAAATGATCACTTATTTATGCTGTTGACTGTACTTGTGTACAATTATAGTTTTAAGGAGATAAAAGGTTACGTTAATTATGTTAGTTTATTAATAGCAAACTAATGTTTAGGTAATCTTAATAATTCTAATTATTATTTTCTATATCTGTTGTATAGTGTATATTTTTGTCATATTATATAGTTTTCTTTATAAGTAGCAGCACCCTTTTGTACCCGTGTTTGACAGTTCAAATATGACGTTAAAGTGACAAAGCACTGAAGTGTGCATTTACAAGACCGACCCTACTAGCAGACTAGTCTGACTGACTGTTACAATCTACTATTGTAGTGCTAATAATTACAACGCCTAATACTAGCCTTAGCAAAGACTCGGCGGTCACAAATGTTGCTGGCGATTTTATTAATATAACCCCAATTCCGAAAGAAAACCTGACGCCCTAGCCAAGATGCATTACGCTACTAGTGTTATAGGTTATAGGTTATAGGTTGTGGCGGGCTCTTTTCCGCAACTCGACGACTTAAATATGCGCCTATTTTGCGTGAGAGGGTTGGTGACACTACTCCTGCCAACCCAGTTCCACCAGGAAGCCTAGCAGACCCTTGACGTTGCCGACGACTTCTGGTAGCGACCTCGGTACCAGTCCGAGGTGTCGCGCCCGGTATGTTACCACCTCTGAGCACTCCATGATGACGTGGGCAGCGGTTTCTTCCGCTGTCATGCAGGCTCTGCACAGGGGGCTGTCTGTAACACCTAAAGTGTGTAAGTGTTTGTTGAATAGGGCATGACCGGTTATTGAACCGTGACTAGGTATCACGTGATCTACCAGTGACACGATTGGTTTAAAAACGAAACGAATAGAAACGCTAGTTACCGCAATGCATCTTGAGTAGGTACTGATACGATTGAGTAATAAGTAAGTTTTGAGGCTCATAACTAAATTCTTGAAGATAGCTTTATTACTGTTATTACTAGTGACATAAAATGTAGAGGCATATTTTAAATTCTTACAATTGTTGTAAATAGTCTTCTTATTCAATGTCTGTCTTACTTTAAGTATAATGTTATTTTGCATGCCAATCTTGGTTTTACATAATTGTTCATCACCATTAACATTATGTTACTTAGCTTAATAAATGATTGATCATTGCTTGATTGATGAGCCACTGCATTGCCAATACTGAGGACTAAGATTTATTTTGTGCTTGTTATTTCTTCCGCTCCTAGTCAAAGTTTCCACAAACTCTACGTTTTATGCATTTAGATTTTAATGTGAATCCTTTCTAGCCACTAGCACTACTAGCGCTAGTAATGACTCAACTGCCACGGATACTGCTAGTGTAGTGAATACAATAGCCACGCCTGCCTGCGCCGGCTGGGCCCGCTGGCGAGCCGCCAACCGTTCCGCGATTCACCTAATTTACATGGTCCATTGATTACTCGTGGTTTAGAGGTCGATAGAGCTAGGTCTTTAAAGATGGAGGAAGGTAATGAACTTATGTTCATTTTGATGTATGACTGTATCTTTGTTTTGTGGCTTTTATCATTTGTGTGTGAAGACCGAAAAGGTTTGGAATGTTGGATAGATTGTGTGAAGCATGACATGTGGATAGAGGAGAGACAGGAGAGTGGAAGAACAAACCATCTTGTGCTGACCCCACCTACTGGCTATATTGTTTTCTTAGTAAGTAGATAGAAGCCCCCATTGCAAGCCCTACCATACAACTCGAACAACTAGATGTTTATGTCGAGACGTGAACCCGCGACGGCGAGCAAATGGGTCAGCTATTATAAACACGCGGTACGCGGAATCCGAGCTAGCGGCGCGCGCGCACTGATCGGCTGACGGTTTGACAAGGTCGCCCCGTGAATTTTATTACAAGACTTAGTGCTTTGGAACCTTCTACAAGATACATTACAGCTTATGGCAATTATTTACTTGTCAAAAATATATTTCTGTATATTCGTCCGTCCGTCCGTCCGTCCCAGTATGTCGGTCCTTACCTTAAAGAGATATATCTTTTGAACTCCGTAATAGTTGGTTTTCAGAATATGATGTGTTATTACGACGGAGCGGTAGTGGGCGGGGCACATTGCTCGTAGAATCGATGGCCGTTGGAGCGGGAAGGTTCTAGAGTGGTGACCGCGAACCGGGAGCCGAAGTGTCGGCAGGCCAACGATCTGATAAAGGTCGCGGGAAACCGCTGGATGTTAGCAGCAGTGGACCGATGGTTGTGGAAAACCTTGGGGAAGGCCTTTGTCCAGCAGTGGAAGTCTTGCGGCTGATTATGATGGTGATAATGATGGTTACGACGGATTTACATATTTTTTTTAAGAAAGTGAAGTAATTAATTGGGTCCCCGTACAAGAAAAGATTTTTCTCAACGTATTTTTATTTTTGTTGTATCTTAAAAACGTTGAAAGATACTCTCGCTGATTTGATTTGAAATCGAATTCAAATCGGAATATAATAATACAGCTACAGTGCGGTACGAAACCCTCGGTGCGCGAGTCCGTAGTAGCAATTAAGTTAAAATACATTTTTTTAAGTTCATATCAGTCCTCCTCAATGGTTCGCCACCAGGACCGGTCCTGCGCCGCTTGCATCCATCGGTTTCCCGCAACCTTAGCCACGTCGTCGGTCCACCTTGTTAGAGGCCTACCCTCGCTGCGTCTTCCGGTACGCAAACGCCACTAGAGAAGTCTTCGACCTCATCGGCCATCTGTTCTGCGAGCAATGTATCCCACCCACTGCCACTTAAGTCTCGCAGTTCTGAGGGTTATTTAGGTGACTCCTCCTCATTTCCCTTTGATGACCTTGAGCTTTCTTATGAAGTCCATGGTGAGCGCCCACGTCTCAGTACCATAAGTCATCACTGGCAACTCACACTGGTTTTTAAAAGTTATGATCAAGATGGACCGACAAAGTAAAAGTCACTGGAAAATTTCAACTGTCTACCTATAACGGTTCATGAGATGCAGCCCGCCGACAAACAGACGGACGGAAGGACAGCGGAGGCTTGGTAGTAGGGTCCCGTTGGCACAGTGGTCTAAGTACGGAACCTTATCCTTTTTTCCACTTTTTTGATACCTTGCCTGTTAAGAGGTTTGCGAAGCTAAAAAATTCCATACAAAATGCGATAACGTTCCTCTCCCCTTAAACCTAGTCCGATTTTTACGATTCATGAACATGTTGTAGATATCATAAAAAACTATGTCTGTACGTTTTCCTTTCCAAGAAAACATTTCTTAGAATGAAACAAATTTAAAAAACAAAAAACAGAAACGTACAGACCTACTTTTTCATAATAACTACAACATATTCAAAAATCATGGAAATCGGACTTGATTTAAACGTTATCGCCAAGAGCTAAATTTGAATGGAACTTTTTTGACGGCTACGCGATTTTAGCGGCGCTTCACAATCCTCTTAATGATGGTCTTATATTCGCGATTATAAGGAGTGTGGTCTGTCTTTGTTTATAATAATTAACTGTTAAGCAAATTATACCGTACAGAGCTTTAATTAAGCATATTATGATATCGTGTGACGACCACAGACAAACGGTGTGCTAAAGGAGAACAGTAAAAAACTGACAGTACGTCAACTTTACTAATTAAAGGTATTTATTGAAATTGAGTTGTGAAGCTTGCCACCAGCGCCTGATATGATGACCACGACCACTCTGTCAAGAGTGAAAACAACGAAGAAGAAGATGGAAATCACATAATATTTCAAAATTGTTCTATCTAGCAGCTTCCTGATGATGATGTACATAGCGTTATCTTTATAGTTTTAGTGAAATTTAAGGTACCTCTTACGGTAAGGAGAAAGATCAAGCTTTAAATTCTCATTCCTCAGTACATTATATTTTATAAGTTTGTTAAGTTTTCTATTTGTTGCACAACTTTTCTCTTTATTCAGTCATTCAAGAGTAAGCTGGAAGAAATCTCTTAACGGATAAGTACGTCATTGTCCATTGTTTAGATTGTTTTTTTGTTTAGGTAACAAAATGTTAACATACCTGCATACGTACCATCAAGGACTTTAAAGGTTGATCCACCAAAGAACCTTGTCACCTTGACGGGATAGAAATTAAATAGGAATTAATCGTTGGTTTTATGCGACAAGGTTCTTTAGTGGTTCATCAATTAAAGTCTGTGACCGTACATACTTTTTTTGGCTATCCCGCACTGGTGTAAAAATAGGGGATCGACTCGTGAGCCCCTCGGTCACCATGTATCAATGACTTTTTCTTACTTAAGTATATTACCCGATGCTCTTACAGTGAAGGAAAAACATCGAGAGGCGAAACCTGCAAATTTGAACAGCTGAGTGTGTAAGAATGTAATTGCACAAAAGATCCTAAAGAGTTCGAAAAATATCCGAAACGGCCCGTATCTTATCTGTTAAATAAGATAAAGTCTAAAATATTGCAATCCGTTTATTCAAGCAACATAAAAACGACACTCAAAACATAAAATCAGATCACAATGTTCATAATTATGAAGTTGCCGTTCTGTTTCAAATTTCCTGTGATACCTCGAGATAATTATAGAAACCGCGTCGTGACAGAAGCACATACAAATAGGATTAGGCACCATGATATCACCACCGAAGAGACGCGGAGATTACCGGGCGTCTTAGACGACGGTTAGGGCAGATCTATTTTGCACCATGACTGCGGTAGTGAGGATGCAACGTCAATGGGTGGTGTGCCCTTGGTCTAAATTTGACTTCAGAGGGATTAGATTGTGACTTTTATGAAGATCCATTTAATTTAAATTATAATTAATGATAAATACGTGGTAAAATAGCTGTGTGGTTGCCGGCTTACAATAGTACCACTCCATGCCTTCCCGAGGATGTCGTAAGAGTCGACTAAGGGAATAAAGGCTTGTAGTACTGTTAGGCGATGGGCTTGCTACCTGTCACTAATACACTGGTAAAACATCTTAGCCTGATTATGCAAAATGTGGTTACAGAATTATCAACAAGCTTTTAGAGTTGTTGGCAATTCTGTAGCTCTGCCTACCCCAAACTGGGAATAAAGGCGTGAGTTTATGTATGTATGTACGTGGTAAAATTTGCTTCTCTAATGTTTTATCAACTCATCATTTGACAAACTATATTATTATCAGTTTACAAACTTTCAATTCGTAAAGACGTACTTCCCGCCTCATATCTTTTTATTTTTTTGTTGTCAGTAATATAACCTAACCTAACTTATTTAATATGCCCATGTAACCTATGTAATATGTAATGGTTTAAGCACAAATTCACTTTTGCGATATGAAAGTTTGTAAAATGATATAGTTAGTCAAATGATGATTTGGTAAAAAGTGGGGATACCGGACAATTTTAATTTTGGACTAACGAAAATTGTGTCTACGGTACAAAGATTTTTAGTGAGAATGCGTCGTTTAAGAGAGTTAACATATAAACATAGAGACAAAGTTGTCAATACTGCTACCTAATTGAGAATGCACGTGCTAAAATGTGTTTTGTACGCTTTGACGGGACTACTTAAACTCGCCGGTGATATAAGCTGCGTCATCTCACCCCTGAGGTTCTTTTGAACAATAGGTGTATACGGTCATTTGTCCTCAGTCTAATTAACACGTTGCTTTTTTAACTTGCTTTTTGATAAATTTTGTGCCAAATGCAGTAACATAACGACCATTTCAACTGTATCGTTTATTAGTCAAAATAGGATTAGGCACCATGATATCACCCGCCGAAGAGACGCGGAGATTACCCCGTATTAGAGGACCGTTAGGGCAGATCTATTTTGCACCATGACTGATTGATGACACATTGATGCAACGTCAATGGGTGTGCCCTTGGTCTAAATTTGACTTCAGAGTGATCAGATTCCGATTTTTCTGGAGATTAATTTAATTTAAATTAAATTTTTAAGTACATGAAAATATTAAAATTTGAGATAACCGAAAATTGTGTCTAAGGCACGTAGATTTCATGAAAAATATAGCGGTTTTTTAATGAAATGCAGGGATTAGAGAGGTATATAGAGAGACGCTCTCCATAATGTGGTTTTCATGCACGATAGGTGTAAATATGGGTGTAGTGGTGTAATAGATATTTATGACGTAGCTTTAAGATTTTTAGAACAATAAATAAGTATTTACTCATCATTTGGCTCTATTACTTGCCTTCCCAAGATACCTTCTTACATGTGTATGTTATTATATTGAGACAAAGAGATGCGGGCATTACCGGCCGTATTAGAGGGCAGATCTATTTTGCACCATGACTGCGGTAGTGAGGATGCAACGTCAATGGGTGTGCCCTTGGTCTAAAGGGGTTTGGGTAAAAGTGTTGTCATTTGTAAAAGTCATACATTTTCAAGGTGAGCGGCCATTCGTAAAAGTGGTAAATTATGATAGAATGATTAAAAATAAACATATTTTGTTATGTAATGTAATACTCTAAAGTGCATCGGAGCCGAGATATTTAAATATTCATACATGGGCGTACTTTTGTACTAAAAACTGAATACTTAAATCTTTAAAATCTCCGCTCCGATATTATTTACCGCCATAAATTAAATATATATCTATGTGTATTTAGAGGTCCTCTAAATAACTATGTAAAAATCATCCGTGGCCGCTGAAAAAAAAAATTACAATATTCTTCAAACAAATTTACCCAATGCCCTTTGACTTCAGAGGGCTAAAATTAATTTAATTAAAATATTACTTATTTACTAATTTATTTAATGTTTATTGCACAAAAATACACAAATTTGAGTACCAAAGGTAAACTTAATGCCTAACGGCAATCTCTACGAGTTGAATTTAAAAGTTCCCGATGGGATAGCAATAATCGAAATCCACGCGGACGAAGTCGCAGGCAGAAGATGTTTCATATATGAGCGCAAAATATTAGTAGTTAAAGTATTATCAGACAAATTGGATTAAAAAACTTCGAGACAAAACACCACTAGTTTTTGACATTCCTGAGGGATGACTTTGATATTGAGATATAAACACAGCGATAATACAAACGACCCGTTCCAAGAAACGAGATTGTACACTGAAAAAAATCATTGGTCGCTTGTAACAAGATTGTGATTGTTGTGCATAAACTACTTGATCCCATACGAGCCTAACAAGACGTTAGATACACCAACTAAGATGTTAGATACATCAACTATGATGTTAGTTGATTCACTAAAGAAATTGCTATTTGTTACCATCAGTTTTGGTTTATATAACTAATATCTTAACTATTGTATTCATTTTATGTCAACTAAGTGAAAATCTCTCTTTGTTGGCTCTCATGTTTTTGAGTGTAAGCTGCGTAATGTTTTTTCTACAAAGCCGTCTATCGTTGTCTGCCTCTAGGTGCTTTAAGTTACAAGAAATAAGTAGTCGCCAATACAAAAACAAATCTATTAAATGTGGGAGTTACAAAAGATTTATTTTTTTATCCCTGCCAAAAGAAAAGGGATGTTATATATTTAACGTGTGTATCTGTGTATTTATGTGTCTGTGTGTGGCAACGTCGGATGGACCGATTTGGACGCGTTTTTTTAAAACAAATCTTTTCAATCGGAGTGGTTCTTAGCTTTCAGGATCCGATAATCCTATTAAGCGACATCAGATTTAAAATAAGGCATTGTATCGGGGGTGTTTTAATAATTATTATATAACTGTTATTACCATGGCAACGTTCATTATACAATTGTTTTCACACTTCGGTTACGCTATAGGGGGTGTTCTGATTCCGTTAACGATATCAAATATTAGCGGTTTATAGTGCACGAGTAGAAAAAAATAGTTACACTAGGGTGATGGAACTAGTAATGGACAAGGCACCTGATTCTTATTTAACAGAAGATAAGGGTTATTCATTTGTTTCGCAACAATCAATTTAGGATCGTATGAAATTTGAATTAAGAGTGAAGTGTCCATTACTGGTGCCTGTCAGCTAAAAGTGACCACCATTGGTGCCGTCACCCTATAATACGTACGTACGATGAACTAGTCTAACAAAACTAAGGTATTCCTTGAACTCCTTAGTAATAGGGCGATGGATACCTCAGTTGTATTCGACAATAACGGCCCAGCACACTTTGTCTGACTTTACTTGTATTTCCATAAGTGCCTGCCCAGACTACCGGCAGATTACAGCGACTGTGGCAGTATCAGCTGCATCGGATAAGCCGCGAGTGCGCCTTGCAGCGGCGATATTTAGTGGGCTAGCCTAGATATGGCTGGGAGGCTAAAATATGGGGTACGGTGCTAATAGAGGCGGAGAATGATGTTTTAATATATATATATTAATGTTTTAATATATATATATATATATATATATATATATATATATATATATATACTATTGAACTAAACACTACACATAAAGATTCGGTATTTGTGAATTTAATGTCTTTTAATGGTGTCCAAACTGTCACTTGTCGTCGCGTGTGAATCACAAAGGGATCCACAGACAACCAGCGTAACACATGCTGAGTGGGACCCTTATTGGTGTCACATTCCACCACTATCATTTTTAAATTAAGCTTTATTTTATTATGTTATTATGTTGGTGGAGGTGTGTTATCAATAAAATGTTTTTCTTTCTTTCTTTCTTCTTCTAATACAGTTAAATGTAAAAAAAAGTCTCTAAGTGAGTGTGAAACTTATAACTTCCCAAAGAGTATTTTATTATACTTATTTATTATTACCCAAGAATTCTTTTTTTAATACGCTTTTAAACGATTTGAAAGACATCGGATATGGCGCGTTCTCATACTGAGAAGCATTTCTAAAACCTAGCTGAGGCGTTTTTAAATAGTATAGGAACGCACCGCAAGTTCAACGCCTCCGCTCTCTTGACTTCCTGCCACCTTCATTGGATCATCTATCCATCGTGCAGGCGGTCGTCCCACGCTGCGCTTGCCAGGTCGTGGTCTCCACTCAAGAACCTTTCTGCTCCAACGGCCGTCGGTACTTCGAGCTATGTGCCCTGCCCATTGCAAATTCAGCCTACTAAAGCGCTTAACATCTCTTCATTTCTGATTCTATCACGGAGAGAAACGCCGAGCATTGCCCTCTCCATAGCTCGCTAAACGATCCTGAGCTTTCTTATGAGGCCCATAGTGAGAGACCACGTCTCAGATCCGTATTATGTCATCACCGGTAACACACACTGGTTATAGACTTTCGTCTTGAGGCACTGATTTTGGACGAGAATACATGCCGAAGTTTCACAGTGTTTTGTTTCAGTTTTCTAATCTACTCAATATCTAAAACCTAACTGCTTCATGCCATTACTGTCAACCAAATAAGAGCTATTATACCGTTGAAAATACGATAACATGTCAAAAGCCATATGGATTTCTCGACTAGAATAGAGCCCCGATCTATAACGCGGACACTGAGCCCCCACTAAACGGCCCGCTACCACTCGCGCCCCACTTGAGCTCGACCCACATTCTCTCGGAAGCTGGGCTCCATGGGCGTATTTTATATTCACTGGTAGAGAATGCCATTAGGCGTTAAGTTCACCTTTTGTACTCTAATTTGATACTTTTAAATTATAAGCTTTAGTAGACGGTCTCAAGCAAATTAACATAGCCTCGAACTAAGCTCTGGGCTTACTCTAAAAGGATATACATACTTAAATAGTGAAAAAACGGCATAGGTACTTAAAGGGTTCTGGTTCTCTACCTTTTGGCAAAAATATATTTGGTAAAATGTATCGTTTTCCAAACAGTTATATTTGCCAACCCACTTTTTTTCTGTTACTGTAAATATTTCAGGATTTTTTATAAAAACAAACCAATAAGGCTCTACACGATGGTACTGAAATAAATCCTGAAATATTTACAGCTACAGAAAAAAGCGGGTACATCCAAAACACGAAGCAAATACGCAACCATTTGCTTATACCTCGAATCCCGGGACTGCTAGCTTCATAAACAGAGTCACTTCGAACAAAACAATGTCTATAAAATAAAAGTAGTGCCACCAGACAACAGTGTTCGTCCTCTTGTGTTCTGCTGTGAGAAAAAGACAGTTGGTGGCATGCTAGTAGAAGCATTTCATCTTAGCCATCTGACTTATTTTGTTTGACTATGGGCGTGGGCACCCAGGCCTCATTAGATATATTGTGGTTAGCTATCACATTTTCTTAAAATATCTTTATGACATAATTTGCAACAAGATACATTTTTTACCCGAAAAACTGCGTCTAAAATGCGATGGTTGCCACTTGAGAAAATTAGAATTGAACGTGACATCAACACATACTCTGTTTTGCTGACTTGTTCAATCGGTTCATTTCAGAAGCGACTATAACGTCGCAAAAATCGGAGTACACGTCAAAAACAAAGTTTACAAGCCCATTTCCGCTCTTAACCGGTTTGGTCTGGATTTTTCCGGTTCCGTCCGGAATGCCAGCTATTCCCGGAATGCGGGGAATAGAGAAATGTCCGGCGCACGGGAATACCGGCCGCTTCTGTTGACCATTTAGATGCAAAAGGTTAAGTTATATTGCTTGTAACTTGACTTTATTTCAGTGAGATAGTTATTTAGCATTAAGGGTGTATTTTTAATAATATGTTTATAGGACGGTTGTATACAAGTTGGAAAATGGCTATAGATAAAGTCTAGGTTAACTATTTAGACTTGTGATTAACAAGGGACGTCCATTAAAAATGATATTGAATGTATTTTGTTTTATTAAGCTAGTTTATAAGCGAAGGTTTTGCATGCCGATAACGGTTAGATATGTTTCGGGAAATGTGTTAATTTAAGACCTATACTATGTCTAGAGCAAATAAATCATTTCATTTCATAAAATTTATAATACTATAGGTTAAGTTTAACCCCTAGAGCGTCGGCGATTTTAGACTTTCATACATTTAGTGTGGAACGTGTGGCAAAGACGCCGTTGCAACCGACGTCCGAGGGGTTAAAACTCTACTTGAAATTTATACAGTGACCTTATTGTTGCAAAAGAGGGAGGGGAGCTTCTTGCGGCGCTTCTTCTCCGCAATGATGGTTGTCCGAAGCGCTAGTAGATTCACTCTGTATTACCGACGTGTAAAAGAGCCTTCATGTGGCCAATTTACTGAATAAATATTTTGTATTTTGATTAAGAGCGGCATCTTGTTAGACAGGCATTCCACATAATATTACTCCTACAAGGAGGACCCACCCTTCCATCAAAAGAAGAAATATTTTAATTATATACAGGTGTATCCTGAGCGTGCCTATTTTTTTATCGAAATATATTTCAACAAACTTATCATTACGCAGAATTTTCATTTCATCGAATTAGGATACGGTAACCCATAATTTTATCGTATTTCACTTCATCGATTGTATCATTTAATCGAATTTAGTTTCATAATAGTAGTTAACGTGACGGTTGCGTAATGCTAATTACGCAGAGTCGCGTACAATACTTTATCTACACACATATTATAAGTACTCTAAGATGGGTTCAGAAGCCGAAAGGTAAATGACAAATGACTGGCATAACCTGTGGTAATAGGTGACAGCGATGACAGCTGTTAATTTTGGAAGATGTTCCAAATTTGGATCTCTTTACATTACAATATCCGATAACGTAATTTCAAAATTACGTTACAGCTGTCATCGCTGTCGCTGTATTACCACAGGTTATGCCAGTCATTTGTCATTTACCTTTCGGCTTCTGAACCCATCTTAGAGTACTTATAATATGTGTGTAGATAAAGTATTGTACGCGACTCTGCGTAATTAGCATTACGCAACCGTCACGTTAACTACTATTATGAAACTAAATTCGATTAAATGATACAATCGATGAAGTGAAATACGATAAAATGATGGGTTACCGTATCCTAACTAGAGAATGCAATTTAACCGATTATTAACCGTTTTTGTATGAAAGTAACCGGTTATAACCGGTTATTCGCATTCTCTAATCCTAACCTAGGCTGCCTGAGACTCCACCTGTATATAAGGGTACAATTTCAATACATTCCGCTGCGCAGTCGCAGAGAATATAATTAAGCGACTCGTTTATCAAACGCCGAAAACTCATTTATCTTGATACCAACTCTTTCGCTCGTGATATTCGAGGGGCTGTTCCGGTGCACGCTCTTAACTTTATGAAGTATAATTAAAATTAAATTATTTAAAGTTCTTACTTCCTTACGTTTACTGACATTAAAAAATGCAGCAGTATGTGTTTGTTTATTTGTTGCCACAACTGATCGATGATAAAGGATGATGCCGGGTTTCTAATCTGGTCTCACCCTCCAATAGCTGAGTTATACATATTCATCGTTAAATTGGTATTTTTAAGCTCAACTGAAATTACTATGGCGCTAATTTCAAGTGCCAGCCACAACAGAATTATGCTTTACCAAACGACAGTTTAATCAAGATACGATCTCACACAAATTGACCTAGCCCCAAATTAAGCTCTGTATTTGTACTATGGGTAGGTACTAGACAACGATATAAATACTTATATAGAGAAATAAATACTTAAATACATAGAAAACATCCAAGACTCAGAAACAAATACTAACAAATATTTGCCCTGACCGGGAATCGAACCCGGGACCGCTAGCTTCGTAGGCAGGGGCACTACCAACTAGGCTAGCGAGTTAATGTTAATAAATGTTACATGATGGACTAAGATTTGGAACTTGGGCCATCGAAACTGTTATTCAGTTCAAAAATACCTATCCAATAAATACCTATTGCAAATGTAATTTTCATCTTCATTTTCATTAACACATAAGCTACTTTTCATTCCGGAAAATATAAAAGGTCTCTAAGGAATAATCATAATCAAAATTACGCGGACGAAGTCACAGGCAGAAGTTAGTTTCAAATAATCCACTATTCCCACAATCTTGGTTTTTTAACAAATAGTAATAGGTACACAAAAAGCGTTTTATTTTTCCATTCAACAAATACGAATAAGAAATCCCGAGGATTTTCAATCACGCCAAATTTCTCGGAAAGTTTGCTATTTGCTATGACGTGGAGTATCTATGCGATTTCCATTAATATAACAAATATTGGTATGGATATCGATTTTACGGTTTACTCATGTAAGTAATATACTTTGATATAGGTACTCAAAAGCTCACATACATGAAAATAGTCTTAATCTTAAACTTCTACTAATATTAATAGTAGTTTACGTGACGGTTGCGTAATGGCAGGCAGGTTTTATATCGTTATGTATGTTAGTCTATAAGGTATTTTTAACTATGGGCCTCGTTGCCTGAAATAAAATTTATTATTATTATTATTACAACACGAGTGTGCTTTATGAAACGAGCCGCGAGGCGAGTTTCATAATAGATCACACGATTTTTGTAATGCTAATTAGGTAGAGTCTCGTACAATACTTTATCTACACACATATTATAAGTACTCTAAGATGGGTTCAGAAGCCGAAAGGCGAATGACCAGCATTACCTTACCTGTGGTAGTAGGTGACAGCGATGACAGCTGTAACGTAATTTCATTACGTTATCAAAGATTGTAAGATAATGAGATCCAAATTTGGAACATCTTCCAAAATTAACAGCTGGCATCGCTGTCACCTACTACCACAGGTACTGCTGTTCATTGCCTACGGGTTTTGAACTCATAATAGAGGACTTATGATTTTTGTGTACATAAAGTAATATTGTATATTTCCCGCAAGTCGTTTATCGCTTTTCCTTCTGGAAATGCCAAGTTTTCCGGTATAAAAAGTATTTTCCTTTCCCAGAAAACTGTTTTCATTCAGTACTTCCGTTTCGTCGTAAAACGGTAACAAACAAACAAAAAAAAGTTACTTTATACAGTGCAACCATTTTCTTAATAGAGATCGACAATCTTCGGTTTTCTATGACACACGAATGACAAATATACTGTCAGTTGTGAGTGCAAGGGTGATAGCGATAGGCAGCCGAAAGCTATTAAGCAGCTGGGAATACTGTACGTATTTATAATACCTATTAGTATAGAGGGATACAATGTTTTCTTCTGTAGTTAAACTAGACGACGCGGGACGCGTTGGCCCTGCCTACGAACAGCGGTCCTGGGTTGAAATCCCGGTAAAGGCAGGTGTGACGAGTGCGAATATTTGCTCAGTCATGTATGTTTTCTATGTATATAAGTATATATTTCTCTATATAAATAAGTATTTATATCATTGTCTAGGACCCATAAAACATGCCGAGAGCTTAGTTTTGGACTAGGGCAATTGGTGTGACATTGATTCTATAGCGGCCGCTAAACTTCCTAATTTTATTTAGGTGTCGCTAAAACACTTTGCTATTTTATTTTAGGCGGTCTATTCAATATTACATTGACAATTCTGGAATAGCACTTGTTAAATCTGCCTTCTAAACTATGTCTAGAAATTAGACAATTTAGTTTTAGGCTATTTAAGCGACGTGCACGTAGAATCGGGTCCATTGTCCCCTGAAATATTCTTTTAAATCATCGACTGTCGTAGTAGTATTATTAATAGTAGTAGTGATGCTAGTGGAGAACTAGATAATTATACTAATTTTTTCCATGAAAAAAAAAATTACTACACAAAAATTACGTCAAAAATATAATTTGTAACAAATATACGAGTAGGTCCTTAACAAGAACATTTCATTCCACAACTGAAAACGTGCCGTGTAAAACTTCGCCAAGTCTCAATAATGAATCACGACAATAGCGGCTGTTCATTAGAAGCAGGTATGTATGGCCAACTCGTACATCGGAAGTGAAACTTGGAATTGAGTTCGTTCAAGAGAAAATGAGTCATCATTAAGAGTTAGAACAAGTACAAATTGATCAGTGTGTATTCAACATTATCAAAGAACTTGGAAGAGTTTCATAAAAAAAACCCAACTGCGAGTTGAACTCGCATGGAGAGGGTTCCATACATACGTTTTTTTTTTGTTGATAGATTTTTTATAGGTTTTCCTGTAATGTACAAGCAATGAACTATATTTAGTCTTCTTTCATGAATAAAATCAAAACTATTTATTTTAAAATAATAACAAAAATATATTTGAGATCCTAATAACGAGCCCTTTAATTTGATATATCATGACGCACTAAGGTTCACAAAACTTTATTTTTAATTTCCTTATATAAGAGTCCTAAATTTTATTATTTTCAGCATTAAAATGAAATTCTAAGCAGGTCAAGCCAATACGATGAAAGGCTAATAGTTTATATAAAAATTCTCTAAGAAAATGACGTATTTTCAAATGTATGTGTAGAACTGGGCGCGCGACCTCGTTTGGATTTAGCATCAATGATTCATTATTTTATCATTTTACAATGAGAATTTCTTGGGAGTCTGAGTTTCTGAAGTTTTCCGTTGTATTTCATTTCATTTAAAGTTCATAATATACTGTGCGACAATGCAACTTCAAAAGTCCTTTTAGATGGTAAATTACTTGCAGTAGAAAGAGTTACTACCTACATTCTCAAGAGTTTTTTGAAAGAAAAACTAATTTATAGGTATCTCATTTTTTTGCTCAGTTTTATAGCCTATAATTTTTACCAGTAGGTCATCATCAGCCCACATCAGTCCACTGCTGGACATAGGCCTCTTGCATAGCACGCCACTGAGCTCGGTCTTCAGCTCCTCTTCTCCAGTTGCCACCAGCTACCTTGCGAATATCATCGCTCCACCTAGTCTGAGGGCGCCCTACTCCACGTTCACTTATTCGTGGTCTCCACTCTGGAGCTCGTGTTCCTATTATCATCAATTTTCTCCAAAACAGCCTATTAGCCTTTTTGTGGCTGTGACTCAGAATTCTCTTGCTACAATTACAACAGGGCGTGTGTCTGTATATAGTCTTTCGGCTGACATGATGATGATGATGATGTGTGTCTGTATTGATTTTCACATCTGTTATTTTTAGGGTTCCGTACCCAAAAGGGGCCCAACGGGACCCTACTAATATGCCAACGTTGTCCGTCCGTCCGTCCATCCCTTCTTGATAGTGGTTTGTTTTAACGGCAGTTTTACTAACAAATTTGCTTATAAATAATTAAAGTAAATAAAAGAAAGGATTTTACTCAACGTATTTTTTTATGCTTCGATGGTTTGGTTATTTAGAAAGGATGAATGAAAGAAGATTAACGAAAGAGATATACAGAGCGAGAGTGAGTGGAAGGGTCGGAAGGGGCCGCCCTAGGCGTACTTTTTCGAATCAAATCGGAGAAATACTGGAAAAGGGCCGCATCTTAAGTACCCGAAACCGACGTGCGTGCATGACTCGATGTATGAATGTGGAAGAAGCGAAAGAGATTTGTCAGGATCGTAGCAGGTGGAAAGAAGTGGTCTCTGTCTACCCCTCTGGGAAACAGGCTTGATTTAATGTATGTGTATGTATTTTAATTTTTGAATCAAAGCAACAAATACTAATAAATGGTCAAGTGTGAGTCGGGCTTGCACTGATTCGATTGGAAATCGAATTCAAACCGGAATAAAATAATACCTGTTGTGCGGCGGTACGGAACTGTGCGCGAGTCCGACCGCAGTTAACTGGTTTTTATTTTAAAACAATGTTTCTATCGGTGATAACCTTTAATTGGCTTTCTAGTCATGTATATATAGTTCTATCATGTTATGTTAGATCTCCAATAAATCATTAAGAAATAAAAAAAATAAAAAATAAACTCACGCCTTCATTCCCAGAGTGGGGTAGGCAGAGCTACAGAATTACCAACAACTCTAAAAACTTGTTGATAATTCTGTAACCACATTTTGCACAATCAGGCTAAGACGTTTACCAGCGTATTAGTGACAGGTTGCAAGCCCATCGCCTAACAGCACTACAAGCCTTTATTCCCTTAGTCGACTCTTACGACATCCACGGGAAGACATGGAGTGGCACTATTCTAAGCCGGCAACCACGCGGGCGTAAGAAATAAATAAGTTTATTAATAGAAATACCATGGAATTAATATGGTGTCCCCTTGTTTTACCGACATTAATTTCATCGAACGTATCATTTAACCTAATTTCACTTCATTGAAACCTATTTTCAGCTGATGCGCTGGTCATCTTAAACATTTATTACGTAGGTTAGGTTGGATATAGATTTGCGAATATCACCTGGCTCTAGAAAAGACTGTCGATGAAGTGAAAATTCAGCGAATTGATAAGTTCTATGAAATAGGCGTCGGCAAATTAAGTGTACGTAAACCAATTATTATATTTAATAGAAATAGACCTATATACATATACAAATAAGTAATTATGAAAAGGCAGTACACATATTGCGGACAAATTGGTAACCTATTAACCCATGTAGTTCAGGAACAGTAGTTTCTTTGGCATATATACGTACCTATTACATATTCTGAAAATACATAATACAAGACACGGATTAAGGTGGAAGACAGCAATTAACATCGCAAAGCCGGCGGTAAGTCCGCCTTTCAGGGCTGACCCATTTCGGCCGTATTATGGGACAGTTTTGGGGGTCCGTAGGCAGTTGTTTAAGCTACGTCATAGTGTATGATTACTTGGGTACCTTTTTGGTCTCTTATTTGATAAAATATATTATGGACAATCCCATAAAGCTTGACTTAGTTTCAGATAAAGTTCTAGGCTTGTACTTTGGGTACTAGACAACGATATAAATACTTACACAGAGAAATACACAGAAAATATTATGTATGTATGTAAACTCTTTGCCTAAAAAACAATTACAAATCATTTTTGCATCACTACAGATAACTTGCACAGGTGAACTTATCCCCTATGGGATCTCTTCCAGTTAACCTTGGAGTAGATTAAGCAAGGACAATGCAAGAGGATAGACAAAACCAATATAACAGAAAATAACAAATAGTACATGCATACATCCGAAAAACAGACATTTTAAAAAGTAATATTATCTGCTTTAATAAAATACAAACATAGGTAATAATAATAAAATATACTAATATATACTACCAAATACGTAAATATATATATAAACAGCAATTAAAACCTACAACACAGCAAAAGAACAACACTCACGACTCATCTTGTTCATTTAACAACACTCGAGATATTCAAACGAGGAAACAAATACTCACTTTTCACCAAAATATTTGCCTTTATTGGGTATCGAACCGGCCGCTAGCTTCGTAGTTATTTGAAAACTAAAAATTAGCACAAAAAAAATACGTTTTAGCCCGACGGCGGAGCTCCTGTTTCTGGGTGGTTTGCCCTTTGGGTACCTATCTGAAGAAACCAAACTAACCTAACCTACCTACTTTTACAACTACAATTAGAATTTGGTGATCAAATCTAGATGCGTTTTTTGTGCAATATAGTAGGACCAACCACCAATTTAATTAAATTAGCTATAGTGAATAACAAATCTCTTAGAGTAGCTAAACAAGGAATCACAAAAGGAAAATTTTGGATCACCAACTTGAAAGATGAAGATGGTAAGAGACATAGTAAAAGAAATAAAATAATGGAAATATGTACACAATTTTTTACCTCCCTTTACTCTGACCCTCTTAAAACACCGGTAACCGAGGCGTGGTTCTGCGCTGACACTATCACCCCCATTACAGTCGAAGAAGTGTCTAAAGCTCTGTCCACGCTAAAATTTGACAGAAGCCCTGGACCGGATGGGATAAGCGCAGAAGCACTCGTATTCGGTAAACAAAATATATTACTTCCGCTAGCCAAATTATTTAACAATATAATTAAGACAGGCCAAATCCCCCAAAAACTACTTCATTCAAATATAATTCTTCTGCACAAGAAAGGTGATAGAAGCGACGTCAATAACTATCGACCAATTAGCCTGGTGTCTCACATCTACAAGGCATTTATTAAAGTTATTGAGTGTCGCATTGCAGGGCACCTCGACCAACATCAACCTCTAAACCAAGCTGGTTTCCGCCCCGGGTTCTCCACCACCGATCACCTCCACACGCTTAATCTAATAATAGAAAAGTTCACTGAATTTAACATTCCTTTATATCTAGCATTTGTCGATTACACCAAAGCCTTCGATAGTATCACCCATCTAGCCATATTAACTGCACTCAAAAACCAAAATATCAATCCCACCTACATCAATTTAATCAAAAACATATACGACAATAGTACAGCAGACGTTAAGCTTCAGTCTTCCGGCCAGTCGTTCCAAATACAGCGAGGCGTTAAACAGGGAGACCCGTTATCTCCGAAATTATTCACCAGCGTACTTGAAGAAGTTTTCAAGAGCCTGGCGGTCTCCTGGGAGGCGAGAGGAATAGTTGTCGGTGGCAGAAGGTTGTCAAACCTTCGCTTCGCCGACGATATTGTTCTCTTCGCGTCTTCAGCAGCAGAGCTCCAGTCAATGCTCAAGGATCTGAGATTGGCGAGCCTTCAAGTTGGACTTAAAATGAACCGCACCAAGACTCAAGTGATGACCAACAGCACGAAACGTAGGGTCGAGGTAGACGGGCAGACAATACACTATGTTGACGAGTACATATACTTGGGCCAGCTAGTCTCTTTCAGCAACAGGCAAGACAAAGAAGTCGAACGCCGTGTCGAAAACGCCTGGAAGAGCTACTGGTCCATGAAGGAATATATGAAGGGCAACCTTCCCCTATCACTCAAGCGAAAACTCGTCAACATGTGCATTCTGCCTGTCCTAACCTACGGTGCCCAAACATGGTCACTCACAGAGAGTCAAAAGTCCAAATTGAAGGTTTGCCAACGAGCAATGGAGCGCAGTATGTTAGGTGTCAAAAGGACAGATCGCATCCGGAACACCACACTACGCTCCAAAACACGCATAGCTGACGTAGGAGAAAAAACCGCCAGGCTTAAGTGGGATTGGGCCGGTCACGTCTGCCGCATGCACCCGGACCGGTGGGCTAGCGTAGCCACCAAGTGGGTGCCGCAAAATGGGCGGCGTAAACGGGGCAGGCCTAGACGGAGATGGCGGGACGACTTGGACGCATTCCTCAACAACTGGCCGGAAGAGGCACCAAATAGGGACTCATGGAGATCAAGGGGAGAGGCCTTTGCCCAGCAGTGGGACACTCATAAAGGCTAGGAAAAAAAAAGTAGGACCACGAGGAAGTAAGTGTTTTACTAAAATTTTCCTCACTTTCAAAAACATGACCAAATCTAAAAGTATATTTCCGTAACGGAACCCGACATTTAACGGCCACTTTTTCCAAGTTTTCATAACGCAGAGATCTTTTGTGCCAGCGCAGGAATGATTTATGACTTCAGTAATTATATGCGGACTGCGGGTAGTTGATAATATCCCGATAAAGGTCAGCGGGGGTTCGAAACAGTCGCCATTATTATTAAATAGTCGGAGGTATTGATTTAAACAACTAGATGCAGCCAGTGTCATAGAGCCGATGCCACAACGCAACCCATATAAATAAAGACCTTTATCTACACACATAATAATATTAACAATCATAATTCATCTATATTATGCGCTCAAAACCCGTTGGCGATGATCAGCATTACCTGTGGTAGTAGGTGACATCAATGACAGCTGTAACGTAATTATGAAATTACGTGATCGAATATTATAAAGCATTCCAGCAAATCAGTTTCAAATTTGGAACATCTCCCAAAAACAACACAATTCAAATAGGCCCAATTCTAGCTAGAATCAATTTAAATGTGAACTTGGTATATTTTTTAGTACAATATCGTACGACATCAGATTTGGAACGACATGAGAATAGGGACTTTATTAGTTTATCTATGATTTTAAAAAAATCGTGACGCTGACACAGCACATGTTTTTGTCTTCAAGTCGTCGGCTTCTGATCCCATCTTAGAGTACTTATAATATGTGATAAAGTTATGTATGCAACTGTACATAATTAAGCCTTAAAACACTCGTGTGATCTTATTATGAAACTCGCCTTTGGCTCGTTTCTTAAAACCACGCCCGTGTTTTAAGGACTCTCATTAGGTATCACAATTACATAAACTACTATATTTAGTTCACAGTAACCGCGGCCAAATTAAAAACAATAAAATCAAATAAGGTTTTATCAAGTTAAATAAGAGCCCCTATCTTTGATAACCTTTTTACCTAGCGAGACTAACCTGAAAATGTAACGAAATCTACTAGGAGCTCATGACATCGAAGATGTAGTGAACTAACTTAAATCACAGTTAAACTAGAATATTGGTAAAACGCGAGCTCTACAATAGTTTTATAGTCCTGGGTTCAAATCCCGGTAAGGGCAGATATTTGTGTGATGAGCGCGAATATTTTTTCCCGAGTCATGGATGTTTTCTATGTATTTAAGTATACATTTCTCTATATAAGTATTTATATCGTTGTCTAGTACCCATAACACAAGCCTAGAGCTTTTTGGGACTAGGTCAATAGGTGTGACATGGTCCCCTGACATTTATTTATTTATTTACAGACCGTGCCCGGGACGTACCCGAAGTATTTTAACCATCGATTCCAGACCCTATTTGGAGTATATAATGTGGTATAAAGTGTAGTCTAATATCGCATATTTTCCGAGATTTTTATTATTTAAAAAACAATTCCATAATTAATTTAATTTGAACTCTGTCACCTTAACTTTAAGCATTACTAAGAAATTGTTTAAATTAATTTATGTTATACGGTGATGATATTGCTACTTACAACATGAATCTTTCTTAGTAAATAATGCTTTAGGGGTGACAGAGTTCAAATTAAATTAACTATGGAATTGTTTTTTAAATAATAAAAATCTCGGAAATTATGCGTTATTGGACTACGTGTTATACCATATTATATACTCCAAATAGGGTCTAGAATCGATGGTTAAAATCCTTCGGGTACGTCCCGGGCACGGTGTGTACGGGTGTTACAGAAACCTCACATAAACCAAAGCGAAGCGAGGGCGGGTCGCTAGTGCTTATAAAAGTAAATAGATGAACCAAAATTTAGATATTTCAATAGTTATATGTAAATCCACAAGAAAACATATGATGTCGAAACTGAAACTCAAACCTCGCTAAGACGTATAGTGTGAGCATTGGCGGTTTTAGGATTGCAGTCTTAAGATTGTAGTCTTGAGAACGCAAATTATCACTTACCTACCGTCGGATGGCCTGTGTGCTCGTTTTGCCTTCTCCATGCCGTAAAAAATTAAAGCATCAAAAAAAAAAACAATTGTTTAACAAGACTGAAACGATTGCAGTTCTAAATTAACAATTAAAACACTGTTATCAACCTGTTCACTTTCCGCACTCCTAGCAATTAACTTTTCCCCTGACCGTAAAACAATTTCAAAAAAGTTACACTTAAAGCTTGATTGCGCTCCCTGCCACTCACCCTAGGGAAAACTGAAATACGCTAGTTCCCACAGCATGATGTAGCGCCTAGTTAGCGACGAGGAATCATTATAGAAACTACTAGAAATAAGTACCTGCCTGAAACCTTAATTACTGCTCCGTTTGATAATGGCAACTCTGTACCTATAGGTACCAGAGGCGGGTGCCCTTTGACTGACCTAAAATTTTATGTGATATTTTTTTTTTGTCGAAAATGTTTCCTATAATATTTAATGGCATACTTCTTTTTTAGCATAAAGATTTTTTTTGTTCTAAAGCACTTTTGGTCTAAAATTTTAATTACTAAAAGGCTAAATCCATATTATTGTATAAAACACCTAAGTCTCAACTAATCGATAGGTTAGGTTAGGTTAGAATTGTATCACTACGAGAATAGGAGCTCCGCGAAGCGGAGCTCCGTCGACTTCGCCTTACGGTCAGGGTTATTCCAAACAAATTTCACACAATTTTTCGACCAAACAATTTTCGACATTTAAATCATTAAAGACGAAACGTTGGTATGCAAAACAATTTATGTCGCGAAACAAAAATAGGCCATACAATTTAAGACCAACCGATATACACCCACCAGAGGCCCTAGCCACGCAAACGCAACTAACGTTTTTCTTTTCGATCACTCAAAACGTATGGGATGACAGTGGACAGTCTCGCAACGCACGAGAATTTCATCCTGAAAACCACAATCCTAAGACCGCAAATGCATTGCCAACCGCTAACCGTAAGGGCTACGATGGAATGCCTCTATGCTAGTAATTTCACCGGTCGTCTTATTAGAAGGGGATCCGAATAGAAGACAACCTTCACCGGACTGCTTATTCGATAATAAGTATTATATATCAAATTTATTATGCTTAGTAATGTATGGCGAATAGGTTGACTGAAAATTTTCAGTCCAGTCCTTATATGATAAAAAAAACTGTAAACGAACTTTTTTTTAAATTTTTTATTGCTTGTTAAATAGACCAATTACATACTAATCGAAAGCCTGACGCCTATAGAATTGGTCTATTTAACAAGCAACAGCAATTTAAAAAAACTAATTCCTTTCCAGTTTTTTTTAATCATATAAGGCCGGGGTTACACCTGTAAGTAAGTACGTAAGTTTTGAAACAAAGCTATATGAAAGAGAGAGATGCAGATATTTGACACTCACTCTTATCCATATCCATTGCGTCTCAAAACTTACGTAATAACTTACAGGTGTAATCCCGGCCTAAGGACTGGACTGAAATTTTTCAGTCAACCTATTCGACATACATTACTTAGCATATAATTTTTTATCGAATAAACAACACGGTGAAGGTCGTCTCCTATTCGGATCTTAGACCACACCGGAACACAACAATGCGAATGCTGCTTCGTCATAAGTTAAAAGATAAGGTTCTGGTAGCGATACGGACAGATACAAAAGGTCGTAACCACTATAGCGATTTCTCTAATAAACCATTATATTCTGACACCCAGAATCAATAACGGTACGAACTTTGTTGAGGTTCAGTTGTTTTTGTCGCTCAATAATGAAGTAGAACTTTTAAAGCTCTCATTAGAAAGGTGAAACTTTACAAAATTAAGCTCAGTCCCAGCTAATACGTATAAATTTGTTACTGGGAACTTTTCAAATTGGTTTCGGAGTCATTATAGTTTCCTCTCGGGTTGTTCGCTATATGACAGATTCGCTTTATGGCAGATTAACTTTAGGGTAAATTAGCTTTATGACAGATTCGCTCTAAGGCAGAAATTGTACGGTCAATGGCAGATTAATTATATGTATTTATTCAACTGACTAAAATTAATATCATAAATATGAGGTAGGTTTAGGTCATGCTAGTTCTGCAGCTGGCCCGAATAGGTATATTCAAATAGGTAGTATGGGGTTACGCTGTTTGAATAAAATATTATATTATGGGTTCGATTGGTAAGTTTTTGGATTTTTGGATTTCCGTAAGGTATGGGTGTCAACGGGCCTCTTACAATAAGCCTCCACCGTCCGTCTGTTTGTCAGCGAGCTGTATTTCGTGAGTCAAAGATAGACAGTCGATTTTTTTACAAAGTGTGTATTTTCTATTGCCGATATAGTAACAAATAATACAAATAAAATTTTGATAATTATTAAAGGGGGGGATTAAAAAAGTATTTTCGGTGTTTTTTGCTTGACCATAACCATAACTCTATCTCTTTAACCGTAATGAGGATACACTTGGAATTTTCAAAATTTATATTACTATGGCCGAAATAATAATAATAAAAATAATTTATAAAGATTTATAGGGGTGATATAATAATAAGGGACGAAAATGAAACCCTTCGTATGCGAGTCCGACTCGCACTTGGCCGGTTTTTTTAGAATATTACAGGTCTACTCAGGCTTTGTTGAAATATATTTTCAGAGTACAATGATCTCAATACAAACTATTTTTGTCACCTTTATTATTGGCAATGTTCCTAAAAGATAAAAAAAATGGCGTATCAGTAGCGTACCGTGAAATATTCCGCGCTATTCTAACCTAAACTAACCGTTACAAAAAAAATATTGAAAAAAATACTGTTGGTTATGGATTATTATCAGCCTCTATAAATATTTTTTTGACTACCATACGAGCTTGTAGCATTTGTATGTTAACATTCCACTTTGACTTTTAATCTCTACATGCTCGTAGAGACTAAAAATGTCGTTATTATACATGTAATAATCTGCCTGATCTTCTGTTAGTTGCGCTTTCGCGGCACGCTCCTAATTTTAATAAAATTAACTATGTATTAACAAAATTCAACAATAATACACTTAAAAATTAAAACTAAACGTATTTAAAATCAAATAAAACTAAGCTACTCAAAGATTAAATATATAAATAATAATCACCGCTTATAAAAAGTACACCCCCTCTTGCAGGTCCGCTAACTATCGAAATATCATATGATTTTTTGGTCCTTCAATTTATGGTTCTATCAATTTATTCTACGAAAATGAAGAGGCGTGCAAAGGTATTTGTAAAACATTATAATTTTATTATAAATGTCTCGAAGTAGTTTATACAGCTTAAGTTTCCTAAACGTAACAGTAAATTAACTGTGTTGCGTAAAATAATCTAATTTAACTGTTGACCGAGCTCCGTCATAACTCGACTGAAATAACCTCTAGTTAGTGTTATTTCTGACGGCAGCATTTCAAGGCCTTTGGCTCCATGTGGCGTCACTTTTGGTTGACGTTTTGAGAAGTTGGAAGCTGTTGTCATTGGTATGGCAATTTGACGTGACGCATTTTGATGTTTGTTTGTATGTCTATTTGACGCAGACCTTGATTATCAAATTTTGACCTACTTATTTGTTTAATCTTTTTTGCACACAACAAAATAAAGAACAAACGGCGGAATTAATGCGTTCAGGCATTCTCTACCAGTCAACCTTTAGGTCAAACAGAAACAAGGAGAGGTTGTTCCGAAATTTGTTTTTTTTTTAAATGTGACTCTGACGCACTTTAAATTTATGACGCACATGACGCACATGATTACTATTTCATGCTCCATGTCATAAAATTATGAATACATCATAAAACCGTACATTATTAGTTTCAAACGATATTCAAATAAAATGTATTTGTTAAGATACTAAAATGAAAACAAGTGTCAAACCAACATGATAGTATTCTTAAGTAAATAAGAGTATTACAGTTAAAAACTTTTTACTGGGATTAGGTACTTAAGGACCATTACGAATAGAACCTTGTCATATCAAAGATATACGTTGAAAGTAATCATTACTTTTCTGCGACAGGGTTCCCTAGTGACTTAACAGTTAAAGTCTATGACCGTTAGTTAAAGGTTCAAACTCAGGTTCAAGAATAATAAAATAATTAAGCCTTGCCTGGAATTGAACCCGCACTCGCAATAAACTTGCCCCCGACTCTCGCGGGACATTAATTCAAAAGCTCCGTTTCGCATACGTTATCTGTATCACTTAATCGCTCTAAGGTTAACTGGAAGAGATATTCTAACGGGATAAGTCTTGTGCTTGAACCCCCCTTATTTAACACTTTTTAAGTGTTTTTGATGATTAAAATGTATTTTTATTTTCTCTTTAGTAGATTTACTGTTACGCGTTCCGAGATGACTTCTAAAGCAGTGTTAAGAGATTTTTGTGAAATTACACTCGGGATTTTTACGCGTAATAAAAGTAGAGATACTTTCATTTTAGAAATTAATTGAACAAGTTTAGGTTTTCATTCATTATCCTCTTGTTAACGACTGTAACACTAGATACACTAACTTTGCCAATTAACTGTTTACTAAGCGTGTATATTTCAAAATTAGACTAATTTAAATACTTTTTAGTCTCATGGTTACTGGAGAACTAAAATGTAATTTATGATTAAAATATATTTTCTTATATTTCAATGCAAATTATTAAATGTATATTCCACTAAATTGTTTTTTGAAAACCCATTTTTCTGATTTTGTAGCGTGTGACATCAAAATATTAAAACCTGAAATTTTCGGCCTATTACAGGCGTCATGATCACGAAAATCACAAAAAAATCGAATTCATGATAATCTCGCAAATTTTAAAAATTACTCACAAAACGTTTGTTTAACTACACCAGCTATTTAAAAACGCTGTATCCGCGTATTTTTAGTGTTAGAACACAATATCTATTTACAACACTAGAATTAACCCACAATCGGAAACATGGGCTTTCAGCATCACCTCTGAAAATAACTCAAGCTTCATATAATCTTACCTTTGCTTATAAATCCTCAGAATCGGCACAGTTTTCAACAGATAACAGATTCACACTTTTTATTTATAATTCACAGATCACGTCAAGAACACATCACTGGACACTTCGGTTCGTTCGATCGCGACACGTCCGCGCGCGGTGGCGTCGACACGGGTACTGACGTTTACCCGGAGCGGGACGTTGTGTGCGTGGGGTAGTATTGCGTATGTGTGCCAGGTCAGGAGTAATACTGAATACTGGCCCATTTTGGAAGGCTTTTGGTTTTTGACGTGTTAGTTTTTTAATTTTTAACTAGCGTAAGGTGTAGTTTCACGCTGAAGTCTGTCTGTAGCATTTTTTTTCCAAAAGGACGTAAAAAAGATCATAGTTACACCGGCTTTATTTGTGTTTGTGTTGTTTCCTTTTTATAAATCCCCAACGCAAAAAGAGGGGTGTAATAAGTGTGAAGTGTGTAGCTGTGTATCTGTCTGTGGCACCGTAGCTCTTAAACGAGTGAACCGATTTGGATGCTGTTTTTTTTTATTTTAAAGCAGGTTTTTTAGCGGTGGTTCTTAGCTAGGTTTTATGAAAATCGGTTAAGCCGTTTAAGAGATATCAGCTCTGAAAGAAGGGGTCGTCATTATATCGGGGTTTTTATCTAGGTACGGTTACGAGCGTTAATTTGAGACCCATTTCAAGAAAAATAAGCTTAAAGTCGTCAATTTTATTAGAGATGTCAAGTCATTTGTAACTTTTAGGAAACTCAACCTTATTGTTGTAGAATGTCAGATTGATTTTGGACCTAAGGTGGGTACCAAATTTAATCTCGTGACTGTACATACCTATATGTGGCATTATATATCTAAAGGGACCTTATTGTCGATGGCGCTTATGCCGCACTGCGTCACGCGACGTTGTATTTATATCGGAGCAGCTTTAATAATGGTGGAAGCGCCATCAACAATAAGGTCCGTTTTCATAGATTACGTCACATATAATAGTTATTTAATGCGACTTAACAGACTGTTTATTCCACAGAAGAAAACACTCTTTAACTGAACAGATGTCCTCGTGTGTGATATCCATGGACTTATTTCTCTAAAAAGTCATGACAACAGTTCACATGTGCTAAGGTAGTACGTAAATTAAAATACCGTTTGTAAATTTTACACTGCTGATCACATTAAAAATATTTTTGGATTTTTTTATGCAGTAGTTTTTTTTGTATTTAGGAAAAACAGTAAAAACGGTGGATTGTGAATGTTAGGAATACACTTATAGTGCCCTTAGTCCATTTATTACCATAGGAATTGAAAAAAATATACAACTGTCATGTCAATTTTTTTTGCTGCTCAGTTAATGATTCCAGTTATGGCTTTTGACGTAGAGACCTCGTCGTGTTGTTCTCCTAGTCATTATTTTTAGTTTCATGTATTTGACATGTGATCTTGATAATTTTTACATTTATTTGTAATGTTTTTAATTTTGAATTCGTATTTTTTTTTATATATGTGATAGTTCTAATAATTTATATTTGTTGCTTTATTACCTTGTAATGTAACTTACTTTTAAGTATTATTGTATTTTATGTTTGAAAAAATGACCTTCTGCTGGAGTTTCTTGCGGCGCTTCTTCTCCGCAATGATGGTCTTGTCCGAAGCGCTAGTAGATTCACTATATATTACCGACGTGTAAAAGAGCCCGTATGTGGCCAATTTACTCAATAAATATTTTGATTTTGATTTTGATTTTTGATTTTTTGATTTTTATCTGTCTGACGGAATACTTGATTCTAACGACGCTATTTAAAATTTAAGTGACTAACGAATTTGTAAAGCCGCAATCTGCCCAAAGTCGACGAATTTATGTTGCTACAGTTGTTATTATTGACAAGTGACATGACATGACAGTCAGTTCTGTTTCTGTTTAAAGTTACTTTTTTTATTTTATATCATGCTAAGATTGATTGGAAGTATTCCTAACTTTGTATATACGGTCTTTTTAATGGCTATTTCTTTAATAAATTCTTAACGACGAATTTAAGTTAAATAAAGAAAAACCGAGAAACACGGGTAGTCTAATTTTTAACCAGCTATTATAAACGCGAAAAAACAAAAATACTTTTTTTTTTGAAATGTTGTCAATTCTCTCGGAATCTCGAAATCTCGGAATCTCTGACCAATTTTTCAGATATTACAATTCCGAGACAGACGGAGCAATACCGGAATATTTTCAGATATCGTTAATCCGATATTCATTACCTTTTAATTCCGGTATTGTAATATCGAAAAAAACGTATTATTTCAAAGTTATCTGTGGAGTTGCCTGGTATAGTTTCAAATTCTTACACATAGAAGACATCACCTTCTATGCATTACATGTAGGACATGCAGTATCGGACGATTTCTAGTATCGAAATTGAATGTCGATATTAAATATTGAATAGAAAGTGTGTTTTTCTACTAGATCCCCAATTCCGATACTAGTATCGGAATTCAGATATTGAGACACATTACCGAATTTCAATTTCGGTATTGGAAATAGTCGATATTTTATGCCAAGCGTAATTCCGAGATTCGTAAATAAGAGTGTATAGAAAAAACTCGATGTTAGCAAAATACGCCTTAAAACAGGAGTTCCTACTCCTGTTAAAGGGTGTATTTCCATTCATACAAAGTGACAAGCAAACACCTAGTATGGAAAAACAATATTTACTTGATAACTTTAAAAAAAGGGCAAATAGATTTAAAAACTTCGCTGATTCATAATGATTCTAACTATGTAAGATACCACTGAAAAACTTATGAAACAAAACATTAAATTAATGATTTTTCGCGACATGGACAAAAATTACAAACATTCTGATTAAAATGATCAATATCTCCGAAACTAGTAAAAATCGCTGAACATACATAGCGGTTAAATCGATAGCTTTTTAGCTGCTCTATCAGCCCTAGGCGGGTTGACGTCGGTTTCTGGGACACCCTGTATATTAAAAAGCGCATAAAATCCGTCATTTTTAAGTACTCTGTGACACTCGCGCCACCAAGACAATCGAATAACGTTCATTTATCGGTTGAGCCGTTGAGTATCAAATCAAATCAAAATCAAAATATTTATTCAGTAAATTGGCCACATACAGGCTCTTTTACACGTCGGTAATATACAGTGAATCTACTAGCGCTTCGGACAAGACCATCATTGCGGAGAAGAAGCGCCGCAAGAAACTCCAGCAGAAGGTCATTTTTTCAAACATAAAATACAATAATACTTAAAAGTAAGTTACATTACAAGGTAATAAAGCAACAAATATAAATTATTAGAACTATCACATATAAAAAAAATACAAATTCAAAATTAAAAACATTACAAATAAATGTAAAAATTATCAAGATTACATGTCAAATACATGAAACTAAAAATAATGACTAGGAGAACAACACGACGAGGTCTCTACGTCAAAAGCCATAACTGGTATCATTAACTGAGCAACAAGTCCTTGCAGACGTGAACAGACCGGACCCCACAAACAGCACCCGTTCACGAGTATGACGCATATCTCAGCCATCGCCTCCCTCAACCATGTGTTCGGGAAGGTGGCGACCCGATCAACGACGCCGCCGTAAGCAAAGACCTTTGAGCGAGCATGACGTGCTCATGCTGCCGGACAACATAAAAGTAATATTGTGTGATATAGCTGTCCGGCGAGAAACATCACAGTGTGCTCTCATTTAAAAGCGTCTTGTACACACAAGAACTAATAAAGATAAAGTACAAAAGTAAACATACAATTTCGTGTTTGAATACACAGTTTGCTTAAAGGCATTTTTATCAAGATAGAAGTATCAGAAATAACCTAGACTTAAGAAATTACCTTAAATAAGTAATAGCCTAGACACTACTTAAATACATCTTGGTCACCAATGAAGTCATTTAGTAGTTACGAGCGACATGCATACAAACACATAACCCTTTTGGGCTTCGCCGCGGTCGGGTGGAAATAACTTGTAATGTAATGGGGCTTTATAAATACTAGGAAAATTTTAAATTCTTGATAACTAGATATATGAAAGTATAAACCAGGAAAATACAATATCTTAACAGAATTAATAATAGCTCATCCTTGGTCTAGGTCACAAAAAAATTGGCTATTAATTAGACCTCATGTCAAATATGTATTAGCTTTACAAGTCCCGGTTAGGGTGTAGCAAAAGGTAACCAGGACTTGGAAAAAATTTCATTGGTGAGGTGTTATTATGACACATATTTTTTATAATTGTATCGTGTAGATTACGCTAAAATAAGCATGTTTTATTTGAAAAACTTTTCTCTGAAATCAAAAATGGCCGAGATATTGCATTTTATATGTATATAAATTTTTAAGTTAGGTTAGGTTATTTTATGTAGATAAGCGCATACTTTAGCGGATATTTTAGGTACTAAAACCCGAATCTACCCAACCCAACACTTCGTGGTCTTGGTCTGCCCTACCCCTAGAGTGTATATAAAAAGCTGGAGGCGCGGAGGGAGAGCAGCCCTAGCCCGCTGTAGCAAATCAGAGGCACAGAGTGAGCCGAAGCGGTTGAGGCAACTGCTAAGGTGAACATTGCTGGTGCTTCTAATTTGATACGCAAGGGCAGCCCCATGGCTGCACTTCCCGCAGCGCCGGAGCAGTTAGACTACTATATACATATTATATACACATACATACACATACACATTCACCATCACCATCACCATCACCATCATCATCATCATCATAATCACGACCACCACCACCACCGCCATCATCATCATCATCATCATCATCATCATCATCACCATCACCATCACCACCACCACCATCACCATCACCATCATCATCACCATGTCCATCACCATCACCATCATCTTCATCATCAGCATCATCATCATCATCTTCATCATCATCGTCATCAGCATCATCATCATCATCATCATCATCATCATCATCATCATCATCATCATCATCATCATCATCATCATCATCATCATCATCATCATCATCATCATCATCATCATCACGACCACCACCACCACCGCCATCATCATCATCATCATCATCATCATCGTCATCATCATCACCATCACCATCGCCATCCTCACCATCACCATCACCACCATCACCATCACCACCATCATCATCATCATCTTCATCATCAGCATCATCATCATCATCTTCATCACCATCGTCATTAGTATCATCATCATCATCATCATCATCATCATCATCATCATCATCATCATCATCATCATCATCATCATCATCATCTTCATCTTCATCTTCATCTTCATCTTCATCTTCATCGTCATCGTCATCGTCATCGTCATCGTCATCGTCATCGTCATCGTCATCGTCATCGTCATCATCATCGTCATCGTCATCGTCATCGTCATCGTCATCGTCATCTTCATCATCATCATCATCATCATCATCATCATCATCATCATCATCATCATCATCATCATCATCCATATATGACAGGGGACTACTGTTTTTTACACTTTTGTTCAAAAAAAACTGTCTTTTTTTCAGTCGTTGTTACCCTTTGGTACACCCGGACCGCGGTATTTCCAACTATGTAGTTATGACAAGTCAAGAAAAGAGTTTACATTTCCATTAAGCTGGTGGTTGCTGTTGCTGTATGTTGCTGGTGTTTATGGGCGGTGGTGATAACATCCCATCAGGTAACCCACGTGCTAGTTTACTTTCCACTCAATAACTAAAACGTACTATTTAATGCCATTAGTACCGTGTCTATTTCATGTCATGTTTAAAATTCCAGACATGAATAGTCACAGTGATTAAAGTAACAATGTAATTAAGTGTACACATATTTATGAACTCGACTGTACCACGTTTATTTGTTACATAATACTATCTGTATCATTTCTTGCAAAATTAAGTCGCAGAATTGATAACAGCCGAAAATGACTGGCCTAAGCCCGACCTATATCATGTTGTCAAAATATACATGTTTGCTGCATTATCAAATCAGGCAATGGTTTTAGTATATTGTAAGGCCTTTTATTTTATCGTTTTCAAACTTAAATAATTTATTTGATAACTAATTACGTCCCGCCCAAAGGTAAACAAGTATCTTGGGTACCTATTATTTTATACGGTAACAAATCTGGCCTTACCTAACCTTCGTAAAGAATGTTTAATAAAACGGGTCATACACACTCGAAAAAAGCAAAAGTTGTCTTTCGTTATGGTCAATAGTTAAAGGCTTGTGTGCATATACCTAAGTTATGTTTTTATCTCATAAGAATAAAGTACACCTACGCCGTTTATGTGGATATGAATTCAGCCCGAAAATTTATGCCTTAAATTTTTAACACGCATCATGCTTTAAAAATTATTCTACACTAGGTGTTGCCCGCGACTCCGCCCGCGCAGAAAAATAAAACAGCCTATACTACTCAGGGACAATTTTTTATAATTGTAGGTAATTCTGTACCTCTGCCTCCCCCACTCTGGGAACGAAGCCGTGAGTTTATGTATGTATGTAATGGTGAAATATTTTTTGAAATCAGTCCTTTAGTTTTTGAGCATAATCGTTAGAAACATACAAAAATACAAATCTTTCCACTTTATAATTGTAGTGTAGACCATTACTTACAACTTTTTTTATTTAAGTAAGTAGGTACATTTCGTTTGAGTCTTCCTCAATACGAGTAGGTACTTAACTTGATTCTTTGTAACCTCAAAATATAAGATAAGTTGAAAAATTAATGATTTTTTAATTAAGCTTTTAATTAAAGAATGTTTTAACTTTATTAGTATCCCTTTGAAATAAAAATTCGAGTAGAATTTCTGTTTGGAGAAATTCGTAATTTATTCATATTAAAATATTCAAGTTGTTTGTACGGGGTCGCTTTGTAGCAACCAACTTTAAGTTTAGAGTTTACTTGACTCTAAATTAAAATGGGTATCTAGGCGAAGGAAGGAAATATTGTAGACTGAAAGGGCTTCCTTATTATTATAATGTAACAGTGGATCTCAGACAAAAAAAAAACAATAGACGAATTTTTACCATGGAGGTAATTGAGTATTTACTAAGTTATTTTTATTTGTAGGTGTTTGTGTATATAGTTGTTTTTGGAAATATTAATTTATAAACAATGTTTTATTATATTGATGGAACGTATGTAAGAATCGCCTCTCTAGTTTTTAAGTTATGTTTTTGCATGCCTACGCCACTAAGGTACGAACATTGTTGACATACATATTACTCGATAATCCATCTTATTGTACATGATGTTTAGCAAAATAAACCATTCATTCATTCATTCATATTAAACTATAATAAAATTATTTTTAATGGGATGGAGAAGGCAAACGAGCACACAAGCCACCTGATGGTAAGTGGGGCATAAACTTATAGACATAATGTGCATTCTCTTAAGACAGCAATAATATAATCGGAAATGCGTTGCCACCCCTGAGGACTAAGATGGAATGCCTAGTAATATCACCGGTTGTCTTATCTTCACACCGGAACACCACAATGTGAACACTGATGCTTGGCAGTAGGTGGGTATCTCGGGTACATTTACATGAAAATATATAACAATAAGGGAAGTGACATTTCTATCTTAGAAGCATAATAGATAAGTCCATCCGGATCCCTAACATCATCGTATCCTATTAGCAGTAGTGTTAGCGTTACTGTGTTCCTATGTGGGGATAAGACACGACAACCAAACGACGAGTACAGACGCATTCCATCTTAGTCCTCAGGGTCGACAACGCATTTGCAGTCTTAGGATTATAAGTTTATGGGTCCCAAGTCCCATTTAGGGTCATGTGCGGTAACTGTGCGCACCGGGTAAGTGTGCGCAACCCCTTTATTTAGGAATGGGGATGGAGAAGATTGTGATATATGTAATCAAATTAAAGCTATGTGTGTGTAGAATTACTTTATGCAAGAAAAACCCAGATGGTATCATTCATTTACTTGAAAAAGAAAATATCCAGAATCCGGTGCCGTAAAGGTAAAATTTGCTGTCACGGCGAAAATCGACACGAGTAAATGAATTATGTCTCAATAAAGTGAGGTAAGTTTGATCAAAATCAGTCTGCTTAGTATAATAAAAAATTCACAAACTTCGCTTAGCTGCGCACATTTACCCGCAGTATGGGTAAGTATGCGCATTTTGAGCTGGTTGAATTAAGGCGATTTTTCTTCGAGGTGGCAAGGTTTTATTGATAATTTCTTGATTTAATTATTACCTGAATAAATGTTTCGCCAGATACATATTTTCATTTTCCATTCATGCTTATCGTTTAATTTTGATACTAGTTTGAAAATAAAGTGCGCACACTTGCCCCACATGACTCTACTATCAGGTGGTCTGTGCGCAATTTGTACTCATTTATGGGATAATAACAAGAAATGACACACAATCTCGCGCAAATTGACCTAGTCCCAAACTAAGCTCTAGGCTTGTACTATGGGTACTAGACAACGGTATAAATACTTATATAGAGGAATACGATATACTTCAATTTATGGAAAGTATCCAAGACTCAGAAACAAATACTCGCGCTCCTCAACAAATATTCGTAGGCGGGGTCACTTCCAACTATGGTAAATTCGGCGTTCATTATTACACTCTAACATACCTTTAAATGTTCATTTTTTCTAAACTATAAATATCTTTAAACATCTTTTGTGCTCAAAAAGACTCTCATAAACATGCCCCAGCAATAACGCTTCCAAATAAATAGAAAATAGCCCGAATCTCGGATAAAACAATACAAACGGCCATAAAAATCACGCCGAATTATACCAACGGAAAATTCCTTCCAGAAAAATCTATGGACGAAAACAAAGTTAAAACTACACTGCCGTATCCAACTTTGGACTTTGTTGGGTTGGGTTAAGGGTGAAAGTGAGGGGGGTTTTAAGTTGGTAATGATTACGAATGGCTTCTATTGTTTGGCGGAAAATGGAAGTGTCAATACCAAGGGACAGATTTGGAGCATCCGGGTAAGAGGGCGCTGCGAGTTAGCCTTCAGGGAATTATTCATTCGTAATAAGAACCTGAAATAAACTGTGTTTTTTATTAGCTTTGATTTAAACTTACATGCTTGTTTGTTAATATGTGTAGTACAGTCAAGGACTTTAATTGTTATGCCACTATGGAATCCTGTCATAATGGCAGCGTCAAACCACATGACAGAAATTACGCTTAAATGAATGCTTAACGTTATGTGACAGGGTTCCATAGTGGCATAACATTTAAAGTCCTTGACTGTACAGATCTTGCAAATAATAAATAAATATCAGGGGACAATGTCACACCAATTGACCTAGTCCCAAACTAAGCTCTAGGCTTGTACTATGGGTACTAGACAACGATATAAATACTTATACGCACCTTTAGAACAATAATGACCTAATTCAAAATTTGTGCTTTCAAACTTCGAGTCATAAATTTATTATCATAGAGACATAACTCGAAATTTAAAATTTCTCAATTAGGTCACTATTTTTCTGAAGGTGCGAAGAGAAATATATACTTCAATACATAGTGTCCGGTTATCCGGTTCGAAGGACCAATATGTTGGGTAGCAGGCGCTTAATTTGCGTAATAATTGTAGAAAATTGCGCAAGGATGATTAAATAAAAATTCAAAAGCTTAACGTGCGTGCAGCTTATGTTAGTGCGAAGGTTCTCGTTCAAAAATTCGAGGATAGGGGTATGTATGGAACAAATGCGTGACGTAGGGTGTGACGATGTGTGGCTGCTTCATGTAGGTTGCTCACAGGTGTCGCTAGGTGTCCGAACACATAGAAAACATCTATGGTCCAGGAACAAATATTCGCGCTCATCACACAAATATCTGCCCTAACCGGGATTTGAATTGAACCCAGGACCGCTAGCTTGGTAGGCTGGGTTACTACTAACTAGGCCAATGCGTCGTGCAAGTCTTACTGGAGCAGGGTTCGTTCGGATCGCTACCACTAATCCTTTACCCTGCCGCGAATCAGCTAGGGTAACACAACCGGTGAAATTATTAGCATAGAGGCATTCCATCTTAGTCCTCAGGGTTGGCAACGCATTTGCAGTCTTAGGATTGCAGTCTTAAAATTGTAGTATTGAGAACGCAAATGTCTATAGGTTTATGAAGGTTCAAAATGTCTCGGCAGATAAGTTCTTACAGAGAATAATGGTTTTTAATTTTAATTTTTATTTTTAAATTTTCTTTGTTAGGTATAAATACATTACAAGTACATATCGATACACATTCAGGATAATATAGAAACAGGTACGTTTAAAACAAGTCACAGACTCTTTTTTTTATGGCAAGTTGACCTGACCAGACCTGATGGTAAGTGGCATTTTAAATCTCAAGACTACAATCTCAAAACTGCAATCCTAAGACTTCAAATGCGTTGCCAACCCTGAGGACTCAGATGGAATGCCTCTATGCTAGTAATTTTACCGGTTGTCTTATCCCCACACCGGAAAACAACAATGCGAACACTGCTGCTTAGCGGTAGGTTAATGGATAACATGGTGGTAACGATCCGGACGGACCCTGCACAAGGTTCTACCACCACTAAATGTAAATAAATTACTTGGGTGCTTAAGACCTTATGACAATGAAGGTACGATACTGTTGGGACATGAAAAATAATTAATAACAATACTCGTATACAGCCTTGGCCAACGGTGTTGAGCAGCCCACATTTTCTTTTGTAACTTATAAATTTAGTCTTATTGTTCAATTTAAAAAATACACAAATCATTATTTGATATCGTTTCGAAGTAGCTATTTGCGTGTGAAAACTAAAGCTAGAAAAAGTCGGGATTTAGAATATAAAATGATTAATTGTATATTTTTTCACAGAATTTCCTTTAACGTCAATAAATATGACTAATCTTTCCGATAAAAAAAAGATAAAAAGATATTTATTCAGTAAGTAGGCCGCACGGGCATTTTTACACGTCAAAAAATCTACCAGCGCTTCGCAAGAGACCACTGCTGAGAAGAAACGCCACAAGAAACTCAGCAGTCAGTCGTTTTTTAAATATTGTTTATACAATTATAAATACACAATAAAAATATATAGATATACAACTTTCTATAATAAACGATATAAATGCACCTTTTAAAGTTTGACTTTTATAAGAAAAAACGCATAGGTGCTCAACACCTTCGGCCAAGGCTGTTCTAACATGTATAACTTTGTGCATTCGGTTTTTTTTTAGGCATACACAACTAATTGTAATTAATTATTTAATTATATAATAATCTTTATCAACCCGCGTTCATGAAACACCCATAATGGACTCAATACTTTGCAAATAGTTATCAAGAAACTTGGTAATTAGTCGTATCGACGCTTCCAAAATATGAATGATGAGTGTTAGGGCGACTATTTTCAGCTTCATCGTTAAAAAACTTTTGCCAACGACTCCATCCACGTATAATATTATTCGTTTATGGACAGGAACTGTATCGTTTCCCGGAATATATATAAGCAGAGTTGCTTAGTTTGTCCTTCTGGGGCATTCATGTCCAAGGTTCAGAGAGTCCAGGGGCCTGTTTTATAAAGCTACAAATTACAATTTACAGGTTACAAGTTCCCATTTGACACAACCTCGACCAATGACGACCGGCCATTTGAGCAGTATTGCCAATTTAGACCTGTAAAATTGTAACTTGTAGTTTTATAAAACGTGCCCCAGGCGTCACATTGTCCATTGTCAAAAAGTAACCATACATTGTAAAAATCGGGTGCATTATTAGTGATACCAAATATCAAACTGCTAAATTAACTCTTTTGAAAAAACTTCCAATTTGGTTTATTATATTCAGTAGTAATCCGGCGCGCGCAACGCCAAAATGTAAAGCGCCTGCAATCCGGTAAGATACACATTAAACAAATTACCGCAACCCAGGCCACGACGTGAGGCGTCAGCTAAGAGCTAAGAGTTCAGCTCCGACACCAAGGAAATTAAGTTTAAAAGCTAAAAGTAGGTACAGAATTAGCTTACAGCTGCTCCCAATATTAAATGTGTCATTATATTCTGATACAAAAGGTTGCATTATTATAGTGTAGTTTTAAGCAGGTATGTAAATTCGTTTTTGTACTCTTCGATTAAAATCTGTGTATTAAGATTTAATAGAGAATACTGCAATGTCACTCTTTTCATCGTTGAACAGTCTATGTTACTTCCGAAACAACCGAAATAACTGTTTCGATACGCTCTAGATAACCGATTTTTTTTTGAAAATAGATCTTCCTATTTTAATATTATGTGTCCTTGTTTAAGGAGACTCGATATATAATATATCCGATACAAAATAGCCAATCTATGACGTTTTGGTCATCTGTCAAAAATCTACTTAAACTTGCTACTGTATCCAGGGCATAATAAAAAAAAAAACGCTTTGTGACTGGCTAGTATTTAGCCAATCACAGCACAGTACTGCAACATTACGGACACCAGTGGTGTGATAACTTTTCTTTTCAAAGTTAAGCTTAAAAAGTTAAAATAAAAACTAACCACTTAAATTATTAATTTTTCACTTCTCATGCTCTTAAAATATTACTTTAGTCTCTGCACGGGACTAAAGCTTCTTATTAATCTCTAGGGATTAAAGTTTTTTTTTTTAATTTACTTTGGAAAACCCCTATACAGCCAATCACGGTGTTTGTGAATGGAGGATTATTGCCTTTGTTGCCATTTTCAGTGATTGTGTATGGACCATTTTTAGGCCGTGGAAATAACCTCAAAATGACAACTGTGCAAAAATATTTTAAAAAACGATTTAATTTCATGAAACACGAATAATAATTACGAATACGAATATATTTAATTATATTAAGGATGAATTCATTTTATTATGCATGGTGCAATTTGTATTAAAATAGTTTTCAAGTTTGAACCTGTTGGCTAAATATGCAAGCATTTAAAGCGGCACTGTACAAAAAAAAAACCGCGGAACGAATTAGTAAGAAACTTTATTATAATCAATATTGTAGTTTTGTAAAGAACGTCGTCAGTGCCAGATTGAGCAAGCACGGGGTACGTAGCAAATTCTATAAAGAGACCCCGGTTCGCTTTAGGGTACAGGTTGTGGCGGGTGTCTTTTCTGCAACTGGGCGACTTAGATATGCGCCTATTTTGTGTGGGGGTTTGTTTTAGGTTATTCTGCTGGAGAATATTGACTGGATTATTCATCCTATCGCCAACCCTGATGGATATGAATACACGCATGCTGATGTAAGTACTAAAACAGGAGAATTCCTACCAGACAAGCATTTTAGAGGTTAGAGGTGGGTGCGCGGGGCCACCCAATGCGCGGGGCCCGTAGCATTTGCTACTCTTGCTACGTGGCTAATCCGGCACTGAACGTCGTTTTTTCCTCGCATTCAAAGTTAAAAGTAGAGTGTTTAACGCGAGACTAAACAACCATAATGACACTCGAACTATAGCCACTCTCGCTCGCCCGCTCGCTCGCGTGGCTAAATATCTCTTGTCATTACGGCTTGTTTTAGTCTCTTGTGGAACAATCTACTATTAATGAACTCTTACAAAAAGTATTGTTCACAATATAGTGTCATAATCAAGCTTTTTAATCTCGCACCTTACT